>SWBJ01000009.1:0-315686 GCA_024195555.1 Aureobasidium sp. EXF-12298 | reverse complement strand
GGTAGAACCAATAGGAGACGGCTTATAGGTTCGCTGTAGAGCCAAGTAGCCTGATCAATTGAATCAATCAATCAATCAATCAATCAATAATGGGTAGACGGAGTCTACGCACTCGTACGACTCAGAGGGTAGCGAGCGCATCAAGTTCGAAACCACATTCGACAAGCCTACCACTCTTCTCGGTCCTCCCAAGATCTACCTCAACATGTCCTGCGACGACCACGACGACATGAATGTGTACGTCCAGCTGCGCAAGCTAGACAAGAACGGACATCCTCTGGTCCACGTACAGATTCCGAAAGAACGATGGCAAATCGATTCCACCTACGATCTCTCCGAAGGACAGACCGGCAACGGTGCACTGTACTTCAAGGGCAACGTCGGCATGCTGCGAGCTTCACATCGCAAGATCGATCGCACCAAGACACTTCACGATCACATACCTTTCCACCCTCACGACGAAGAACAACGTGTCCCCAAGGGTGAGGTTGTTGAGCTGGAGATTGGAATTTGGTCAGGTGCTACTCATTTCGAGGCAGGGGAGACACTTTCGGTGCAGGTTTTCGGTTACATCTCACTTAACCCGGAACTCGAAAAGTTCAACAGACCAAGACCGGCTGAGCAGCTGAACCACGGAAAACACCATGTTCATGTTGGTGGCAAATACGAGAGCCGTATTGTCCTGCCGATTGTCGATTTAGGACTATAGAATCAATAGCGCATATAGATAAATACCCAACAGAATATCTCGTCGTTGTCGACTACTCTCGAACCCTATCGCATCAGAGCCGACACCTCAGGAAATACGTTCAGGATCCACTGCCAAATATAATTGAACTTACGCCAGGTACCATCTGACATCAGTCTTACCATTAAAGCCGCTCTGTAACCGGCAGAGAAGATCGAGATAGCAGTCTGGTAGACAGCGCCATCGACCTTGGTATCTTTCTGAAGCCCGTACAGACGAGCCTGAGTAATGTAGTTGCGGTCAAGGTAGTTGAAGAGGTAAATGATGACGATCAGAGGCAGGATCCTCCTATCAATCTTCTTCACAAGCGCACGCTCTGCTTGTGCGGCATACTCTGGCTCATATGAACGATAGATGTCCATGATCTTCTCCGGCTTCCCAGTGTCCTCGATCATTTCGGCGATGACCGATTCTTTCCTCATGATACTCTGATCGGACTCCATGGTAGACATTATGAATGAGATTGGACCAGAGGTGGTTGATTCTGTAGAGGTATCGCGAAGGGTTTCGTGTTTATATGTCTCTTCCCGCATGCATTCGTTAGAGCAGTTGTGACTACTCCACAAGAACTTACCCCCACTTGAGAATCCCCAGACACCCCATGTTCCCCGCAGATCATTGTATAGCCGACCAAGCGGACCCAAGCTTTGCGTTCGGAGCTTGTCCGACGTGACATTGCACTCGGCAAAAGCTTGGTGTCTGTTATGGTGCGAAAAGCCTATCGGGATTGCTTCTCATGACTCGATCCCATTGTTCCCTGGACATCCAAGTCGACAGCAGATGTAGTTCCATTGATGTATCCACATCCTGTAGGTTTGGGGTCGGACGTAGTTCGCCTTTCGATGCATCCACATGCGGCCAATCGCTACCGAAGATGACTCTGTCCGGGGCTGTCGCAGCAAAAGCTTCCACGATTGGACCCATGGCTTCAATCTTGCTGAAGCTCCGTCTGTGGAAAGCGCCAACCTTGACCACGATGTCATGGGTGCTGAGGAGGTCCAAGAATGCTGCGAAAGTGGGGGACTCCAAGTCAGATGGACTTGCTGAGGCGTTATGGTCGGCAATAATTGTAACACGCTCGAGCTTTGAGATGCAAGATCCAAGACAAGCCCAGCTTTGCAATGGAAGCTGAGCTGAGATGAGCCAGCCGTATCCCTTGACGGCAACAGAGCTTGCAGCTTGTCTGAACTGCTCACTGATCCAGTCGAGATCATCTCCAGCTCCGCCATGCGCGCCATGGATCCGAATGCATCGGACACCCAGTGTGTGTAACTTTTCGATTGTCTGTCGGTCAAGGCTCCGCAAATGATCTGCCATGATTGCGCCGCGCACAGTTCCAAGATCCGGATGCGATTGGGCTCTTTGCAAGACTTCTGTTATACCAGCGACACCATCTTCGACTGATGCCTGAGTGATGACTAGGTTCCGGGACTGAACGATGTTTGCTAGTGCGTCGAGTGTTGCCGGAGATGGTGTGTATGAGCGTGACTGCTTGAACGGGAACTTGGCCGGGTCAAAGCAGTGAACGTGACAGTCCCATGAGCCGATTAAATTGAGTCCGTCCATGTCAAGTGAGTGGATGGAAGGCACCAGGGGAAACGTCTCGTCTGCGTGAATAGTGGGCTGCCAAGCTTGCGAGGGCGGTGTTCGGAGAGCTTGGCTCGGATTCTAGATACAATACTCAGGAGGATCACGTTTCTGTTCTATCCAAAATTCTGCCCCTTGACGAGACCAAGTGTCTTTTGACAGTGCCCATCAATATTTCCCTAGTCGGAGAGTGTCGAACAGAGTCTGTAGGCGATTTTTGTCTAGTTCGGTGAAAAGCCGAAAGTCTTCGGAGTTTGAATTGCAGCCATCGGAAGTCTTCCGATGATGCGAAGAGACGAACTGAGGCATCTCCGAGATGTGCTTTCGACAACCGCACAGTTTCCGATACCCGACGGGATACTTGTATATTTTCCAACATGAGCGGAGTCGGCTAGAGGGAACATCAAAATGTCTATTATATATACCCATAGAACTTCCTGTGATGGTACCTAAAACTCATCTCCGTCTGTCTACCAGCTTCAACTCCTCAGCTGATTTCCACAATAACACCAAAGCCTCAATCCCACTTGACCACACCTGCCTCTGAGTCTCTCCTCCCACCTGGTCAACCATGATTTCAGCAGCGACCAATGGATCGACTTTCACAGTCTCGAACCCATGGCGAGACAGAATCATGAACGGCGAAGTCTGCTCAGTCATGTCATGCAAGTTCTTCGTCAGCAACGAAGTCGCCATGATGGTCAAGATGGCTGGGATCGACGGCATGTTTATCGACATGGAACACTCCGTCCTAACAATCCGCGACGTATCGCAACTCATTCTTGCATGCAACTACGTCGGTGTCAGCCCCATTGTTCGCATTCCATCAAAGTCACACTGGCAACTCAGCAGGATCCTAGATGCGGGTGCAGCTGCGGTCGTCATCCCTCACTGCGAAACCGTCCAACATATCAAGGACATTGTTCGGGATGCAAAATATGCCCCGCTCGGCATTCGCGGGTGCGCCAACAACCAACCTATCCTCAATTTCCAGACTGTACCTACACTGGTACAAAATGACCTTCTCAATCGTGAGACCATGGTCATTCCAATGATCGAGACGCCTGGCGCGGTAGAGCTTGCAGACGAGTTCTTCGCTGTTGATGGCGTGGACGGCATCCTGGTCGGCTCCAATGATCTCTGCACAGATCTTGGTATTCCTGGTCAATACGACAATCCGCTTTACATACAGGCAGTGGAGAAGATCATTGCTGCTGGTGTCAAGGCTGGCAAGCCTATCGGTATCGGAGGTATTGGCGGCCGGCTCGACTTGCTGGAGCGATTCTTCCAGCTCGGTGCGACATGGTCTCTGAGCGGTGGTGACGGATCAATTCTGCAAGCTGGAATGAACAAGCTTGGTAAGGCGTATGCAGAGATGGACGGACGGGTACGGGGATCTCGCAAGGACAGCAAGACAGCGATTTAGAAGATGTAAACAGCTTAGCATACCAGAAGACAATGTCATTACACAATTTATGATTAAACTCGCAAGTGCCGTTCCCTTTCCAGTCAAGACTTATTGGGATCTTTCATCTGTTTTTATAGATAACGTCTAAGATGTGGCAAAGTGGCCCCAAGCTTGTTTATCGCCCGGATTCGCAGTGAACATCCTAAGAGCACATGGCTGGTTGAAAAAAGCGTTAGTCCTTATATCATGATATAGCAAAATTGCAACATGGAAAGCCTGAAATTTTGGCGAGTCTCAAGCCCACGCTGCTTCCACTCATGCAACTCTCACGCACCCGCATGCCGGTTGGGAATCGACAATCACAGTCGCAAGGTGAGGCGCGTAGTCACCCTGCTGTCTACGAATCTCCTTTGTACCCTAGAGTATTGAAGAAGCACTTGCGAAGCATCAATGTCGACAAAGTTTATTGTCGACAAAGATATCACGACAACTTCACTCTTATCAGGGATAGACTGGAGAAAGCATGCATAGTCGTTGGAATCGAATAAGTATTCCTAGGAAAGCGCAGACGTGAGAACAACACTAGATTTCGAGAGCTATGGAACTATGAAGGCAAGAGAGCGCAAGAGACGGACACAAAAGGGAACGTAAAAACCTATTGCAAAAGACGAGTATACCCCATCTGGATACCACCAGGAGAGGTTTGCTTGAACTCCTCTTAATCAAGTGGCATAGCGCCAGCTGTTGACATCCCCAGTCTCTGCCTCCAGCTTGTCAAGCGCCTTATTCTTCTTTGTACACCACCATCTAATGATCAAACAAGAGATGATACTCAGACCACCACCAACGATAATGGCTGCACCACCAGTCTGGTATCTAGGCTCCTGGCTGGTGAGGAAAAAGTATGGCGTGAACCAATGACTGGTACTGCTGACACAGTTGGCAATGGCGATCAGTGCAGCTCTCTTGGTACGAGGTCTGGGTACCACAGTTGTCTCCCAAGAAACATGGATGTTCAGACCGACGAAGGGTCCAGAGCAGAGAAGGATTAGGGAGAAGTATCTTGCGCCAGTGTTGAGGGTGGAGATCATCACAACAGCACCGACGATAGAGAGCATGATACTGCCGATTATATGCCAAGAATGTTCTAAATTGCGACCACTGGACCAGGAAATACCAAGTGTGACGAAGTAGGCGATGATGTAAGGTGGTGCCTGGACGAGATATGTGACAACTTTTGAGAAACCGAGAGTGGCCATGATCTGTGATACAAGTCAGTGCTGAACAGGGAGAAATCGATGTATCTGTAGCAGTACTTACGGATGGGAAGAAATCTTTGAATGATTGAGCAACGATGAGGGAAAAGTGCAAAGCGGCAAACATCCATGTGAACGGGTCTCGGATCGCCTGGCTAACACCACCCCAGTAGTCGCCTTCGTCGTCCTCGGACACACCACCAGCAGAAACAAGTACGCGCCATTGAGCCATCTCAGACTCTTCAGGAGTGAAGAAGTATGTTCCAGTGTTGTTCGGCCAGTTGGGTAGAAGCCAAAAGCCTAACAAGGCAATCATGATGCTGACGATGCCTTCAAGGATGATAAACCATTGCCAAGCGTGAAGATTAGCAAGGCCATCCATGTTGGTCAACACGGCTGCTGCGAGCAGGCCTGAGATGACATTGGAGATGATGTTGCCAGCATGCCAGATACCCATTCGGAGAGGGGACTCGTGCTTTGTGTACCATGAAGATGTCATGAGGGAGACAGCAGGGAAGAATGGGCCCTCGGTGAAGCCAACTAAGAAGCGGCAAACACAGAATGACCAGCCGCTCTTCATGGCAGGCATACAGATTGTAACGAAGGACCAGGCGAGCATACAGCATGGCATAAGGATGCGAGGGTTACCCTTGGCGATGATGACATTGGCAGGAATCTGCGAGATGATATAGCCGACATAGAACATGGAGATACCGGTGGACCACATGACATCGTTCATGCCCAGATCTTCCTGCATGCCGGCAAGACGTGCGTTGGAAACATTGATGCGATCAAGATAGCTTGAGGCGGATCACATCAGCAGGTAGTCGAGACAATCAGAGGTGAATAAACCATACTTCATCAACAGCATAGCGGTGATACATGGCAAGAATCTCCAATCGAGCTTCTTCAGGACTTTCTTGTTCAATGTGGCAAGCTCTTCTTCAGACTTGCCGACAAGGAGAGGGAATCCTTCGAGATAGGTAGGTTCAGCGGCAGCACTTTCAATGTGCTCGATCGCCTGCTCTTTTTTCAAGGAGGAGGTTGGGGATTGAGGGCGTGAGTGAGGCATGTTGGTCTGGTAAGATCGAGTTGCTTGGATTTGTCCTCCCAAAGGTGCGCAGGGACGGCCATCTTTATAGATCAGCGCACTCACTACTATATCGATCTCATGGGTGCCCCACGGGGTAGTGCCACGGATACTCGATACCCCCGCACCTCACTGCTCATCTCTGGGGTATGGACGTACTACCATTGAAAACCTTCCTAGTAGCCTTTGACTGACGTTGATTGGACTGATCGGAGACAAACCGATAAGAGATCCTGCTCAAGCGACCATATGTGGAGGCTATGCAACAAATGCATGGGATATTCGGTCAACTTCCGAGCGAGGATGTGTACACTCGAGCAATGTATACAGCGGAACTCCACAAAACGTTGTTGGGGAGGAGGTGCCTAGGCTGCATTCCGACGACCATTGAACTTGGCGACCTTGGCATCTGGGCAACATCAACCAAGACGACAGTCTGGAAGAACACGATACTGACAAGGGCTGCAATACAGGCCAGCAAGAAGGGAATATAAAATTGCTCGAGCGTTGAGTAGTCTCCCGTGCGACAGAGTCTGGGCGGTACGTCTTGGCTCCAAGTATTGATTGTGGTGGCGCTCCAAGACTGCACTTGTTGCCGTTGTATTGACAAAAGAAATCCGATAATCAGATTGTACTGCATTCAATATGCAGCAATGATTGAGTTCACAGTCTGGGCTGTTGAGAGAAAAGGAATTCCAACGTGGCACGGCGATAAGAGAGTCAAGCATGCATATGATGGGTTGATCGCTGTATCATGACTGTGCAACTAACTTTCTCATTAGGCATATCGGTGTATACGATGGCAGATCCCTTTTATCGTTGTCAAGACCAGCTTGGACGTCAACAGTAAGCTGTCGTATGAGCATGGACTGGGTTGCGAGCTTTGTCTCAAACTCCATCGCTACGCGTGACGACAGGCTTCTACTCGTGTTCTCAAGATCATCGACGTGATCCTCCACAAGTCATTCCTCGCATACATGGACGATCTTCAAGACAGTGTACTAAGGTTGCTGGGATGTGGACTCAGGTGAGTCAAGTAATCTTTGTGCTCTCCCGAATATGGCGAAAAAACGGTAGATGAAGGAACTGAAGCAGACGGAACCAAGAAACACAAACCCCTTGTAGCGTCACATAGTAATATGAAGTATGAGCATCCGTAGGAATATTATCGAAGGAGGTCCAGTGTAGAGCCATCATGAACGGAAGGCTGAGCGACCAGATGCGAATGGGAGAAATTTCGGAGCCCAACACAAGGTCGGAACGCCAAATCATCCGATGGGCCAGCCCAGGGCATGGAGATACTGTGCAACGATAATCTCGTACGAGACCTTCAATACTGCAGTACTGGACGTGATGGCTGAGGCGCTCATACCGATTGTACCGCCGAGATGGCCAGAGAGGAAGATAAACCTCGACATCTGTAGACAGATGCCGATCATCAGCAATCTTCTGCGACCAAGGAAGTCGACAACCAGAAGTGGAAATACGACAACCGAAGGTAGCTTGATGACTGATCGGGGACGCCGGCAATGTAGTTGCGAGTGAAGTTCGCAATCCTCTGTTTGGTCCAGCTGCGTTATTGAATTACATGCACTATACCATCGTCAGCATCTGGGATGTAAATCAAACTTATCAACACGCAGTCAAAGCCTGCACCGATGGTAGCGATAGAGACTATTCGTCCCTTGGTATTTGCCTTCTCCCTAAACTCACCTTCATCGAGCCCTTTAGCAAAATTCACCAGACTGACGATAGCTGTGCAGGCATCCAGATACCAGTTGCGTACCTTGAGTCTGTCCAAAAGAGCCTGACATGAATTCGCTGACATTCATGGCTTGCACAAAATCCTTGGGTCGAGCAGTGAAAGTCTTGGATACTTGGTGCGACAAGACTGAGGACAAGCCTGAAAGGCCAGAGCAGGATCGCGGACTTCCCTCCACGGAGCGAAAGCCGTTCGGCGGAAGTCCCCAATCTCGGCCACAGTGTCAGGTGGTGACTACCCCGCAAAGAATCCTTCGCATGTGTGTGGGGGCCGAAAGCCTATTTCATAGCGGTCGGAAGTCGACTTGTCGGCCTTGCACGATGGTACAGGATTCTCCATCGGATATACTCCGAGTCGCTGTGAGTCGCGTGTTTGCAGTGTTTGACTCGGGGTACAAGCCATATGCATGTGTGCTGAAGATCCAGCTACTTGTCGTTGCAAACAAACAAACATGAATTTCTATCCAGTCCCTCCAGTCATCGAAGCCAAGGTCTTGACGCGCATACCAGAAGAATTGCGCTGCAAAGGCGACACTGATTGGCGTGGAGGCTTCACCGGGAACTTCCAGAATATCTTTCTTGAAGGGCCAACATGGGACGAAAACGGCAGCCTGTATTTCACCGATATCCCTTACGGTCGCATCCTCAAGATAGATCAGCATAGTGGTGAGACTACTGTCTGCGTGCAGTACGATGGAGAGCCCAACGGCATGGCACGGCGAAAAGACGGCAAGTTTGTTGTCGCAGACTACAAGAAGGTGAGCAGTACCGAAGGTATGCCAGGGCAAAACGTTTGAACTCACAACTCGAAAAGGGCCTCCTTCTCTTCGACCCAAGCTTGAAAAAGATCTCACCTCTGCTCCCAAGAAACAATCTCGAAAGTTTCAAGGGATTAAACGATGTGATCATCGACAGCAAGGACAACATCTTCTTTACCGACCAAGGGCAGACCGGAATGACTGATCAGTCTGGCAGAGTGTATCGTCTAGGAACCGATGGCAGACTTGACAAATTGGTGGACAACGGCATTTCTCCCAATGGCCTTGCTTTGTCGCTCGATGAGCGGTTTTTGTATGTGGCCATGACCAGGTCGAATGAGGTGTGGAGACTTCCATTGCATAGTGACGGATCATCATCCAAGGCAGGAGTGTTCTTCAGGTCGTTCGGTAACGCTGGACCTGATGGAGTTGTCCTGGATGAAGAAGGCAGCGTGCTCATCTGTCACCCTAGTCTTGGCTCGATTTTTGTGGTGGATAAACACGGCGTACCCAAAGCCAGGGTTGTGAGCGGATCAGTAGGAATCAACCTGACCAACTGCACGTTCGGCGGTCCCGAGGGCAAGACGCTTTACATAACGGATAGTCTGGAAGGAAATATCCAGACGGTGGAATGGCATTGTCGAGGAGGATTGTACAGATAGTTAGCCAATCTCATTGATGATATAAGCAAAATCTGCAACGTCTGTGCTCAATATTCGCCTCGGCTTTTGTTTCCCGCCCGCGCCTGCGCTTCGTTGCTGGCTCGGCTCACGATGCAGTGATGAACAACAATGGAAGAAGGTGACAGCCGCTTGCCATCGTGCCAGGCTTGCCGCCGGAAAAAGATCAAGGTGCGTATGTTGTCCAGAGGTTTCGTGCATTTTCCGTCTGACAATGATTGGTATAGTGCAACAAAGATGTCCCAAGATGTTCAGCTTGTGTCGCGTCGCAGGCAGAATGCATATTCGAAGATCAGGTCTCTACCCAAGTCTACTCTCGCGAGTGTGTACCCCTTTTTGCCACATTGTTTCATCATCGAGTCGAGCTGATTCGAAAAATAGGGAGATTGCTCAGCTGGAGCAGAGGGAACGCGATCTTCGAGCATCTCTCGAAGAACATAATGCTCCGACGCTTGAAAGTAGTGGCAGCCCTACAGCGAGTAGACATCGCGGCAGAAGATTCGTCGGTGACGAAGTTGGGTTGAAGTGAGTCGAGCTACCCGATCATCAAATGTTCAATGTTGAATCGCGAAGTCTGTTCCAGTTCATGTTCTCGTCATCAGCGTGGAAGTCTTCACGCGAACGACTACTCCAATGTCTGGCATACAAGCCCAGGATCGCCGAGCCGTCAGCTACTCAACATCAACTACCACCATTGGGTACAGCTACCAAACTCCTTGACGTCTATCTACGCGGCTCACACGTCATGCATCCTTTCCTTCTGGTCACTCACATCATCGAATCTTTTGACAGAATATACCATGCTCCGGAAACACAACAACCTGGACCACAGGACATGTTCACCATCTTGATGATCTTCGCCATTGCCGCTGTCACCATGCATCGCACTGGCAAGATTCGAGAGCACCCATATGGATATTACTTGAGTGCAATGCGGCACGTCGGTCGAATCCCGCATACCACTGGGAAGCAGGGTGTGCAAAATTTACTGCTTGTAGCTCGCTTTGGCATCTACCATCATGTTGGAACATCGCTGTGGGAGCTTGCGCGACAGTGTATGAGGGCATGCATCGAGATGGAGTTTCACTTGCCGCCAATAATTCCCACTCGTTCGTCGGACTTGGAGAAACAACACAATCAGCGCATCTTTTGGGAATGCTATCAGCTTGATCGTTATAGCTCCACAACCCTGGGTCGACCCTTCGCGATCGCTGATCACGATATTAAGGTGGACTTGCCCTCGAGCGCAGGACTTGACAGTCCCGACTCCTCAATCTCGGCCTCCACCTTCGCGATTTCCTCAGACCTCTCGGTCTTCATATACTCGGTACAGCTGAGACAAATCACCTCTCGCATACGCAGCAAGCTGCTGTCTATGAGTAGTAACAGCCACGATCATCATCGTTCTTTCATCGCGACTGGTGAGATCTACGCCAGCCTACACAAGTTCCTCGCCGAACTCGACCACTGGCGAGCGTCGGCGCCGCGTTACGAGCAGCCCACCTGCCTATATGAGAGCCAAGAGTGGTACGACTTTCTACTTGAAAAAGACAAACTGTTTCTCATGAGAGGTGGTGTCAACATACTGTTCAAAAGCAGACGCGGCGTATCGCAAGATATCATGAGACTATGGCGACGATGCGCGACACGAGTTGTTGAGCTATATGCTTCTCTATACCGAGCCGGGCGTATCACATACACACGAAGCTACTTCCAGATGTTGTTCCATGCTGGCCTATCAGTGATCTTCTGCGTTTCTTCCGAGGCCAAGAGTCGCACTGGGGCAAGTCGGCTGATTCCAGATTTTGACGCCACGCTTTCGGTCTGTGGAGATGTCTTGGATGCAATCTCAGAGAAAATGCCTGACGCTCGGGGTTACGCAGTCGTGTTTGAGTCCATGAGGAGATCGGTGTTTGACAATTTCTCGGCTTCTCCCACTGCTACTGCCCATCCGGCAACCCCTCGAGAGACATATACGGCCCCACTCACCTTTCAAGAAATGAGCATGGCGGTTCAGCATGAGCAGAATCCCACCATGTCTACACCTGTCCAGGGTCAAGGACAATACCAGACCTCAGGGGCGGTTCAAGCACCGGCCTATTCGCAATGGATGCCCGAAATGGACTGGACCAACATGGACTTCAATGCTATGCAAGGTATGGAAGCTGGATTGAACGAGTACGTGTGGGGTGATCTCAACATCAATGCAGACATGTGGAACAGGATTGAACATATGATTGATGATACCATTGATGATGGTCAATGAACTAGAAAAATACTATTGCTGCTTAGCAAACTCGAACAAAAAGTCGACCGCTGCTTTGGCAGTCTCCATCTGTGTCTGATCTGTCGCTGCTCCAATGTGCGGTGTACTGACTACCCTCGGACTCGACCACAGCTTTGCATATATCTCTTTGGTTGGTGGCTCTTGCATATGACAGTCGAGGCCTGCTCCCCAGATTAAGCCTTCGTGAAGTGCACGTGCGAGGTCTGCTTCATTGACGATACCGCCTCTTGCGGCATTGATAAGAATCGATGTCGGTTGCATGCGCTCGAGCTGGGCGTACGAAATGAGGTTTGTGGTTTCCTTGACCAAAGGCACGTGTATCGATACAACATCTGCTGCTAGAACCTCGTCGACAGTCGTAGCACGCTGATGGGGTAGATCTGACCATGCGTCCTCAGGCAAAAAGGGATCGTATGCGATGATATGCGAGCCAAAAGCGCCGCGGAAGATCTCAGCGACGCGACGACTGATGTTACCCATGCCAAGCAGGCCAATGCTACGACCTGTGAGGATGAGACCAGAGCAAGTGGCTTTTGGCACCGCTTCACCGGCTCCTTGCCTGAGGGTGATGGGCCGGATTTCTCGAGCTACACTCATGGTGAGTGCGAGAACGAGTTCCGCCACAGCAGTCGCATTGACACCGGGCGTATTGATGACTTTGATACCGGCGGCCTTGCAAGCGGCAGCGTCAATTTTGTCAATACCGACGCCCTGCTTGCCAATCGCTTTGAGATTCTTGGCTTGGGCGACATCTTCTGCGGTGACCGATGATCCCTTGACCAGGATGTATCGAGCATTTTGTCTCCAGTTCTTGACTTCTGGATCCTTGGGTCCAATGACGTTAAACAGAGTATGGCAGTGCTTCTCAGCTTCGGGGTGGTATTCGTCGATCAAGTAAACAGTGGGTTTGCTCGAGTTATGTTGAGGCTCTGGGCTGGTGGAGTCGATTCTCGAGGGAGCCATGATGGTGTGTGTAAAAACTTAAACTGTATGGAAAATAGATTGAGAGATTGGAATTTGCAATCATATCGTCTGAATGGTATATGTAGGTACGGTAACTTGAGTCATCTGAGGAGGTTCGGCAGAGTTCCGTTGAATGTCCGAAACTCGAAGGTCGTGGAGGGTGTTCCGAACGAAGCGGGGTACTTTTCCGGGAGTGTCGATCATGGAGAGAACGAGGGCGTCCTCAGCTTGTCCGATTCCGATCGCATTCGAGTCAGTAAATTTGAGGCTAATGATCATCTCCAGTGCCTTCCCGAACAGTTTGGCTTCTGCAAAAGCTTGGGCAAATGCGTTGAACAGACCCAATGTCAGGTGCAGCAGTTCCACCAAGTTCTGCAGACCGGTGCACGTAGATCCTTCAACCGTCAAGCAACACACAACACAAGCGCTCAGCAAATCGTAAAAGTCGAGTTTGCATGGAACCAAGGTACCTTCGTCAAGACGTTTGCGTAAGAGGCAAGCAAGAGTTCGAGCGCGTGACAAGGTCTGTTCTTCTAGACTCTCCTCGTTCTCGAACATGTGTAGCCTGCAATGGCGGACGCCACGAATGTCTGACAAAGATATTCTGACCAAGGTGCGACAGGAAAGTTGCAGAAGATGTCCGTTTGCATCCACTGATTCGTCACTGTAGGAATCAACATGTCCAAAATTGAGCGGCAGAGTCTCTTCCCAGTGCCTAAAACTGCTGAACTGGAACAGCAGCTCGCCTTGCATAGATGATATGAGTTGAGCTTGGTCGACAAGGTGTAGTCTCTCTGATCTGAATCGCCCACTCTGATGGTCGTTCGTATGCCAGAATGCCGAGGAGATATCTTCATCCTGCAAAGCGAACGGTCGGTGCATAGAAGATGTCACACTTCTCTCAAGCAGATACAAAGAGATGAAGAGTCTGCGACCGGCAGCGTTTACACTTGGTACTCCTTCCCCTGTCGAGCCACGGTGGATCCCCAGAAGTACCGCTTGTTGAGCTGCCATATTCACGAGCCGCCAAGGACATCCTCCATGGTTGCTGTAAAGTGCATATATTGTAAGTGCGAGAAGGCATCGCAGTCCTGTCAATGGAGATCTATCCAAATCGTCCTTGGTCATCAATTGAGTAGCAACGTGGTGCAGCTTGGTAGCAAGGCTTTGCTGGTGACGAGCTTCGGGCGTCACGAGTATGCCAATGGCAACAGCGAGGTAGACAAAGGCGAATGAGAAAGTCATCTCACCCTCGACTGCTTCTCGATCGTTGTGACGCAACACGACTGACTTGTGGTCATCTACCAGCTCGTCGTAGTCGACGCCATAACGAGCGTCAAACTCGGAACGAAATCTGTTGAGGAAATGAGCCGTGGCATCATGAGGGAAGACAATGTCAGAGTGCGATTGTTCCAGAAAGTCCTTGATGGGATCATCGATTCTTGTGAATCCTCCAGTCTCAGCTCGTAGAAAGGCTGTCGTAGACAAGGCGGAAATGATGTCGTGATCGCCGGGCTCTGCCATAGCCGTCAGGACGAGACTCCCGATTTCATCTAGTGTCTCGCGCGAATGTTGGGTTTCCATCTGATCGGCCTGGCTCGCGGTAGCAGGCTCATTGTTGTCTTCTTCTGGCATGGAGCCTTCTGCGATGGATTCGCGATGGACATTGTCACTCTCTAGGCGAGCTTCTTTA
The DNA here is from genome assembly GCA_024195555.1 of Aureobasidium sp. EXF-12298. NCBI lineage: Eukaryota > Fungi > Ascomycota > Dothideomycetes > Dothideales > Saccotheciaceae > Aureobasidium > Aureobasidium sp. EXF-12298. The sequence goes on along the minus strand of SWBJ01000009.1, from coordinate 301,455 downwards.
CTCGCTTGCAAAGTCTGCAAGTGGTCGACTTTGCGCTTGAGGGAACTGATGTAACTCTCGCCGCGTTCGATGGCAAGGCCGGCGTGATCGGGCGCGGGTGTGTATGTTAGATTTCGCGATGCACAAGCAGCGTTGGCCTCTGCACAATTTGTGCAAGTCGGAAGCAGCCTGTCACATTTCTGCTTCCTCCGCCAGCATCGTTCGCACGCTTTCCGTCTGACGGTCGCCATGCCTTGATAACGAAGGAAAGGTCGCCCAATCTTTGCTCGGACTTTCCCCGATCTTGCACTCTGAAGCCTTGTCCGATTGCGCTTCCCCGCACGACAAATGTCCGACGCCGCACTCTCACGACACCATTGGCAAGCTCCTACGCTACAATGACTTGCATTTCCCAAACTTAGTCCTACCCCGCTGATCACATGGCTGCCGGCATACCGATGAGAACTGTTCCGAGATGTGGGATCGTGGGGATAGCCTGAGGCCTGGAGGTGGTTGCTAAGCCGAGAAGTCCGTCAAGCTTTGCCGGGGCATGAGCTTGTCATCGGAACAAGTCTTACTACCATCTGTGCTTGATCGGGGCGGGTCCGATACATGCTGTGCAAGCGCTCGACATCGGTACATCTGGGGTCCCCAGATGAACCCACAAGCTATGGTAACGGCTAGACGGTCCTCCAAGACATATATCTCGTGTCTGTCGCCGACTCTACAGCTCGCAGAGAACAACAACATTGCCACCTTTTCCAACTCGAGCATTCGCCATGACTGTCAAAACTTTGTCTGCTGTCGAGAAGCTTGACCATGCTTACATCGAAGATGCCTCAGAGAAGATCTCGGACACGCAGCAAGAAGTGGTTGTCCGAGAGTTCGATCCCAAGTTCATGAGAAAAACCATGCTCAAGGTCCGTTGACTTCGGTATTGCTCGAAACACTGTACGCTGACTCTCATAGATGGACTTGATTCTGATGCCTCTGTTGACACTGAGTAAGTGCCGTAGCTGACTTCTGAATCGGAGACTTTGTTGCTAACTGATCTGTAGTATATCTTGCCTCGTCGTTGGACAAATCGAATCTAGGAAATGCAAAGTCACTCGGCATGATGAAAGACCTTGGCCACGATCCCAAAGGAAAAACCTACGCCCTGCTCAGTTCGCTCTATTATGTGAGCTATGCTCCATTCAGTCAGTATCACTAGAAGCCGCATCCAGAAAGGCTGAGTTAACACATTACAGTGGTACCTTTTGCTCTGCTAGGCAAGCGCACACGTATGGTATCGGTCCTCACTCTCTGCGCACTGCTCTGGGGCATCGCTGCAACCTCGTTTGCTGGTGTACAGAACTACTCGGGCGCCTTTGCATGTCGATTCTTCATCGGCCTTGGAGGTATGTCACTCACCACTACAAAGTGATGTCGCTAAATTTTCTCAGAGGCTGGATTCTCTCCATTGATTCAGGTCTTCCTGTCACGCTTCTACGCCAGAGAAAAGTTGGGTATCCGTGTCGCCGTCTGGTTGGCAATGGCTCCACTAGGGTGAGACAAAGTCCTACCTGAAGCATAGAGCTTGGCTGACAACATGCAGTGGTTTCGTGAACGGCATCGTCGCCTACGGCGTCTCATTCATCCACGTCAAGCTCGAATCATGGCGCATTCTCTTCATGATCGAGGGTGGTGCCACAGTAGCGATAGCCATCATCGCCATCATTGTGCTCCCAGACAACATCCAATCCTGCAAGTGGTTTACGGCTGAAGAGAAAGACTATCGTAAGCACAACTGAAGAGATGGTTCACGAGGCTTGCAGCTGACATATGGTAGTGATGTACGAGCGCTATATGAGTATGGGCCCAGAAGTCAAGGAGATCAACTGGAAGCAGGCGCGCGGCGCTTTGTACCGTTGGCCTCAGGTCATGCGTGAGTGGCTCAGTTGTGCTACTCTTGGTAGATTCCATACTGATACCAACTATAGCTATGCTTATCAACATGTGTCAGCAAATTACCGGAGCTGCCTTGAGTGCTTATCTCCCTACCCTCCTACAGGAGAATGGCTTCAAAGGCGCCACGGCGCAGATCGCTACATTGGCACCTTATGGTAGTGCCGCAGTATGCATGATCATCGCAGCAAAGGTCTCTGACAGATTCGGCAATCGTGGCTGGCCTACTCAGTTTGGCTGGATGCTCCTGATCGTGGGCTTTGCTATCTTCCTTGGTGCTCCCGAAAGCAACAAACCCGCTCACTTTGCGGCTTTGATCCTTGCCGAGACCGGTCACTACAGTATGTCTTGGTGAACTCCCATTTGGTGTACTTGACTAACTCTCGCGTGCAGTCTGCACTCCACTAATCGTCACCTGGTCAGCCAATAACGCCGGCAGCGAGTCTCGACGTGCTGTTGCCGTGCCTCTTGCTGTCGCTCTTGCACAGGCTGTCGCGTAAGTTGCTTCTTCCTTTCTGTGAGGTCAAGGCTAACAATCATCTAGTATCGGCTCTGGATATCTCTTCCCAGCTGCGGAGGGTCCGCGATACACGCGTGGAGCAACTGTGGAAGTCGCACTCTCTACTGCTGGAATGATTTTCACCTTCATCTACATGGGCTTGATCAAGTGGGAAAACGCTCGTCGTGACAAGAGAGAAGGTGGACCGCCAGCCATAGGACTTCGTCCCAACACTGCTCAGGATGCAGACGAGGCTGAAGGATTCCGTTACATTGGGTAGTCAGTAGATTATCTATGACGTAGGCAGGTCAGACATTGTCATTATGATCGTTATGTAATATGTCTCACATAATAGCTATGTTTGTACATGGCAATTGATCTATCTGGTTCATCTGCGAAACGAAGAGTTCACTTGAAAGCCAGACTGATCTCGTTGTCTGGTCTTTGGAGCTCATCATCAACCATCTGCACATCGCCCTGTAACACTAGCGGCGAAATTCCGAGCTTCTGCGCCTCGTCCAGTGTGAATGTTTCAAACTCGTCAACCTCGTCAATGACACCAAGCCCCTCAGGAGGAAAGATAAGATTCAGCAGAATATAGATGCCAGAGCTGACCACAAAGCCCAGCGGGAAAGCGAGATAGTACAACTTGGTGCAAGCTGCTGGAACACTGATCCCGGATCCAACAGCGCTGACAAGACCAGGAATAAGGTAGCTCCACCCGATGATCCAGGCCGTAAAGCTTCGCCAATTGACACCATGCCAGAAGAAGAAAATTCCATCTTTGCGGCCGTGATAGAGATCAGAGAGCTTGATCTTCCTTTTCCTTACTATCCAGTAGTCAGAAATCATTATTCCACACATGGGTCCAAGGAATACGCTATAAGCAGAGAGAACGCTGATGAAAGTGGACGCAGAGGATAGCAGTTGCCAGGGACAAAGTGCGATGCTGAGCACAAGGGCAATGTATGCTCCGCGTCTGATGTTGATGTAGCTGGGGAATAATCCGGCAATGTCCATGCCGGCTGAAAAGGCATTATCGATGGTGTTGATTGCAAGCTGCGAAGTCACCAGGCCGCATCCAGCGAAGAAAGCGGCGGCGCGCGATTTCGCATTGTAGTCTGTATCCAGCCATCTCTGTACGATATCTGGCGGGTTCCTGGCTGACTATTAATACATGAGTCTCATAAGCATAAGTCGATATTAAACTTACCAAAGTGCTTCTCCATATATCTTCTGTGTGGCTGAGGACGTGAGACAGCCGAACAGTGGCATGATGATTCCTAGACCAATGATGGAGATCCATTGACCAAACACCTGATCGCCAGGACGTCGTGCAAAGCGAGAATAATCCATTTGGTTGACCAAACCAGCGGCGATGTTGCCAATGACAGTGGTAACGCCAAATGTGATTTTCCAGCCCAACTCCTCGGAAGTCTTTGCAGAAGAAGCTTGGTTGAGTAAAGGACCAGCTCCATGTGCCGTAGACAATGCCCATATAGTCATACATGCCAGTGTGATACCGGAGACGATGGTCATCCACAAGATGACATGCTTCATACCCTCCGGTCGGATGTAGATGATTGGAGCCATGATGACATTGAAAAGCGCCCACCCGATAAACTGTTTCGTATCCAGATTCGCACTGGCTGGGAAGTGATTCTTCATGTGTTGGAAACTCGGGAAGATGGCAGCAAGAACATTCTGAACGCAAAGGCCTCCGGTCCATGACTGTACAGCAAACCAGACCAGACTTAGAATGATGCGTTGGATCAGCGCTACGTATTGGCCTCGAACACCCCATACGTAGCGAGATACGACACAGAAGCCGCTTAAGGTATAGTTAGCATGTTTTCTGTAAAGAGGAGGATTAAAGTAACTTGCATATGCCATTTCGCTCCGACGTAACCATTCGCAATAGCTACCAGCGCGATGATGACTTTGCCGACGATGATGGCGACAACGGCTTGCCACACGGAGATTCCAGTAGCGACCAAAGATCCGCCGAGCTGCCAGTTCGAGAGAGCGATCTGATTGATAGCCCAGAATGATATAAAGCTGTTATTGATGGTCAATGGCTCGAAGACTGAATGAGTAAAGGTAGCAAAGAATCGACTTACGCCCAGCGACTCCAGGTCCGCCTATGGGGTGGTAGGGGACGAATGTCGTCGTTGATCCATACATTGGAAATGTGGCCCTCGCTCTCTGGTACCTTGAGGTGTCGTGAGAAATATTTGGATCCCATCGTATTGACTGCCATGGATATGTTGACAGATGACTTTGTGTCAAGTGTGAGCAGAGTGAAGCCTATATGATCTTCATTACACCAGCTGATCGCTGACTCCAGGAGATAGCGGTATCAGTGTCCGGCGGGGCAAGCAAGGTGTGGCTGCAGGCATCACGACTAGAATCATGATATGGTGTGCGGGAAATCTATTAGCCTATCGCGTTTGTAATAAGCTCTGCCAGTCAACAACCTCGCGATGTAAATCTTGCAAATGGATGCAAGATGATAGTTCTCGAAACCATGTGTTATCATGAATGCTGCTGCTCCAGGAAGCTTGTTCAAGCGGAGTTACTACTTTGGGGTCTGCCGACGGGCAGCGTTTGCCGAAGACTCCAATCTATCGCTATCTCTACCCCGCTCCTGCCTGGATTGATCGCAACCTTCACTTCGGCCACCAATGATATGACTCGGCGAGACTTGGGATCTTATCAACGACCCCAACATGCCATAGCCCCGCCGGAAACACTGTTAATAGCAGGAACAATGTTTCTGCAGCTGCTGATACTAGAACTACAAGACTGTCGCGTTGAGGCGTTTCGATTCTCTGAAGGCGCCTCCAAGATAGCTTGACTTGTCAGATCCGACATGATTTCCCAACCCAACACCAAATGCGTTCGTATCGGTATCGATGTAGGAGGCACCAACACCGATGCCGTCGCCATCGACACATCGCAGCAGCACACCGAGACTCGAGGTCTTCTCGCTCACTACAAGACTCCGACCACGCCTGATGTCACAAAGGGCATCGAAACCGCCATTCGTACAATTCTCGATCTCTCACAGCTATCCACATCAGATATCGTGAGTGTTACAGTTGGCACAACGCACTTTATCAACGCTGCAATCGAGCAAGATGCACGCCGCTTGAACAGAGTGGCTATCATTCGACTTTCCAAAAGCTTCCTTCGTGAAGTTCCTCCTTTCTCGGACTTCCCACCAGGACTTGCCGACATCATCAACGGCTACGTGGGCTATGTCGATGGCGGCCTTCATATCGACGGTTCTCAAGAGTCCCCAATCGTGGAATCTCAAGTCGTCGCAAGATGTGCCGAGATCAGAGCTCTTGGACTAACGGCGGTGGTTATCGCGGGAGTGTTTTCACCAATCGACGAGATCTTCCAGCAAGAGGAGCAGGTCAGAAAGATAGTGACCAGAGAGCTTCCGGGTGTCGAGATTGTATGTTCTCACGAAGTCGCCAACATTGGCTTCCTTGAGCGCGAGAATGCCAGTATCTTGAACGCAGCAATCCTGGATTATGCCAAACGAACAGTCAGCGGCTTCCGTCGCGCGATGAAGGCATTGAAGTTGACTTGTCGACTGTTCCTTACCCAAAATGATGGCACACTGCTCGATTCTGCATCTGCTGCAAAGTTTCCTATACGCACATTCGCTTCTGGTATGACAAATTCGATGCGCGGTGCTGCTTACCTGGCTGCCCGCGACACCCGAAAGTCCTCGGCTATCGTTATCGATATTGGTGGAACTACGAGTGACATCGGCGTCCTCCTTCCTTCTGGTCTTCCCCGACAAGCTGCAGCATATGTCACTGTCGCTGGAGTACGCATGAACTATGCGATGCCACACTTGCACAGCATAGGTCTTGGAGGCGGGACTATCGTGCGCAAACCTGTCGACGACACGGTAGTCGTCGGGCCAGACTCAGTGGGGCATTATCTGACAAGAGATGCTTTGGTATTCGGAGGCGACATCCTGACGGCATCTGACATTGCTGTCGCTGCAGGTAAAGTCAAAATGGGTGACAGTAGTCTTGTCGCACACTTGGATCCAAAGGAAGTTGTGGATGCGCAGCGCAGCATTAGAGCACTACTCGAGAGAGCCATTGATGTGATCAAGACATCTCCTGACCCAATGCCCGTTCTCTTGGTAGGAGGTGGTGCAGTCATTGCTCCCGCCACTCTGGAAGGCGCTTCCGAGCTCACACTTCCTCCATATCACGATGTTGCGAATGCTGTCGGTGCAGCCATATCCAAAGTCGGTGGCGTCATCGATACAATTCAGGATGTTTCAGGCCAAACCTTCGAGCAAGCTGAGCAGAGAGCCAAAGACATCGCTGTTCAACGTGCGATAGATGCCGGTGCTATCAAAGATAGTATCATGATTGCAGAGGTCGAGAGCTTGCCGGTCACATACGTCGCCAACCAACTCAGGACGATAGTGAAAGCAGTGGGTGAGCTCGACATCACGATACAGTCGCAGACAACTATGGACGACACCGAATCTGAGATAGAACACGAAGAAGAAGGCATCAAGAAGGTCGCACCCAAAACTGTCGAGGTTCCACAGATCGACCCAAGGACATATGTCCCTTCGATAATCAAGAATGAGACGACTGGAAATGCTGAATGGATACTATCTGAAACGGATATCGACTTCATCTCTAATGGTTGCTACGTCCTTGGCTGCGCGGGAGGCGGCTCGACTGCAGCATCTCGACTACAACTCCGCGAAATGATTCGCCAGGGACACAAGATGCGTGTCATAGATGTTTCTACTCTTTCAGAAGATGCGTTGATCTACTGGGGCGGTCATATGGGCTCTCCAGCAGTGTCGGTCGAGCGTCTCCAATCGTTGGAGACAGTCGCTGCCTTTCGTGAGCTGATGGACTATTTACACCACGAGAAGGTGGATGCCGTCATGGGACTCGAGGTCGGTGGAGCTAATGGGCTTGAACCAATCCTTGTTGGGTCCTCCCGCTTCTTTGATTGTCCAGTGATCGATGCTGACTTCATGGGTCGGGCCTATCCTACTTACTGGCAGACTACTTTGGCCGTGCACCATCCCGGCGAACTTGTGCCATGTGTGATCGACTCTGGCGACGGCAAGACGATTCTAATGACAAAGGCACCGAACGACGAGATCGTGGACCGCGCTTTACGTGCCTCATGCTCAGAAATGGGCTCACGAGTAGGTATGTCAGCAAAACCTACGACCACAGAAAGAGTGCGCACCTCAGGAGTCTTGAATACAATGTCGCTTGCCTGGCGCATTGGCCGCTGTATCGCTTTGTCAGAAGCCACCAACACAATGTCCACAGTGGCGGAGGCGATTGTGAACGAAGCCGGCGGAACCAAGAGTGCCCGAATCCTATTCCGAGGCAAGATCACACAAGTCGAACGGCGTGTGTACAAAGGCCATTCCCACGGCTCAATCACAATCACCGGAACAGAAGAGAATGACGAAGACGCAAGTACGACCGCCGCAAACCGCATGCCCGCGATGAAAGTTGGCGGAACCCTAAAGATTCCCTTCAAGAACGAGAGCATCTTTGCCGAACACACATCAGACTCGGGAGAGGGAGAATATCTTGCGCTTGTACCTGATCTCATTGCCGTCTTGGATGCTGGCTCTGGTTGTGCTTTGGGTGTACCGGATTTCAAGTATGGCTATTATGTTGTCGTGATTGGCATTACATGCTCACCACTCTGGTCGAACACACCGGAAGGCATCGCGATTGGCGGTCCAGGTGCATTTGGCTACGATCTTGAGTACAAAGCTTTGGGAGAGTATGTGGAGCCGAAAAGTGTTATTGCGGAATACGGTTCAATGTAGAGGTGAAAGGTAGTTACACACCAGATAAGCTCCTGCTCGTTGGTGCTCAGATATGGCACGTCTTTAGAGTAGCTAACATCGCCGACTTTTGTCGCATTGACCGCAATGAAGCGTTACGTGATAGTGTGGTGGTGTAGTGGTCTTAAGCTCGGCACTAGCCATTATCTATGACCTTCCCAATGTCCCATGCATTGATTACATGGAGCTTTAGACGTCAGCAGCTGACGATTGTACGGTACGGGGGCAATTGTTGACTAATTGATACTGCTCTTGAGCGATATCATTCTTAGACATCACATGGGTATCACAAGATTGACATAGTGTCGCTTTCCGAACATGGCTTCGAACTTGTTGAAAGTATACTTTCGAGGAATTATGGACAAAGTTCAACTTTAGGTGGTATCATCGGTCAGTAGGTACTCTTTATGGACGCTACAGAGACTACAGGTGCTCTTTGCTTCTCTTCCCACCAATGTGTTTCATTCTTTGGTCAAGTGCAGTAGAATTCATGGTAGTTGTGTGTGTACAGTCAGTGTCCAAGTCCAAGAATCTGCACCTTCAGCTCTCCAGTCCTTTCCAGAAAAACTTCTTTCCAAGCCGCAATCACCTCAGGATGTGGCTCATACGTCGTTGTAGATCTGCTCTGCCAAATGACTCTGTGGTCGCGTTTACCATCTGACTGAAAGGTGCACACACAACCAGACTCCAAATCGCCAACACTAAGCCTCAAGTCGCGTAAATTTGGCATTCTCCTTATCGCTCTTCCAGCCGCCAGCGAGATGTCGTCGAAGAAATCTCGGTTTACGGCGGTTCGAAAAGCACACTCCTTAAAGTTCATCCTAGCGGGCAGTTCTCTTGCCGTTCTGCGACCTGTTAGGAAGTCATATTGTCGATCTTCGTCTGCGTCGCGCTCGATTTCCGAGTCTGCTGGGTCCAGTTCTAACATCCATTGGCCGCTTGGGGTGCAGCGTTCGAATTGAATGTGCAGCGTTCGAAGCTTCGGCCATGAGGTGGAAATGTCGAATATGTCGTCACTCAGGACACCACGAAGATCGAGATATTCTAGCTGCTGTGAAATAGCATTTAAGCTTAGGCTGAGAGCATCTTTGTCGTTGGTCAGAGGAATGGCTGGCGGATCGAAAAAGTGATTTGCTGGCACAACTCCAGGGTAGTCAAGCTTGAGTTGAGTCACACTCTCCGGCAATCTGCTCAAGCTTGCTGCAAATTCTGTGGCTCTGTCAGTATTTGGATCAAGACTGTGTTTAGGTGACTACGTACTCGATCGTTCTGTGTTGCGCAGCTGAAAGTCCTTGGACTCGTTGTCAGAGAGTTCAAGCTCCACATTTTCTAAGTGTGGACAGGCCCTTATAATATGCAGGGTCGCTTCGCCAGACATCAGTCTAGGACAGCAAGCTCGGTTTGGGTTGCCTGGTATATAGCGTACGCGATGTGCGCCCCGGACTACCAGGCGCGAAACACTGGGCAGGAGGGGCAGTTCGCCTGTCAAATGCAGATAACTTGCTTCAAGTCTAAGATCTGCCGCACCTGGAGCAACTCGATTGCGGCGGCTGGTGCGGTCAACCTTTCCTAAGTGCCAATAGTCGCTCTTAGAGATGGCCTGGATCTCGAGCGTCAGACCACCGTCCTGAAATCCAGCATCCTGCCATGTATTAATGATGGAAAAGGCTTCTCTCAGCGAATCACTGAAGACGACGTTGTTCGTTGTCTTGTCGTCTTCATTTTCAAGCTCATACCACTTTTCCCTGCTGTACCCGGGAAGCTGTATGATCGAGTCGATAGTCCTGAGAGCCTTCCATCGGTCGACATTCATATGTGAAGGAATCTGGCGTAGATGCTCGATGGAGTTACTGCGGACCACCCTGAATGTGAGGGCCTCGACAACAGAATTCCAAGATTTGTTGATAGTAGCATATGGCGCAAGCCATCGGTCGGTCTCATACAAGTGTGTTACAATCAACGACAAGACTGCTGGGGGTAATTGAGAGAAAGACATGTTTGAAACACATTCGTAAGAACGAAGTTTGTGTGACAAGCGCCATTGAGTGTTGGAAGCTGGGAAGAACAGACGAACCATTAGCGGGCCGGAGTTTAGCCTCGAGCGCGGAGGACTAGACTACTGAGTCAGAGGACGATGATCAGCGTAAGGGAGACATGCAAACGTGTTGGCCACAGAAGGCTGTTCCATCTTATGAGTGCGCAAAAAATGCACTCCACGAACAACTCTACGACGAATGAAGAAAAAGTAAAAACGCAAGAGCTTTTCTAGGATGGACATGACTATCTGTCATTCGTCTCTTTCCTCGAGCTGTCGCTCAAGTCGAACTTTCTCAAGATGTGATTACTTCCCAACTCTTGCGACCCACTAGAGGCTAGAGCGATGAGATTAAGGTGGTCAGCGGATGGATAGAGGCTTCACAGCTCAGTCGTATTGCTGTGCTCGTAGCATCTCTACCGCTAATGTGTAAGCTTCATCCTTTGCCTTCTCTTGAATCGTTCCAGGCTTTGTACTTTTGTCCCATGCATGTACACACTTTTCCATTCTCATAGCCACAACATTGCGACTCCCACCAGCATCCTTGATCTTCGCAGCAAGTGCTTCCGCCTCAAGACAAAGATTATCGCATGCCGCGGTAATGAAAAGCACATTCTGGGGAAACGCCTCTGCAGACGCGAAAGACGGAGATATCAGCGGATTCTTCTTATCCATCATTGGTGGAATATAGCATTCGTCGAAAAATCGCGATAAAGCGATGGGTCCTGCTTTCACTGATGTGTCTGGCGCTTGTCTATCCCCAGGATCGATAGACTTGTTGGTAGAGGGGTAAAAGGCAAGTACCGAGCTGAAAGCATCTTTGCTGAAAACGCCGCTAGCTGTAGCGAGTGCGAGATTGCCGCCTGCACTGAACCCAGAGATAGCGAGACGCGTGAGATCGAAATCTTTGGGCTTTTCCAAAATCCAGCGAGCGACATCTTCGACGTCTTCTAATGCGGCTGGAAACGGATTTTCGGGCGCTAGGCGATATTGCACATCGAAGACTGTGTACTCGGTTTCCCGTACGACACGGGCGCAGAACTCATCGTCGCTTCCGTGATATGGAAGAATGAAGCCGCTGCCGTGGAGGTTGAGGAGGACTGGTCGTGGCTTGCTGTCATTTGTTTTCGGCTCGTAAACATGAACTTTGATCTTTCTTCCCGCGTTTCTAGACGTGATATGAAGTACGCGGTCGGGAAAGCACTGAGTAGGGCCAGATGCGAGTCGAGCCAGCAGTCTCACGAACAAGACGATGACTTTTAGGCGAAAATAGGTAAGGAAGCCCATCGGATGGGGGGAAAAAAGCAGATGACAATGTGGAAGTAGAATCAAAGTTGAATGTAGGTAGAAAGATGGCAAGGCTGTTGATTCAATTTGTACTGCTGACGGGAAGTTGACTATCCGAGGCACCGGGTAAGCAGGACCCGACCGTTCAAACGGTAGTGCACAAATTGTTATGCAACCTGCCTATAATCTTCCATGATAATAACTCGCAACAGATCTAATGTCCCTAGATGGTGACTCTATTACTCTTTCTAGTTTCCTCGACATACCCCATTTTACGTCCAGTGACCCACAGCTGAACCTGGCCTGAGCCCTTGGAATTTCTGACATTCTTGGGCCTGTATCTCAAAACATCACCTTGCGTGACGTTGAACAAAGTGCATCCAGGCTTGTCACTCGTTCTGTTGTTGATGACCCAGCGCGCAACCAGCTTCATTCCCGGGTCCCAACGACCTACAGTACCGACAACATCCCCAGCAACCTTGATGACAGGGTCGGATTGCCGAGCCAGTGCAGCCTGGTGGCCTCCGCGACCAATGACCTCAGTCCAGATGTTTCCGCGTGTCGATGCCGAAGTCAAGTTAGCATGGAGTGGCGTAGTTCCATTCGGAGCGTGATCGTCGACCCATCTTTTGACAAGCTCGAGGTAGTCCCAAGCCTCCATACCTCGATAGAATCCGCCATGGATTTTCTCCGGAAGAATAGATATCGTAGCCCAACTTGGGCCACCCAGCGCCTCGACGCGGTTCTTGAATTCAGCCACACCCTCGTTTAAGAAGTAGTCATCCCATGTGCCCACGGAGATGTGAACGCGATCACGCAAGACTTCACCCAAACGCAAGGAGCTGTTCCAGTTGGTCACAATATGATGAGCCAGGTCCATTGATTTCCAGTATTCCACAGCTTCGGGGTAGATCTCGCCGGTTACCTTGTTCCAAGGCTCTAGGGGATAGCCATTGACACCTTGTACTCCAAAGACAGCATTCCAGATATCCCACTGTAGGGACGAGCGCGAAGAGGTGCCGAAAGTCAGTTCCCAATGGTTCTCCGTGGCGGTACTAGCAAGGATGTTCTGTGTACCATTGACAAATTCTCGGATTGAAGGGATTTCACTACCGTTGGGATATGTGTATGCGTTTGTACTGGTGTACAATGGTATCGCTTGATGCTTGTGGAAGTCCAAGGAGTCTGGGTAAGATGAGAAGCATGCGCCAAATAGATCAGGTCGGAAGATCACGCTGGCGGCAGAGATCCAACCTCCAGTCGAACCACCGTCCTGAATGCGGGCGTACGGTTGAGGAATCGTGTTGAAGTGGGCTTCAATATACGGGATCAGCTCATCGTTTATCGCATCACCATAGGGACCAAGATTAGCTGTGTTGACGCCGTAGGAATCATCGTAGTAAGGTGTTTCGTGACGGAATGCAACAAGAATCATCTTTGGGGTTTCGCGACTAGTCTTGTTTGCAGATCCAGGAATGATACCTGAGTTCCATGCATCCCTGAAGCTGGCCTTTGTTGAGTAAGAGTCCGGTCCTTGCCCTTCTGCCCAGTGATTTTGTGAGTATATGACCGGGTATCGACTGGCGTTATCGTGGGCATTGTAGCCGTGAGGGAGCAGAACGTTCGCACCCAAGAACATGTCGCGACCCCAGAAGTCGCTGAGTTTCTTGCTCCGGATCTTGATGTGTTTGAGATAATCTGTGTCTTCGTAATTGCCTTGAGCACAGCCGCCGATCTCGTGACCTTGGATCTCAGGGAACGGTACCGTGTTGTTCAAGACCAATTCGATAGTTTGTGCTTTGCCCGAGACTTGAACATCGATTACATCAGAAGCCAAATCGCCAGCTCCAGAGACCGGTGGAGATCCGTCACCGCAAGGAAACTTGACCCTCACTACAGACCCATCGCTGCGTCTGGCAGTATCGTATCTCTTCAAGAAGGCTTGAGCCCGATAGTTGCCAATTGGTATGTCTTCCAAGCTCTCAATCGGCCAACCGAAAACGCCGGCATCCACATTCTGCCGAGTGCCTCCTGAAAGCCTGATCGTGTTGTTGTGGTGAATATTGTTGACATTCATACCGAAGAAGTAGTCTTTTGTGGTGGTATCATCAGTGTCGTCGAGAGGATCGGTCCCGTTGGGTGAGAGGATAAACATGACACGCCCTGAGGTGCCATTTCCGATAGATGCTATACCAGCAGACAAATGAACATGGATGCCGTGAGATTTGGCAGAGACGATTGGAAGAATTGAAACCAAGAAGAGAGTAGAGAGTGACGCCCGCAATGTCAAGAGACCTCCTAGTGAGGAAGCGAGCCGAAGTTTCGACATAGTGTAAGATTCGGCTGGCCAGATGTTCCGGAGGCACAACGAGTGAAGAGATGTCTCATCGCACACTGTGAGGAATGTAGTTCTTTTTGAGGTCCGGGTTCAGAAGGCGGGCTGTGGTCAGGGTTTAGCCATTGCAGATTGATCACCATGCCCAGCACTTGGCACTTTAGCTAGCGTTATCGGACACGGAGTGGAAAATGCTGGCCTCTCACCACAAGACCACGTCTGCAGCGCAATAAATTCTCCAATTACAGTTTGCCATCGTCGAAGAGGTTGTTCGCTGCATTTTGATTGGGTTCCACAGTCTTTGACTATTGCAGTTGCGAAATTTCTAGCCTGGTAATGGAGGTAGATCTGTAGACCTTTGTCCGTGCGACAATCTAGCAGAATTAGGAAGGTGGTCCATCAGCGTCTGCTTGCAAGGGTACAACTCCCGTCTATGTAATGATAAGCCGGACAGAGTAATTGGGGGTCGTTTATTGAGGGTTTGATCTTTTCGTTGTGGTGAGCGTCAAGCCGGAACAAGGTCTGTTCTCGAACGTCGTATTTGAAAATGGATTCAAATTGGCAGCAGAATAACAATGGATGCTCAATTCTTTGACATGATCACGACTCTGACAACCCACCAGTGGTCAAAAAGTCGAAATCGCACCCGCGGTCTGCCTGATTCACACAACGCTCGTATAACCCCCTATAGCCTCTTGCAACCTTTCGAGCCTTATCAACAGTTTCTTGCATAGGGCTTGCTGCTTTCGCAGTAATCCGGCGAGCTATCACCTCATCAGAGACTAAGAGCTCAATCGCCCTTTTTTCCACGTCTAATTCAACCATATCACCATCCTCGATGATCCCGAAGACGGAGTCTGTGATGGCAGATTCGGGCGACACGTGTAAAACTATAGTACCTCCAGCAGTTCCTGACATACGACCGTCAGAAATACGAAGCATGTCTTGCACACCTTGAGCTGCAAGTTTGCGTGGGATAGGGATGACACCTGCTTCAGGCATGCCAGGATTACCAATGGGACCCACGCCCTTAAGTACGAGCACAGAGTCTTTCGTGACATCGAGATTCACGTCGTCAATCCTTTGCGCGAGATCTGCGGTGTTCTCAAACACCACTGCCGGGCCCCGATGAGATAGGAGCCTACGATCCTTCGAAGCCGAGGCTTTGGTGATTGCGCCGTTGGGCGCAAGATTGCCTCGGAGAACGACCAGAGCTGAACGAGCAAAGATCGGATTGTCGAGTGGTCGGATGATCTTCAATGAGTAGGGGAAGCTCTTGAAGGTGTCAAGCTCCTCTCCTAGTGTTTTCCCAGTGATAGTCTTTGCGTCCAGGTACAACAGTGGCCTTAGGGTGTTTAGAAGCGCTACCATTCCACCAGCGTTGTGAAAGTCGTTCATATAATTGTCTCCACTCGGTTTCAGATCAACCAGCAGCGGAGTCCTGCGTCCAACTTCGTCGAATGTGTCCAACGTGATCTTGCCTTGAACGTTCGGGTGGCGATTGATGATTGCCATGAGATGAACGATTGCGTTTGTGCTACCCCCAATGGCTTGGAGGACGGTAATCGCATTCAAGAAGGACTCTTTAGTCAGAACGGTTTGAGGGCGAGATGATTCTTTAGCCAGCGCTGCTGCGACCGCGTTTCTGCCAGTTTCTTCTGCTACGCGAAGACGAGCGGATGATACAGCAGGAGCGGAGGCGCCTCTGAGAGGCATCAGTCCCATGCTAGCAACAATACAAGCCATAGTACTGGCAGTCCC
The DNA here is from genome assembly GCA_024195555.1 of Aureobasidium sp. EXF-12298. Taxonomy (NCBI): domain Eukaryota; kingdom Fungi; phylum Ascomycota; class Dothideomycetes; order Dothideales; family Saccotheciaceae; genus Aureobasidium; species Aureobasidium sp. EXF-12298. Next base: position 285,737 of record SWBJ01000009.1, on the reverse strand, counting down.
CATGACACCGCATGTTCCACCCTGCAGATGTTAGCTATGCCGGAGTCTTCTCCATGTCATGTACGTACAGTAGGCGCCAGTTCTTCATTGACCGCGGATATCTCCTCGATATCGATGGTGCCGGCACGATATGCGGCCCAGTGATTTCGACAATCAGTACAGGCACCAATTCGAACGCCCTTGTTTGAACCAGGCATCATGGGACCAACAACGAGAGGGAGGACAGGCTTGTTGGACGATATGCCGCCCATGAGTTGCGCAGGTACAGTCTTATCGCACCCTCCAATCATGATGCAAGCGTCTAATGGTTGCGCTTTGATCATCTCCTCGGTGTCCATGCTCATAAGATTTCTTAGATACATGCTCGTCGGAGATGAGAAAGATTCGTGCAAGCTGATGGTAGGGAACTCGATGGGCAATCCACCACTGAGCATGACGCCTCTCTTGGCTGCCTCGATAAGTTGAGGTACTTGAGAATGACATGGATTGAATCCGGAATGAGTATTGATAATGCCAATGACTGGCCGTGCTAGAGCATCATCACTGTAGCCCGCTGCTTTAATGAAGACCTTGCGAAGGAATAGAGAGAAGTGGGCGTCTCCGTAAGAAGTCAATCCTTGGCGCAGGCCGCGCTCAGTATCGATTGGACGATTCAAGTCGTAATCTGCTTTCGCAGATGCTTTCTGATCTGAGTCGGCCATGGTGGTTGCTCTGGAAAATGCGGGCGAATTAGAAGACCTTTTAGCTCGGAGCAACCGTCGGGATTTCCGCTTGCCGTCAATCTCCTCTCAACTTGTTCCAGCGGATATTCCGACCACAACAATTTAGCCCGGCTTTGCTTTCCGCTCGTTACCAGAGTGGCATTCATATAGAAAGAGCCAGGCAAGCTTCGTCGGAGCGTCCCAAGCAATTCTTAGATAAGTCATATGTGATTCCCATTCTGATTAAGCACAGAGACATGACGAGTTTGTGATCACACTTACCAAATCACTTCTCCTTGAATCATGAGCTACGAGGCCTTTTGTTGAGTGGTGACTACGATGCGATGTTTGTCGAGCTCCGAACCAGAACTGTTGTCGAAGATATTGCGGATCGTTGTGTATTGTAACTGTCATGACGCTGCGGGGCGCGGAAATTCCGCTCGGCTTTCCTAAGGTGGTAGCGGTATTTATACAGATGGACAGCATGCCACAGTCTGTCGCATATCCAAGTACTTCTATTATCCTCGTTTTTCGTGTTCTTATCCTCATCGGACCTTCGACCTACCACTCCAGAATTTCGCGATGCATGACCTCACAGGCAAAGTCGCTCTGTTCACCGGTCTCGGACAAAGTCCAGGTCAGGGCTGGGGGATTGGAGCAGCAACCGCAATTCTGATGGCTCGTCAAGGAGCCATAATCTTCGGTGGTAACCGTACTCTAGCTTCGACAACTTCGACACAAGACGCCATAAATAAAGCTGGCGGCGTTTGCGACATCGTTGAATGCAATGTCACGGATGCGGACTCGGTGAAAGCATTGGTGGACGCATGCATGGCGAAGCACGGAAGAATCGACATTCTGGTGAACAACGTTGGAAGATCAGAGCCGGGCTGCCCTGCCACCATGTCGCCCGAGACATGGGACGCACAGGTAGACATCAATCTCAAGAGTGTCTATCTGCTGTGCCACTATACATTGCCTATCATGGAAAGACAGGGCAGTGGTACGGTCGTGAGCATTTCGAGTATCGCTGGCATGCGATATATCGGCAAACCCCAAATCGGCTATTCGGCCACAAAAGCCGCAATCATGCAATTCATGAAAGCAACAGCAGTAATATACGCTGCAAAGGGCGTGCGTTTGAACACGGTTGTGCCTGGGTTGATGGAGACCCCCTATACGCAAGGCTTGGTTTCGCGATATGGCAAGGATGGCGACTACGAAAGTTACAAGCAGATGCGGGATGCTCAAGTGCCGACGGGTAGGATGGGAGACGCTTGGGACGTGGCGAACGCTGTCTTGTTCCTGGCCTCAGACGAGGCAAAGTATATAACGGGACAGAAGATAGTCGTTGACGGTGGTATCACGTCTTCTACAGGACGTGCTTGAACGCCATTGGAAGATCCCAAATATAGCCAGAATCTTGCACATATGCCTTGGACCAAGAGATGCTCGATGAGACGTTTAGTACTTGGCCATCTGTGAACATTAACACGTTGGAGTGTCGTGCCGCGAATGCAAGTATTGATGCCGCTACTGGTGACGAAGGGTACTGAACTGTTGGAAGATCGAGTCCTAACGTCGGTGCAACCAGAGTACATGCCCGTGGCGGTAATCAGTGGTGAGACGACCGGTTGCGATCTATTATTCCCATCTCTTGATCAAACGGCCTTGGGCCACTGTTGTAATCTGTCTCAATCCTAACCAAGCGCCTCCTTTCCTGCTGCCGGGAGCTATTGGCGGAAGCTGGAGTAGAATGGTCCCATATAGACGGGTGAGGATGATTCTTGCCTATAAGGCATCATGGTCGCGCTAATTGTCGACGGTAGCCATAATGGGACAATAGTGAGGTCGATGGTTGATAATGATGTATCTGCAGACCAGTATGACACGGCGTCAGAAGGTGATGGTTGCAAGGTCGCGAGATGGAGCTTCAATAGGAGACGAAGAGACAAGACGAGAACCGACGCGAATCGGTGAAGAGACGCGAGACACGTGAATGTGCATACGTCATGAAATGACCGACAGTTGCTGAACGGTTTACGACTGGCTAAACATCGGAGTCATTATGCTCGTGTATTTCTCAATTGATATGACCATACTGAAGAGATATCATGATCAAAACTGGCTAAAGAGGGTGAGAAGGGCACGAAGATACGTTCACGAAAGTATCGCAACGATTGGATGACTGTACCATGAGATAGTGTTTCTGGCTCCGATTCTTGCGCATCACAATCACTTTCCGTATTGGACAAGTAGACTTTATCCAAAACACGATCGAAATCCCGAAACTTGGCTACCACATAACGCTCAGAGGGATCTGACCCATATTAAATACATCAATCATCATCAAAATATGTTGAGCAGATTCTGGCTTATCAGAAACATAAAAGTTCGTTCTCGTTCTTCTGCTATATGCTCGCCGACTCGACAAATGCTTGTAAGCGGGAACACCCTGTCTGTAAACAGGTGCACTTGGCATCGCGTGAATGACGTAGGCTCTACGACGCGTCTCTACTCTCACCCTTTGCCGCGTATCTGTCCAACTTCTTCTTCTTCTTTGACAAAAACACAGCCGACATCGAGTTTACGCTGCTCAAATGTCATGCTCGACTCACTCATTGTCTCTGCCGCTACTCGTTCTTCACAACAGTTTTGCCCTACTGCACCCGTTTCTTGACGCGTCTTTTTGTGTTTCGCCGTGACAATAGTCTCAGCGACGGCGAGCTTTCGAACGACCAATATGCGGCGCCTGGATCACAGACCGTCTCCGACCACCACAAAACGACATCGAAAAACCACCCGGATGCAGCCTTGAACCGTGGTAGTACATACTTACATGTTTCCCACCATAGTCTGGCTCTTAACCGTCAACCGCCTTGGATGTGCTCGCACGCAGTGCACACCTTCGCGATCTTCTCGCGTCCCAGACAGGAGACTGCGCTTATGTGTTCAGATCACCTCAGCTCAGGAGTTGAACCACTGAGAACATTGCAATAACAATTTATAGAGCTATGGGATTCGCAGATATTCCGGGAACAGTCACATCTAGGACCCTGCAGTGACGAGAGTCACATACGAGGTCGACTCAGCTGTATTCAAAACCATGAAGCAAAACCCATGCTCGAGAAAACAGACAAATCTCTACAAGATACTGGTGTAGTGAGTATAGTTGCGACAGCTGACCAAATGACATTTTCCTCAGCTATTAAAGCCGAGCTTGCAACCTTCGCAATAGGTCAGCCAAAGATCGATCTGAAGTGTTCTCGCTTTACATATTCACCGATCCGGATAAGTTTGTTGGCACATGATTTCATTGATATTTCAGTCAGATCGAAGCCACCCGAATTCTTCTAGATATTCGAGAGGTTGACTCGCGGTTGGGACGACTGTCCGCCTGTCCCGTCTGGGTGCTCTAAGCATCGTACCATACTGCAAGCGCAGGTAGAACGAAGAGGGAGATCATGAAATAAGTAGTTGCAAAAGCGACAGTAGGTAAGGCAAACGGCGACAAAATATGCGGGACTGGGGCATCGCCATGCGCCAGGAGCAAAGTGGAGGCCCAGCAGATAATGGCCAGCGGGATGTTGATATATATGATCGCACGGGCGACAATACCACGAGGAAATGGGTTTGATGCTATCCTGACATTCTTGTTGGACAGAGGTCCCTGTCCATGATCGATCTTCGGTGTTGCAGACATGTCTTGAAGACGTCTTGATGTGCGTGGTTTCTCCTTTTCTTAACCTTTTAACTGTTAGTCAAAGATCATTCCGCGCTCGAAAGATAAAGGAAAAGGTCGATGCGCCGTACTGATTTCAGAATTTGTCCTTTGTTGCCAAAAAAAATTGCACATTCGCACATATAGAGAGTCGTCGCAATAAGGTCGGAGACATAGCAGTTCCAGAACGAACCGCTACATGCAGAGCAGATAACAGAGATCTTACGGAGGCCGATCTCGAGCAGGCCTCGGCTCGGAGAAAGCGCCTCGGATATTGATCCACAATCGTGTAGAGCGCTTATTCCCGTCGACCCCGTGCGTTCCTATTTTCTCTTCCTACTTTCTTAACTCTATAACCGATGACCTATAATGATCTAACAAAATTGGAATGTAACGTCGAGATCCATGATAAAAAAAATCCTTCGATGATCATATCAATTTGCTTGTTTGTCCTGCTGATCATCGAAGTTGGTTTTCGTAGCGTGCTAACCTCACGTAGAACTTAACGACACTGAAGTTCTGGCAGTGTACGAGATGCTTCGCCCCGATATCCTAACAGCTCTGAAGCGTGATAGGAGCTTGCTGTGACGTTTACCTTAGATGAGTGCATCGAACGCAATATGCTCGTCTTAGTATGCTTCTGGCGACATACTTTTCAAGAACTACACGAGAGTATAGGTTTGCATAGCGTAGGATTCGATCTGTTTCCCCGAGGAGTATGTGAGTCGATCGCTTTCTACAGCACAGTCAAGACCTTCTCCCCGCTACGAGATTCCAATTGCGGCGACTGGTGAAGCAACCATGGAGACACACAATCCTTCCAGCATTGAATGATATCTGACGATCGTCTTTGCAGCTATGTCTGTTACCGGAAGGAGAGATATCATCTTGTAGGTCCGAGCCTCCGAGGAACTCCACGTCTAGCGAATGTACAGCAAAGAGCTACGTTGGCCAAGGCCACTCTGTAATGCCAGCCGCCGGCTTGGGTTACATCTCTGGTCCGAAGATCTCCTAGGACTGGTTATAAAGCGAGGCAGGAAGTCGATGTTCACACGGCAACAATACCTCCTCATCAGTTCTTTGTATCAAGTCTTCTATTCATACAATCATGTCTACCACTCTTCGCAGCCTACTCTTGGCCTCGATCGTCACGAGATCCTTGGCCATTAACACCTGGCAGCTTGCATTTTGGCAAGGTCAGCAGTGTACAGGAATCTCAACCCAGGTCGATTCAGGACCCGCCACGCCGCAGTTGTCCCAAGTTTGTAATCCCATCCCGGATATGGGTGTCACTTCGGCCTTCGACTATGAGGTAGCCAATGGAGACTACACCTATATCCTTGGGCTGCACAGTACGGATGACTGCTCGGACGCTGGTGGGATGTTTACCGGTAAGCAAGCCCCTGATCAACTTGATTGATAGTGCTCGTCTGACAGAACGTCCTACATAGGCTCTGCTACTACTCCTATCTGTGAGAGTGCTACTGGTTATACTCATTATAGTATCCGCACCATTGCTGCCATCACCAAAGTCAAGCGTACGCCAGGATCGGATGTCGAAAATCCCGGCATTGAGAAACGTCAAGTCATCACTAGAGCAGAGTTCGCGCTCGCTGGATCCGTCCCGGCCGCCACATGGATTGATAAGTCTGTGACACGCTGTTCAAGCGTTAATGCCAATGATCAAAACATACAAAAGGAGAGCTGCGGACTAGCCATTACCTTCTCGGTCGTGTTCAGCCTCATTACTGCTTTCGGAATTGCCGGCGTTTACCAAGCTGCTCGCGCCATTGCGCAGACCAAGCGTGCTGATGTGCATTCGCTCGATGTCGGCAAGGAGTTCAAAGTCCTGGCATCCACTCACACGGCAAACGACTGGATCCCTGGTTGGGTCTCTGTCACCCAGAATCTAGGCACTGTCCTAGATGACGAGGGCGAGGAGTGGACTCATTACGCTATGAACCATACCCATCGCGACTCAGGAATGACCCATTCAGCCATACTCAAATACCACGCCGTAAGTCTTGCACTCCGCCACAAACTAATCGTACTGACCAAAGTTTCTCGACGATCAGCCCACCGGAAAGCACGTATTGAACTCAGACTACGATGATGTCAGCACCAGCGACGACGGACCACTTACCAAGCGCCGCACTGTCACTTATACTGCCTACTATGGCTGGAAGGATGGAGCAAGCGTGCAGAGCCTGCCTCAGGATGAAGATACCATCGCTGATCTTGCCGAACAGCTTTACAACTATGGCAAGAAACAGAATCGTGATCAGTTCTGCGCAGACCTCCAGGGTAGTGCTTCCGGCAGTGGCACTTTCTCGCGAACTCTAACGCATGGAAACTATGCCCTCATTGACGGTATCTTCTCAGACATGAGCGGGAAGTGTTAAGAGCACGAGAGAAGCTTCATGCGGTTATTGTTGCCTGTAAGATACGGCAATGCAAGTTCAATCTGTATAGACAAATTGTCCCTTTTGTGAGTTGAGAAGGCCGCTATGTCGCTCACTATCATATACGCATATCCTTACTTATATCCACTCTCCGATATCGCGAAAGCACACGTGAACATGCCTTCATCTGCTCGCGAGCCAGTAATTTGCTTCATTTTCGGTCATGTAACATCGTTCGTGACAAGTCTCCGCCACGACAGTCTACAGAGTGCATTGCCTATGACACAACACCTTGCAGGGTCAGACAGTCTCTCTCAAACCAGCAAAGCCGACGTGGCCTTCGTCAGCGCATACAGTTCGATGTAATAGACATACGCCATGCCCACTAGACTTGCACCAACAAGTCCGAACCGCACTGTCGACCATCGTTCTGTTCGTGCCGAAACAAGAAAGACCATGGCTACATCAAATTGAAGCACTGCTAGCAGCTTAAGCTCTCGGCTATCCCTCCAATTTCGATCTTTCGTCTTGAGAGCCATCGAAATATGCGAGTACTCAAACAACCAGAGAACTGCAAGGCAGCCAAACTGTAGGAAGGTTCTGATAGCGGCTTCGAACTCGACATTCCTCTGGGGATCGATCTGAGGAGGCGTAGGTGAGATGAAGAGCGCGAGGCCAACGATAATCAGGATCCCGAACCAAGACCAGAGCGCAGCTTCCAGTTGGTCGCCAAATACAGCAAAGCACACCAAGCTGTGGGAAAGAGCAAAAAACAGAGGACTGGTAATTTTCCTGCGGACGCGATCATTTTCAGCAGCTGTCAATTGCTGTGAGCGCAGCGGGTAAATTTTCGCGAATAGCCAGCAGAGTAAATACGAAGCAACAAAAGCCTTTGTCCAGTATGCGTCCTTGAGTTTAGATATCTTGTAGGCATGCCAGATACTCGGAATGTTCATGGCGAGCCGTAAGGGTAGAAAGTCTTGCGGTATGCAGAAAACGATCCCACCGTTCAAGTCATCACCACTATACAGTAAGAAATGTCCGATATCAACGATCCTAGCCGTGAAGTCGTATAGACACTCGAAAGGCGATATTCGGTGGAGAGCCAATTCGCCATAAGAGCCAGGGTCGAGAATCGCGTTTAGTGCTTGGACCAGTAGCCTAAGAAATGTTGAAGCACCTTCAAGCGCAATCTCGTCTAAGTCCGTCATACCAATTGGATCAAGAAATGTCTTGCTGTGATAGTAATATTGTGGAGGCTGAGGCACTGTTGACAGATTTCACTTCTGACATGACTCGGGATCGCGGAGTGACGGTCCGCTAACCGAGGGATAGCGACATACCTAGATTTCTATGGAACGACATGGTTCTACCACAATAGTTTGACAACAAGTTTGGTATTCATCCTCTTGTACTCGGTAAGAGTTGCAGCGCCGTTTTGTCTGTCGCAAATCTGACATTCAACGACGACGCGGGAATCAGCAGCCGACTTACGCACTTCGAAGCGTCATTGCGCCGGAAAGTATAGTTGTTCCTATATCTAAGAATATGCTATAGTTAATTATTTACGCTAGAAACTTACTACATCGTCGGCCCATTAGTTGTTCCGACTGTCATTGGCACCGTTTTGGCTGTAAGGCTAGATGACTATACGACTATCCGTCAAGCTTCATGATGAGTCAACATCGCGACAAACAAAAGCATCCCGGAACGTCGAATAATTCTCGGGAAAATCACGACCCAGATACAAATCATGGCTCCAACAACGATGCGAGCATTTGCGACGAACGAGCGAGGAATCGCTGGTTTCGTGTGGAAAGCCGCAACGAGATTCAGCGTCGCCCACGATGTTTCAATTAGACAATTTCCCACGCCAACACCAAGCGCGAATGAAGTCCTGGTCAGGGTCAAAGCGGTAGCACAGAATGTACGTATTATCCAACTCCTGCCAACACGCAGAGATTGACCAGATCGCAGCCCACAGACTACAAGCATATTGATCTTCTTGGTCGTCCTAACAGTATTCTCGGTTGCGACTATGCAGGAACTGTCGAGTCTGTCGGTGCTTCGGCGAAGGGGAACTGGAAAGTCGGCGACCGAATCGCAGGGGTTACTCACGGCGGTATCTACAGCAACCGTGGTTCCTACGCCGAATATCTGACCATCGACGGTGACTTGGCTTGGAAGATTCCAGAGTCGGTCCCTTTCACCACAGCCGCTGTGTACGGCGTGTCTGCCGTATCAGCCATGCAAGCTTTGAACCTCGTCCTCGGTCTTCCATGGGCTGGCGAGAAGCCTGTCGATGCAGGAAGGGAGATCTTTATCTACGGCGGCAGTACTTCTGCAAGTCTGTTCGCCATTCAGATCGCTAAGATGGCTGGCCTGCGTGTCATCACTACTTGCTCGCCTCACTCCAACGATCTTGTCAAATCCTATGGCGCAGATGAAGTCTACAGCTACAGAGACAAGTCGAGCATTCAGAAGATCAAGACAGCTCATCCTGATCTCGCTCTCGCGTTCGATGGCTTCGCTGGTGAAGGAAGCACTGAGTTTTGTTGCAACGTCGTCGCCAACAAGAAAGGCAAAGTCGTTTCTCTGGATCCAATGGCGAAGAGCAGTGTCAAGGGTGTCGAACTGGAAACGATGATCATGTACACAGTCTTTGGTCGTGCTTTCCAACTTGTGCCTCCCATCGGTCCCAAGTTCCCTGTCAAGGCTGGAGACCGAGCTGGTCTGGCTAAGTTCTATAGCATATTACCGAAGCTTGTGGAAGAGCAGAAGTTGAAGGCACCCCCGATTAAACTGAGGGGTACGGGTTTTGACAAGATTGAAGAAGGGCTAGAGCTTTTGAAGAGCGGGAAGGTGTCAGGACAGAAGCTTGTGTTGGAACTGTACTGACCAGGGAAGCCCAGTGATGAAACAATTTGTATTCTGTAACGCACAACTAAACTCCTATAGTATCGTAACAAGAAACAAGTTCAAGTATTACAACAATGAAAAAGATCAAATGCAAACCAAACGACAGTAACAAGTACAAAAACAGATAAACAGAACATCCTCAGACCCAGCTCAGAGACTCGAATTTTGACCTTTGCACCCTCCTTTTTTCGTAATTCAGCGTGAAACCATCATCATTGTCCGTAAGCTGGAGATAGCTTGAGAGTCACCGAGGTCGCACCCAATGGTCGGCCATCAAGTCCACTCGCGGAGTAGAGATAGAGATCAGCCGCTGATTGACCTTCTCTTGGTACATCGACGAAGACCGAGTAAGTAACAGCAGGGCGGAATCTAGTAGCCTTGGACATAGCAGCGCAAGAGAGAATACTTGCAGGCGAGACAGTACACTTCAGAGGACTCCAAGTTTGGGGGTAGGTTGCGAGATATTCTGAACTCAGAGTAGCCAATTGTACCGAGTTGGAACGGAAGCTGGGTACAGCGTAACTCAGAACATTCTGGCTGTTTCCAAGGTAGAGGTATCCTGATGTTGCGTTGAACATGTATGGGAGAATTTCTTGCTGTTTGCGGCCAGTGTACACGGTTGCGTAGTCATCTTGTCCATCTTGCTTGGACTCAAGTGGCTTACCATTCAGAGGTCCGCCGTAGATGAAGACGCTTTGCCCGAAGCGAATGGGATCTTGTGTTGATGTGGGTGCACTGCTGGACTGGCTTGAAGCCACACTGGAGCTGGAGGACGTGAGACTCGAAGAACTTGTCGTGCTGACACTGGTAGATGCACTGCTCGAACCAGAGACCGAGGTCGAGCTGGAGGTAGTTGTGTTCGTCACGCTTCCCGAGACAGAAGACGATGTCAAGGTCTGAGAAGACGATGCCGTAGATGTAAGACCGGTGGAGGAAGCAGATTGCGTAGTAGTGCTGTTGCTGGTTGCGACCACACTAGTGCTTACTGATGTAGTACCGTTGACGCTTCCAGATGTGGTAGGAATCACCAGACTGCTAGACGAAGTAGAAGTTGTAGAATTAGTAGTTGTACCATTGGCCGTGGAGACCGAGGAAGATGACGTGAGAACAGAAGTGGATGAACCAGCGGTTGTGATTGGTGCAGTAGGGTTGGACGAGAGAGAGCTACTGCTTCCGTTGCCATATGGTGCTCCGCTCGAGATTGTGCTTGAGACAATTCCGCTTGAAGGTCCGGTGCTCTGAGAAGTTGAAATCACAGGTGTACTGCTGTTGGTAGAAATACCGCTTGAAGATGAGGTGTCGGTAGTCAGAGGTGCCGTTGGACCAAGAGTGACTGAGCCGCTAGTACTGTTACCATATGGTGCTCCGCTAGTAGACACGCTCGAAGAGAAACCGGTCGACGGGGCAGAGGAAGTAACATTAGTGACGCTTGTGGGAACACTAACAGTGCTATTGGCGGACCCAGATGAACTTGAGGAGGATGGAGAGGTGCCAGTAGTCAAAGGGGCCGTCGGACCATTGGTAAACGAGCCGCTAGTGCTGTTACCGTATGGTGCTCCACTGGTAGAGATACTTGAGGAGAGACCAGACGATGCGATAGAGGAAGTAGTGTTGGCGGTACTCGTAGGAACACTAATAGTGCTGTTGCCAGGATCAACGACACTTGAGGAAGACGGAGAAGTACCAGTAGTCAGAGGGGCCGTAGGACCAGAAGTCAGCGAGCTGCTTGTGCCATTACCATATGGTGCTCCACTGGTGCCACTGCTCGAGGGAGATCCACTCGAAACCGCTGTTGTAGTACTATTCGCGGTGCTCGAGATGATAGAAGACGAAATGCCAGTTGGACCCAGGGAAACAGAGCTGCTTGTGCCGTCACCGTATGGTGCCCCGCTAGTGGGGCTGCTCGAGGGAATACCAGTCGAAGCTGCGTTTGATGTGGAATTGGCAGTGCCGGTGAAACCAGATGAAGTGCTGTTAGCACTGGCGGTCGAGAAAGGAATTCCAGTCGAGATAGGCATGGTTGGTCCGACCAATATCCCACTGCTGGTTCCATTACCATAAGGTGCTCCACTGGTGGAGGCGCTTGAAGAGAAACCAGTCGAAGCTGCACTTGAAGTAGAGTTGGAAGTGCCCGTGACACCGGAGAGAGTGCTGTTGACAGATGCACTGACACTCGAGGAAGAGGTCTCAGTGATCACAGGTGGGGTTGGTCCAAAACTAGACGAGCTGCTGGTCATATTGGGGAAACCTGGAGCAAGAGACCCACTGAAAGATCCCGTGGGCGTGGAGGTCGTCGAATTCGAAGTGACGCTAGTGGTAGCATTACCCGAGACAAAGGTTGAAGAAATGTTCGAAGACGATGGAGTTATAGTAGGTGGTGTAATAATGCTACTAGTTCCGTTGCCAGTGAAGATACTGCTTGTGTTGTTGGATGAGACGATACTCGAAGTTCCAGTCGCGTTGCTGCTAATACTCGAGATCAATGATGAAGTAGTAGTCGTAAGGTTTGTACTACTGGTAATCACTGTTGCGCTGATTGAAGTCGAATTGAAGCCGCTAGAGGTACCAGTGCTAATCAAAGTACTGCTGTTTGAAGAAGTGGTCGACAAGCTGGAGGTGGCCGTTGTGATAGTAGGATCCGTGGCTATAGACACTTTGGTCGATCCGGACGAGGACGATGGAGATCCTGTCAATGACGAGCTTTTGGTCGAGGAACTTGAGCTTGACGAAGTCTTGGTTGAAGAAGTTGAACCTGAGGAAGTCTTCGTCGAAGAAGACGAACGGGAAGAAGTTTTGGTCGACGAAGTTGAACCTGATGACGTTTTAGTTGACGAGGTCTTGGTCGAAGAAGTCTTAGTCGAAGAAGTCTTGGTCGAAGAAGTCTTGGTCGATGAGGTCTTGGCTGAAGAGGTCTTGGTTGAGGAAGCCGAAAGCGATGAACTTTCAGTACTGGATTGTGTCTTGCTGGTGGAGGATGAACTTGTCGCAACAGAGTTGCCCTCGACACAATTACAGAGGCTCAAAAGCTGTGGCGCGGTATACTTCTGGAACGGAGACGAAGGTCTAGATCTGATGTTGGTGTTAGTATAGGTTATACGACTTCTGGGTAGGTACTCACTTCATGTTGTAGAAGTAACAGAAGTTGTACGGCTCGGCAAACTCGCTTGCAAGCTCCTCTCTGCATTGTTCAGCAGTGGATCTGCTCTCGTCCAAGCCGGGACCGCCCGTGGTGGCAGGAACATTTCCAAGTTTGGTGCCGATACAGTTACAGACAGCGGTGACACGCTTAGCCGACAGCTCGATGAATGGAGTACTGCTGCGGGATCTATAGGTGAATCAGACACGGAAGTTCTGAACATATCCGGCAACGATGTCTTACGCGGAGAGCCACCACTGGCAGAAGAATTCCTTATGTTTGACGGTCTTATTGAAGATCGCTATGTCGCTTGTAGAACATCCGCCTTGTGCTCTGCGAACGATAGAGGGAGATGCCGAAGCTTCAAAGATGAACGCAATGAGGAAGAGAACGATTGTGGAAACCTTGAGGGATCTCATGGTTGCGAAGTAGTAACGACTGTGGAATGATTGAATGCTGAAGATGGTGGTGAGATAAGTACGTCGAGGTAAAGGGCTGCTTTATATATCATGGATTAGATACGGTGTCTCGAGAGAAGTGCCCCTTGACCATCGTTTTGGCTGTGCTCACTCAGCGAGCAGCAGGACTGAGAAGGGCTCCACAAACGGGTACTCAGCTATCGGGGAACACGATGCGTTGATGCGAGACGACTGTTCGACATCGCAACCCATTCAGCTGAGAACCAACCCTCAAAGCCAGATGAAGGGAAAGAACGCAGGAGAGTCTCCCGCCTCTCTATGGTTTTGCGCACATGAGTCCAAGTATGCGTGACCGGTAGCAGAAACTGCTATGCATCCCTAGCCATTCAACAGCAATGCTACAGTAGTTCTGTACTTGTACGATTCAAGCAGTTGTTCTGAGGGTCGCGAACGCAAGTTGCCGTGTTGGCAGGCATGAGACTCAAGATGATGCTGAAGAGGCAAAGTCTCTTGCAAAGTCTGTTTTCAAGTGAAGATCAATGGCTTCGGGTATGTGCAGTTTCCACGCATGGAATCTACATAAGACGGTCTAGGTTCCTGCGACTTGAAGATCTGTATGCAGCCACTCCGAGTCGTCCATGCGGTCACGTACTCCTATAGAGTGGATGTCGATGTTCTTCGTCCTTCGGAGATCGCTGGAGCTGGATGCTGCGTGGTGGACCTCGTTGAGCTGAGCATGCATGACACTGCCCAAGCCAGTGGGTTTGGCGCACGCGATATGTGACTTGCTACATGACCAGCTGCCGGTTTCCAGACTAGAGCCCATGTTTCCAACATGTGATTGTGATTACGAGGGCTCGACAAGGTGTTATAATTTGTGTGCAAGGTCTTGAGAAAGATTTCGTTAAAAGCAGCGAGCTGTCCGCACCTTGACGATCGTATTCGAGATGATGTTCATGAATCCCTCTGGTCAAGATAGTGAAGTATTTTTAGCTGCTAGGTGCTTGTCGAATCGCGACAAAGAACATGTGAACATCGTGAAGCTTTTCGACATGCATATAAAGCTTGGTGAGGGCTTGCGTCGTGACGCGTTTCCTGCATGTTGCTTACTCGCTCCCACTCCCGCTCATGTATACCCCGGGTTCCTGCATCCGCTTGCAGACTGTTACATGCTTTAGCCACTCAACGAGATTCGCCGCGCCGACCCGAATGCAAAGAGGTAGCGTTTGATCTGGAAAAATTCCGCACGCCGTTGGTTCGTAGAGACAAGATCTGTTGGCTATAGCCTTCAACCGTTTGACAAGGCGGGAGCGCATGTTCAGCCTCGCCCGTTCTCAACGTACCATATACGCATACTGCTCATGGTCTACATGCGCAAGCTCACTCGCAGGTTGATCTTGCGTTAGATACAAGCAGGGGGAATCATATCCTGCGGTCTGCTATATCCCGAACAGGTTTGTACCAGGTAGCCGGATCTTCACAGGGACATGAGAGCCAATGATTTTATCGCCGAGCTTGTCCTTGTCAGTGTGGAACCCAACTGCCCAAGCTGCTTGCGCTGACCAGCGACTGTCTGGTGATGACTTCGCGACGCCTTCTTCCCAACAGCTGCGTCACCAAGCAATAAAAGACTTCGTATGCAGTACATTACCATCATCCAACAGATTGGTGTCAACCAGTCCAGAGATCTGGGTGCAGGCCAGAACCCAGCGCGATTCGGGTACCTGCATCAAAATATGCATTCAAGGCCGAAAGACTCATATCTATGACGAAGATTAATTTTGTGGGAGGCATTGCCGTCAATCACAGACACTTTGGATACAAGATCGAGACATGGTCTGAACATTAGGCTAAATCATTCAAGGCTGCTATACCAAAAAGTCAAGGCGAAAAACATTAGGAAAGTTGTTGCTAGCTGAGAAAATTCTCAAATCAGGGAGTGGTCTCTTTTGCGGCAGGCAACTTTGCCACCACTTTCTCACAGACCGCAACAAGAGATCTCGCGTTGGTGATGTCAAGTGTGCTCAATTCGGCACCCAGCTTGGTACGAATCCATCCACGTAGTTCGACTGCCGATAGGGAGTCTAAGCCGTACGCTTGCAATGGCTTGCCGGGCTCCACCTCAGTCTCAAGACGTAGGACCTTGACAATTTGAGTAGACATCAGACCGACGCAAGCTTTGATCAACGCTGCAGAATTTGCGCCCGAAGAATGTATGACGAGGAATGCGCTCACGGCTTGGTCAGCAGCGTCCTTGCCGCCAGAAGACTGGTCATCCGTCACAGCATTACTGCTGCTGTTGAACAGGTAGCCGAAACGTGCTTCACCTGACAGATCGGATGACCCATCGTTGGGTAGTGGGAAGGTTATGCCAGTGATGAGCTGCGATACACTTGCCTTGTTGAGGGGGTTGCGATTATCCTGCTGGAAAATCGAGTACGCCATGATGCGACGCAGCATCTCCTCGTTAATGGGAGTCCATTGACGCTTGTCGAAACGAGCTTCGAGGCTGGAGCCTTGCTCAGCAACATAACCGACGTCCTCAATGGCACCCAAATCAACACTGTTTGCAGGCAGACCAAGTGCGTTGCGGTAGCCAGCGAAAGCGTCCAAGAAAGCGTTTGCTGCAGCGTAGTTGGCTTGACCCTTGTTGCCGATGACTCCAGAGATACTGGAAAGTAGAGTGAAGAAGTCAAGAGACTGCTTTTGCTCTTCTTGAGATGCGCGATGGAGGTTCCAAGTGCCGCAAACCTTGGCTTCGATTGATTGCTGATAATCTTTGATGTCCATCATCTCGTACGGCTTGTCCTAGATCTGACATCAGTATAGAATCGTTGGACATTAAAAATGAACACTTACTCTAAGCACCATGGCTCCCTGGATCACACCCGCAATCCTTCTAGGATGAACAGATTTGAAGATGTTGCGGACGAAGTTCCAGTCTGCTACATCTCCCTGCGCCGCAGTGACCGTGCATCCGTATGTCGAACAGCTTCTAACAACCCTTTCCGAGGCATCATCTAAGATACCACTCCTGTTACAAACGATCAGGTGTCGGGCTCCATGGCGGGCGAGATGAATGGCGACACTGCCGCAAAGGCCTTTGAGACCTCCAACAATGAGGTAAGAGACATCGTCTTGCAACTGGAGGGTACGTAGGGCTGGTCTGATGGGAACTTGTGTATCCTGTCCATGGTTTGTGATCACGATCTTTCCAATGTGCTGACCGCGACGGATGTATGCCAAAGCAGCAGGTACATTATCAAAGCCGTAGGTGATGACCGGGTTGATTGCTTTGATGTGCTTTTTCTCAACCAGCTCGAAGATCTCATCGAGTAGTGTCTCGACCAGAGAGTCTTTGATATCCTTTGTGTAGGATAGGTCGACGGCCCGGAACGAACAGTTTCTGTCAAAGGGCTCCATGGCCAGTGTGTTACGGTCAACAATATCACGCTTGCCAATTTCAACCATGTTACCGCCGTCGGCGACAATTCTCCAAGAAGCATCGAGTAGTTCTCCAGTCAATGAGTTGAGGATGAGATCCACGCCACGGCCTTGAGTCTCGGCGAGTATTTGTTCCGCAAACTTGGTGCTGCGAGAGGAGAACATTCGATTATCAGGGATGCCAAACGTGGTAGAGAGGAATTCGCGTTTTTCAGCAGTGCCGACAGTGACAAATATGTCTGCTTTCTTGTATTGGGCAAGCTGGATTGCTGCAAGACCGACGCCACCAGCAGCCGAGTGTATCAGGACCGACTATAAAGCTGTTAGGGATTGACCCTGTGGAGGTTTCTATTTGTACTTACCTGGCCTTCTCTCAGGTTACCCATATGGAACATCGAGTAAAGAGCAGTCATGTAAACCAAGGGGATCGTGGCTGCGTCTTCGAAGTTCATCCATGATGGGATCAAGTGAGCACGTTGGACTGGAGCTTGGAGACGGTTGGCGTATGTGCCACTTCTCATGACTGCAACGCGGTCTCCAAGCTGGAATTTGGTTACGCCTGCGCCTAGACGTCTGACGACACCGGCACATTCGCAGCCGATCATGTACTCGTTCTCGGGAACGATACCCATCGTGGTAGCAACGTCCTAGTTCAGATATTAGCATTGATGCACCAAATTCACACACGGCTGGAACTCACCTTGAAATTGACACCGACAGTCACGACTTCCAGCTCAATGAAACCAGGCTCGACAGGTACCTCGCCAGTATGGTTCTCACACCAGGTAAGTTCCAGCGACCCAACCTTTTCCGCACGAATCTGTACCATTGCTTCGGACTCGTGCAAGCCCTTGACGACTGGCTCAGCACCTTCGACCTCAGCTCGCTTGAAGGCGTTGACGTTGCGATCGGGCACGACTCTTTGAACGTGCAGGACGCCGTCACGTTCTACATATTCAGTCTCACTCTTGCCAGACTGCATCAGTCCGAGGATACGATCGATGGCCCAAGCAGTCGCAGGGCTTGTACTAGAATGAACATCGAGTGTGGTGAGCTTGGCACCGGGATCCTCGCGGCGGACCACTCGGAAGAGGCCATGAATCATCGCATTCTCAGGATCGGTGATTCGATATTGTCCTCCTTTTGTCACCCACAGCAGAGGGTTACCGGTACTGACCAGCGACTTGATAGAGTCCCACTGGTGCGCGTTGATATCAGACATCAACGGACTCGTTAATTCGTCAAGGATGAGGATTGCAGAGGATTTTGATGTCAGAACTGAGGCTGCTGTATGTTCAGTGACGTTCCAACCAGAGGCCTCGAGTTTTTCTTGTAGACCAAGGGAAAGAGGAGCGGTCTTCTCAGACAAGCGGACTACAGCGAGATCCCATGACTTAGCCTCGTGTTCAGATCCAATCTCTGCCTCGCTAGCAGCTCTGCAGAGGTAGTGGAAGGAACTTCCATGTGGTGCGGTACTGTCAATGACCTCAAGTACAGAACTAAAGTCGTCCAACTTCGTCAGACTGCGGAGATGCTTGCGATTCCAGAATCCGGGATGGTCGACCTGCTCAAAAGGCATCTTCACAGTCATCAGGTTGTCGGAGGTAGATGAGGTTGAGCTTGCCTTGTCAGCAATACCCCAAGAGGAGCTTGACTCAGCGTAGGGAGTACCGGGGGTTTCAGGTGAAAGTCTCTGGAAGTTGGACTCTGTAAGGTCCTCGGGAGGTGGCGAGGCATCGCTCGAAAAGGATACCTTAGGCACGCGGTCGCCCAGCTGGATCAGCAGAGCCAAGCCATCTTCGGACAACAAAGGCTTCAAGTTCTTGACAAAGTCGTCCAGCGAGAGGTCTGTCTTTCTTGCAGCCTTGACTATGACAAGATCGAACTGTGAGCCATTGGCCAAACCAAAAGACTCTTTTGCAATATCAATCAGGTGGAAGGAGGAGTTCCTGTTATCCAGATACTCTGTTTGAACAGCGATGAGCGTCTTGGCGTCGATAGTACCAAAGTCGTAAGACGAGTATGCCAAGCGAGTGGCCATCTCAGATGTCTCGAACCACAAAGAAGAATCATCGGTCTGTTCCAAATTGAGCTCCAATACTTTCAGCAGGGGCTTCTTGTGAGCAGCCAAATCGATAATGGTGTCCAGCTTTGAAGTGTTTGCGTCTTCAGGACGGAGGTACATCAACTGATCCTGGCTCATCAACGAGATATCTGGCTTCCAGCATACGCGGTCGAACGTGTGAGGGTCAGGTCTTGGTCCGACATCCAGCTTGACGTAGTTCAGACCCTTGACTTGCATAAGTACGGCACCAGTCTCAGGATCGTAGATGGTGATGTCCGAGATGATGCTCTTTGCTTGATCAGGACGGCCACGACCAGTATAACCAGATTTAGCAACCGCCAATCCTTGGCCCAAATGATACGGTACTTTTATGATGACGGCTTCGTTGACGATACCAGGTACGATGACATCTTTCACAAGACTGCGCTCGTTGGAAGCGTTCGCGGGCATGGCTGTCTGGAGACAAGCGTCGAGTACGGCAGGGTGAAAAGGATAGTACGACTGGGGGTCAAATTTAGACTTTGGGGGCGTCAAGTCAACCATCGCACGACATTTTCTTTCTCCACTTGTTGCTTCGAGGCTTAAGACTTTTTTGAAAGACGGTCCGAAACCCATGCCAGCCTCACGTTGTGCCTTATACCACAGGGTGAAAGGCTGAGGCGTTTTGAGGGGTACTAGGTCCGGACCAGCAAGCTTATCTATAACGGGATCATCAACACGAATCAGACCGAAACAATGATCGATGGTAACCTCGTCTTTGGAGGTAGAGATTCTGAACTCGTGCCAATCCTTGCTTCCAGGAACCTTTGACAGAGTAAGCAAGATCGTGCACTCCTTGTTCTCTTCGACGACAAGAGCACGGTCGAAGCGAACATTGCGTAAACGATATGCCAGTTCGTTGGCAGATGGGACAGCTTTCTCAGGGTTTAGCGCACAGTACTTCTGGAACATGGCTTCGACGGCCATAGTTGCCAGACCAGCACCCGGGATGAGCACATCAGGGCCCATCTTGTGGTCGCGCAACCATGGGACATCATCGAGCATCAAATGCTTGCGCCAAGTAGGGTTCTGCCAGGATGTGCCAAAGATCTTGCTACCGATCAGATCATGGTTGATGAACTGTCGGAAGCGCCAATCCTTGCTAGCGGCACTCTCATGCCAGTACTTAATTGAGTGGTTCCAGTTGTAGTTGGGTAGATCGATGATGGTACGAGGTCGCTGGTCGGCGTAGTTGTTGATCTTGGAGAAGTCCACAGGAGCACCGGCTACGAACATGTGGCCTGCAACATCGAAGAGAGTCTTGACAGCTTCTGCACCACGAGCCCATGAAGCGCGGTAAGATACGTCAGAGCCGTTTGGAAGAGACTTGAGGATCTGGGACACTGGTCCAGCAAGAGCGCCAGAGGGTCCGACTTCGATGAGGACGTCGGGTGGGGTGTCTTGCGACATCATCTCCTTGACAGCTTCGTGGAATCGTACAGGGGAGATCATGTTAGATTTCCAGTAAGCAGCATCGGTGGATGTTGTCTCAACGAGCTTCGAAGCAGTCACAGATGAGAACATGGAAACTGCTGCTGAGGTCGAAGTCTGTTGGGTGCCGAAGGCTTGATCCTGAGTCAGAAGAGATTCATACTCCTCGCCAATGGGGCCCATCAGCTGAGAGTGGTAAGCCAAATCGACCTGAAGAAGGCGAGCGAAGTGTCCAGCATCTTTGATATCAGTTGCCAGCTCCTCCAACTTGGATTGCTTGCCAGAAATGGTGAGACTTGAGGGCCCATTGAAACAGGCGATCCAGGTACTGCCGTGGTACTTCTCCAAGAAGGGGATGGCAGCTTCTGCACTGAGACCAACAGCAAGCATACCAACATTGGGCTCAGCCTCATGCTTGCGGTTGACAGCAGCTCTACCTCTGTAGAACGCCGCCTTTATAGCTCCCGCACGATCCAAGAAGCCAGCCGCGTAAGCAGCTGCGATCTCTCCAGAGGAGTGACCAACAACACTGTATGGCACGACACCCCAGGACTGAAGCACTTCGATCAGACAAAGCTGGATAGCTGTTGCTAGCGGTTGATAGAATTCTGGCTGACGCATGTGCTCGGCCGAACGTGGTTCGATCAACTCGGTCACCAATGACCACTTAGGAGGGTCAACAGCGCCTTGCAAGACCTGGTCAAGTTCTTCCAAAATAGTCCTGGTCCATGGGAAGAACTCGAGCAGATCTTTACCCATTTGAGGCCATTGTGCACCTTGGCCAGTGAAGACAAATCCGACTTTGGGTGCGTTAGAATTCTTCTTCGCAAGAACAAAATCCTTGGGCTCGATCTCGGTGGTGCGAGTGGTGATATAGGCACGATGCCAGAGTTTGGACCGACGCTCGGACAGAGTGTAAGCTAGATCAGGAAGATCAACCTTCACACCAGGGTTGATGAGATGGTTGCAGAGGGTCTCGATGTTGGCTTTGAGAGAAGAAGCATCGTTGGCAGACAACACGAGGGTATAGGGTCTGCTTGCGCTCTGATCTTCCTCGTCATCAATTTCAAACTCTGCATCGGGCGACAGGAAGGACGATGTGTGATGCACTTTAGACTCAGTGGGTACTTCTTCGATGATCGCATGTGCGTTCGCACCACCATACCCGAAGGAGTTGATGCTAGCACGTTTTGGCTTGCCGTGTGTCTCTGGCCAAGCTATCATGGTTCTCGAAGCCTTGACTTTGTTACCCTGAAAGTCAATCTTCGGGCTGGGATTGATGAATAGCGGCGTTCCAGGGATCTTGCCATTCTCAATAGACATCACTTTCTTGATTAAACCAGAGATGCCGGCTGCAGGCTCCGAGTGACCGACATTGCTCTTGATTGAGCCAATGATCAGAGGAGATTCGGCATCACGACTGCCTGAGAAGGCGAAGCCGGCACCTCGAACTTCAGTTGGGTCTCCTGCCTGGGTACCTGTACCATGGCACTCGAGGTATTGAGTATCGTTGAGATTGGTGATGCCTGCGTTGGCATAGGCTGAGCGAATGGCAGCTGCCTGAGCTTCAGCACTTGGACTTGCGATACCGCCCGTCCTACCGTTGCTGTTAGACGCCAGGCCACGGATGACGGCTCTGATCGGATCTCCATCGCGAATGGCATCAGACAGTCGCTTAATGATAACGCAACTGACGGCTTCGGCCTTGACGTATCCGTCGGCAGATACGTCGAAAGTGTGGCAGTAGCCAGTAGGTGAGTGTGCTTGACCGACATTTCCGGCGTCAATGACGTGGTCGGGATTGAAGTAGAAGTTGCTGGTAGCGACAATGGCAGCGTTGACTTCGCCAGATTGCAAGACGCGACAAGCGAGGTCGAGACCAACAAGACTGCCGGAGCAGGCTGTATCGATGGTGATACTGGGACCTTTGATGTTCAAGAAGTAGCTGATCCTGTTGGCCATGATCGCGCGACCCACACCAATGGCATTATTTGCAGGTCTGTCTTCAGGGTCTCTGTTTTGCATGTCGCCATAGTCGGATGAGTAGGCTCCAACGAAACACGCAACAGGCTGTCCATATACTTTCTCAAGCGGGATGCCTGCATTCCCGAGACCTTCGTAGACTACTTCGAGCATTTGTCGCTGGTTGGGATCCATGGCGATTGCTTCGGTACCAGAAATCTCGAAGAAGGAAGCATCGAAGTCTGCAGGGTCGACGTCATCGAGAAACATGCCTCCAAGGGGACGCATCGTTCCAGGCTTGTGAGATCCATCCCAGTGAGTGTCGATGTTGAAGCGGTTCTTTGGTACCTTGTTAGAGGCGATTTTGCCCTGTTCAAGGAATTCCCAGAGCTTTCTTGGGTTACTGTTCCCACCTGGGAGTCTGCAGGCAAAGCCTACGATCACAGGAGGATCTTCTTGGTAGGTATCTCCAGGCATGATACTGGTTATGAGTGTATGAAGGCGAATAACAAAGAGCTTTGAACTCTATGATTTTGGTTTGATACACTTGTGGTATTCCAGCGACCTTCACTTAAATGCTTCGAGCACCATTATCAGCTGTAATCTGCTCCTGCTCACTCTGCCAGCAAGACTCATGACTCTATCAGCCATGCTCACTGCCGTATCTCGACCTAGACTCACACTTACTCTCTATGCCACGGATCCGTCAGAAAAGTTCTCGACTCTCCCTATGGTGCGTAATAATCATTGACCAATAGGCTGATAAGACCATACGCGAGCAGTGATTGGACCTTCCAGTGTCATTTGCCGATCAGACGTTATTGTCGGAAGTCGTATGCAGGGTCATGCTGAGGGCAGACATGACCGGGAATCTTCTTGTTGAGATTGATCACGGTCTCGGCAAATCGGCCAGATCCTGCAGTCAGCAAAAGTATTACTCTGCACCGTCAGGAGTTGACAGAATACGCGATTCCGATTGCTTATCTATCACTCATAAGCAGTCATAACTCATCCGAGAAAATTTTGGGTGTCTTGTCTTGCATTACTGTAGCATAAGATAATGACAGAACGACGATTGGCTATGGCTGGTAGCTTCCCTTCGCTAAAGTCGCGTTTGTTTGTACTGCACCAGCTCTGCAGTTCTCTCCAAGTTGCAAAGATTGTCTTTCTTTGCTCGAAACAATGGTCTCACAGAAATATGAGCAGATTGAATGCAAGACGGTTGATGGAACAATTATCCGAGGATTGTTCTTCGCAGTCGAGGGCCCTGCTCCTGTCATAATCATGTCGCATGGCGTGAGTCACCTGACAATAGACTATGTCGGTCAAGGTAGCTAATCAGAGATTGACAGTTCAATTGTGTCAAAGAGATGACTCTGCCAGAGATCGCGGAAAGCTTCCAGGCTTCCGGTTACAATGCCCTCGTCTATGACGCTCGAAGCGTTGGCGCGAGTGAGGGACTACCTCGCAATCTACTGAACCCCCTCCAGATGGCCGAAGACTTGTCAGGTACATCGTCTCGTGCTATTTGTTAGCGTCACCGCAAGCAGTTTATGAACTGACCATGCCGTGTGACCTTAGATATCATCACCTTCACCTCTACACTTCCAACAGTCGATGCTCGCCGTATTCTGCTTTGGGGCATGTCGTTCGGCGGCATGGTAAGCGGCATTTGTAGCACGCTTGATCGTCGAGTCAAAGGCTTGGCCATGATCTGCCCGCTGTTCAGCTTCGTCGCCGATCAGAAGCGCAAGAATGTTCTGGCGCAATGCATCAAAGATCGAACTTCCCAGCTGCGCGGCAATGAAGCCTTCACGCTGCAGCCTTTCAACAGCAGAGGCGAGAACCCCGCGGGCATGGGCGGATCTGGTGGTCCTGGTGGTATTGAGGCGTATAACCTCATGCAGGCCGCTGCGGATCTGGGACATCCTCGATTCCGAAACCGTATTGCTTTGCAGACCTATCTGAAGCTTGTATTGGCCAGACCCAAAGAGGTTGTTGGCCTGTTGGAGGATGTGCCAGTCTTCATGATCATACCGGAGTTGGATGACATCTCAGCTCCTGCCGAGCAACAGGAAGTGTTCGACAAGCTCAATGTCAAGAAACGACTTTGTCTGGCCAAAGGTAAGGGACACTTGAGTATAATGACGGGTGAAGGGTCGGTAGAGCTGATAGAGGCGACTAAGCTGTTTTTCGGTGATGCTTTGGAAGGAAAGTTGGTATGACTTGGAAGATAAGTTTTGAGTGATTCGAACAGATCTCTTGCTGGTGAATTTCGCTTTAATCCCTGAGATATGATCATCAATTTATATCAGAAACTGACTTTGTGCCTCTGGTTCAGACTGTTGTTCGTGCCTTGCCTGTTATCTTGAACTTTCGAACACGGTATCAGCTGTGAACCTTCGTCGATGAAATTCATCTCCAAAACGGACATGACATACAGAATTTGCTAACAAACCCCCTGCTGAAAATCATGATCGTCCCCAAACATAAGAAGTCCGACATTTCTCATCGTCGACAACCACGAAACCTAATTCAGAGCTAGGTCTGTCTATGCTTGACCTTGATGTGCAAGAAATCGTGAGGATGCATGATGACCCTATCCTCCCATTTCATAGCCTCATGGGTGCCCGGTAACATCTCCAGCTCGTAACGATAAAACAAGTTTGCCAGCATGAGATGCATCTCGGCATACGCCAAACTAGTAAAAGTCAACGAATGCCATCAGACAGGTGGTTATCGGGTGCTCAGGCTTACTTCTTGCCGATGCAGTCGGTTCTTCCCCAGGAGAAGGCTACAAGCCAGTGCATAAGCTTCTTACCGTCTTCTCCCATCCATCTTTCTGGACGAAACTCGAAAGGGTCCTCAAATATCTCGGGGTTCTTGTGAATCAAGTCGTGCGAAATACCTACGGCATAACCCTCAGGTATGGTGTCGTCGATTGCGGACACGTAGAGACCCCCCTTTGGCACTCGGCGTGGGAGACGTCCAGGGATGAGGGTAGCGGTGCGCAGACTTTCTTTGACGAAGGCAGTCTATAAGCTTGTGAGTGTGATGGTCAAGTTTGCAAAGGGACAGTTCCTTACAAAGTAGGGCAAGTTCTCAACCTTGTGAAGGACAAGTCTGCCTGACTCGTCTGGTTCGACCGAGTCCAGCTCTTCAAGAATCTTGCGACGAACCTCTGTGTAGTTGAGGAAGTAGTAAGTTGCATAGGCCATTTGATTCGCAGGCGGCTCGGTACCGCCATTCAGAATCATCGCACTCTCGTCTGCGAGGTCTGCAAAGTTCAATGGGCCGATCTTGGGATCGGATGAGCGACGGGCAAGATTGTTGGTGAGCATACGATCAAAGATCGTCTCATCATGTGGAACTTTTTCCATAGCAGCGCCCTGATCATAGCGTGCCATTGCTTGCTTTGCCAGCTCCTCAAAGTACTGTAAGGGTTGTCAGTCGACTGCAGAAAGGTTCCTGAAGAGGGATCTTACTGTAACCATCTTAATATAAGTCGCACTGAGCTTTGCAGCGAACCATCGAGGTCCATCAGTTACAAGAATACGAAGAATTGGGAAATGGAGAGCAAACCAAACGCCTCCAGTGAAAAATTGCATATCCTTAACTCGCTCGATAAAATTTGGTGCTGAAATCATATCCAGACTCTTGCCAAACAAGAGTTCAGAAACGATATCGGCCTGTCATTTGTTAATTTAAAGGAATGATCCACGGCAGAAAGACTCTTACGGTATAGCAGTAGAAGAACTCATGAATAGGAACAACGGATTCTTGTCTCTGACATTCGTCGACTTTATCAAAGACTCGGCCAAGTTCCTCTTGGATGAAGCCTTCCATCATGTTGACACGACGCTTCGAGAAGCACGGATCAAGCACCTGTCGTTTGGCTCGGTGGGCTTCGATAGGAATAGTCATGGTCATCGCATTAGACACTCCGACCGAGTAAGTGGCTGGATCTTTTGTGAACCCCTTGTTGCGATTGAAGATTCTGGTGGTGTCAGTCTCATGTGTACTATCGAGACGTCGAAGGTTGCTGGTACTCATGGAACACAGAGATGTCGTTGATGTGCACCTCATTAGGATTAACTCGAACAACTGGGCCTGACTCGGGTATCAATACGGCCCTCAGTCAGTCACAAGATTGGCCAGCGATCTCAACATACCATATCTCTCATGGTATTTAGGGATCTGGTAGATGAACTTCCCACCGCAAATCGCTTCGTAGTAGCATTGTTGGAAGTGACTGATCCGGCACCAAAACGGCCCTGGAAACTTGGACAATGGATGGAAGTACAAGCGGTACACGACCAGTCCAACAAGATACACGGTGCAGACGACGGCGCACCCAAACCACAGTGTCGTCATAGCGGTCGTATCCTCTGAGAAGATAGACTCACGTAGTAGCGAAGTGGCGACAGCAATAAGATTCTGCAGATGTCTGTGTCTTCGCCGAGTAGGTAGCGAATAGACGGATTGTCACTTGCATTCTCTTCCCATGGTCTACTAGATCACCATGTCGAGATGGGTCATGTCGATCTCACGCTGTCACGCCGCGGTCGCGACGATGACCCATCGCTTGGTGAAAATCCATTACCTGCATGCATGATACACGCCATCTCCCATGTAAGATCGTGAGGATATGGTCTGGTAAGCTGCTCAAATCTGATGACCCGATCAGTCCAGCTAGGGCACGGAGGTAAATCCAGTAAGTAAGTGCAGGATAATGCAGTGGAGGGGGAGATGGAGGGTAAGCATGATACGACGCGCATTTGTTCCCTGCGGCCGGAGAAATTGACCCTGCGGCACGTCATGGGCTTGGCGTAAGCAATTTGCTGTAATTTCCCAGTCTGCAGACTTCATCTTTTGCTTCTCCATCAGGATACGACATGCCGTACGAAACGTTGCTTACCCCCTGTCGGATCCTTTCTGCTGTCATTCGGACAGACATCCGTCACTTCAGACGTTGACTCCCTCGGGCGCAATGTGGATTAGGCTCGCTGTCGAGTAAGTCAAACAACCGGACAGTATATCACTTCCGTCTGCTGCGGATGATGTGGTGAGTTCGTATCCAGTGAGTCACCGAGATCATGGCACTTACGGTCTCGTCCACTTTTGTCGCGCTCTCCGATGCCATCCCTCTCCAAATGTTTCTCGTTCTATCTCTATCTGCGTTGGCATTGTACTTGATCTATCGACGTGCACTTCCACAGCCACTAGCTGGTATACCATATCATGCAGCCTCGGCCAGAAAACTCTTCGGCGATGTTCCTGGCATGCTCGCTCATATTGCGCAAGATGAGGGAACCTTCATCACCTATCTTGTGAACTCAATCCACCAACTCAACGCGCCGTTGGTTCAGGTGTTCATCAAACCTTTCAGCAAGCCTCTTCTCATCCTGTCCGATTACGGAGAAGCCCACGATATAATGACTCGTCGGACAAAAGAATTCGACCGCTCGACCTCATCGGGCGATCTCGTCAGAGGCCTGGGACCAAAGCATCACATCCATCTCAAGACCACGCCTGTTTGGAGGGCCCAGAGACGCTTAGTGCAAGACCTCATGACACCGGCATTCCTGAACGACGTCGCTGGCCCAGCCATTCACCAAAACGCCTGCGTCATGGTCGAGCTTTGGAGAGCTAAAAGCAAGCTTGCAGACGGTCGACCATGGCCTGCGACAGGAGATATCGATCAGGTCGCTCTAGATGCTGTGTTGAGTTTCGCCTTCGGTTCCGGCTTTGGAGAACGACATAGCTCCATGAGGCCGGCCCTGGCAGCTGTTCGAAAGCTTTCTTCGTTAGACTTGAACACATCATCCATAGAAGCTCCGGTCGACTTCCCTGATGGTGACGTTGGCGAAGTCATTTCTGCTACTCTTGAACTCGTTGCTACGGTCGAGCAGGTTCAAGGTAGTCCGTTGCCTGATCTCAAGTGGGCTTTCGTAAACAGCCTGCCACGAATTAGGAGAGCAACAAAGATCAAGGAGAGTTACATCAAGCACGAGCTGACGGATGCGATTCAGAGATTGGCCAACTCGAGCACCGAACATGTCAAGTCTGCAGTAGATCACATGGTATTTCGTGAAAGAATGTTGGCAGAGAAGGACGGCCGCCCAGCAGACTTCTATTCACGCGTCATGATGGACGAGGTACGCAGATTCTGCTTCTTGTTGAATATGTCGATGCTGACGATTGTCCAGATTTTCGGTTTCATAGTTGCCGGCAACGATACTTCCAGCACCACAATCAGCTGGGGACTCAAGTATCTGGCAGACAATGTGGTAGCTCAGACTCGCTTGCGAAAAGCTCTCGAACAGGCTCACAACACAGCGAGACTCGAGCGCCGCGGTCCGACAATCAACGAGATCACGAGAACGCAAACCCCCTATCTCGACGCTACCATCGAAGAGATCCTACGCTGTGCTGCAAGTGTGCCTGTCGTGGATCGTCAAGCCACTGTGGACACCAATCTCCTCGGCCATTTCATCCCCAAAGGTACTGTAGTCACATGTCTGGTGACAGGGCCCAGCATGTTGAGTCCTGCTCTGCCCATACCCGGTTCTCTGCGTAGCGACGGCAGTCCTGCAACAAAACTCCGAGCCTGGGACTCGAACGGCATGGCTGTGTTTGATCCATCTCGTTGGCTAGTACAAGGTGAGAAGGGCGAGGAATTTGATCCCAATGCTGGGCCACAGCTAGCCTTTGGTGCGGGCGTACGGCAATGTTATGGCAAACGTCTTGCTTACCTTGAGATAAAGATCTTGGTGTCTTTGATTGTCTGGAACTTCGAGTTGTTGAAGTGTCCGGCTGAGCTATCGGGGGACAAGCCGGTTCTTATCATGACCAATAGACCAAAAGATTGCTATGTTAGGCTGAGGGAAGTCGACCGGACAAGGGACTAGATAGAATCTACGCTGCCAGATATCCAGTTATCGCATGTCCCGATAGTCAGTGTCAAGTTCATTATTTCGCTCTACGGAGAAGACTCTGAATGTGTTTGATGGGTTGTAGAATGAAGTCAGCGGCACCCAAAACTGTGTCAATTATGGACCTTATTCCTATGTCAGCAGAAGTGCATACTCATCCAAATGTTCAATGTGTGACGCCCTGCTCGCAAGTTCATGCTGACTCGAATAGAACGCGATCGTGGCTCTCTTACCCATTCCGATAGATTCGATGGAAAGTATCTATCTGTTATCTTCAGGGGAAACGGTCGTAGAGTACGAGCCACCAGGGTCGGTAGCTCATCAAAACAATACAGGTTGGTTATGTCTGGACATGTATCGGCTACCCTGTGCACACACTATTGTTACACTCCCCATGCGTGACTCTCCACTGGTGGATACATCTGGCCAGTTCAGTAGCACTCGAGAATGCACAGGACCAATGTGTAACAGATATGAAACTGACTCAACGGCTGACCAGCGAGAGGCAGCAAATAGTGTATGAGATAAGACTACAAATGAACTCGTCTAGTTTTTCACGGCGGAGATCTTGAACCCCCCAGGACAAAGCCTCTGGAAGACCTGCTGCGGGTCATATCTCTTGCTGACTTCGCGCAGCTTCTGCAGATTCTCCTTTCCATAACTAGACAGCGGATCCTGACTTTTGTCCGCATAGTTGAGATAAATCCACGGTATATTACCTCCTTCAATGGTCGCGGCGAACACCTTGATCTCTTCAATCCACGCCTTGATCTTCGGGTAAGCAAAAGTCTCTTGCTCAGCAGTTCTCACCATAGCAGCAGCTTGGAACAAAAGCCCATCTTCAGTCTGGTTCTGAACACCAGTGACGTTACCGCCAGCTTCTGCGGATCGTTGACCGAATAGCTTTGGCAATGGCTGGAATAGGCATTGGGTCCAGAAATCGCCGTCTGGTATGTGAGTTTTGAAGTCCTCGACCATGGCTTCGTGGAGTTCTGCTGCTTTCTTGACGATGCGGCTGTCGTTCTTGAAGGAGGCAGTGAACCAGGTGTTGCTGGGACCCAGGGATCAGCGGGGGTAGCGACAGAGGGCATGTCATTCAGCGACTTACTAGTAATCTCCGGGGAGATTGTATTCGGGGGCAGATACCATCTCTGATACGCTAGTCATCTTGCATGTCGACATGATAGACGGCAGTGCGGTGAAGTTCTTGTAGGCTGCTGGGTTCTCGATACCGGCGACTTGCGCGTACAAAGTCGCAATGCCGACGTCCTTGAATTGGGGCTAATGAAGGTTAGTTGTGCAAGAGATCTCGCTTCCGTTGCACTTACTGTGATCAGGTTAGCATATGGTTAGTGTAATGGATAAGAAACACACACCAGTGTAAGCAAAGAAACACAGAAGATTGCTGTCCAGATCATCTTTCATACTGGACGTGAACTCAGTAAGAGCCTCTGCCGCGGCCTCAGTGACCTGTTTGGGAAAGAAGGTTAATCCACCCCACAGTGGGCCGCTCTTGAAGGCTTGCATCTTGAAGTTGGTGACAATGCCGAAACTGTTGGAGCCACCCTTGAGAGCGAAGTACAGATCGCTATGTCGCTGAGCGGTGGCTTCGACAATACGACCATCAGCAAGCACAACTTCATACTCTACAACATTATCGCAAGCGAAGCCTCGACGGGGTGTGAAGAAAGTGTTGCCGCCTCCAAGGATAAGACCAGCAACGCCAACATTGCCTTCACGCCCACCGGCAACCACGAGATCGTGCTTGCCAAGTTCAGCGTAGACATCTCGCCAGCGACCTCCAGGGCCGATGTCAACGGTCTCGGAACCTTTGTTGACTTTGGTCCAGCAGAGTTGACCAAGATCAATGGTCACTCCGTTATGGATGTTGCTGGCACCCGCCCATTGCGTGTGGCCACCGCTTCGTACGGCAAACTGCTGATCTCTGGCAACCAGATGTTTGATGACCTTGGAAACCTCAGTGGCATTCTTTGGAAGTACGATGTATGCAGGTTGTATCTTTGCACTGTTCGACCAATAGCTTTGTTCTCGAGCTGTGTATCCTTCATCTGATGGACGCAGCACCTCAAGACCTAGTCTGGTAAAGTCGTCGGCTCTCTTGTCAGAAGACTTGGGCTTGGAAAAGATGGCTCCCATGGTGTAAGTTTGAGCTCAAATTGGCTAATGAAGACGATTGAATGGGAATGCAATTGGAAGATAGTGAAACTGCTCAATCAGGGCATATGCATGAGCAACAGCCCTCAAGATTGTTACACCTTGATGTATATTGGGAGGAGCTTCCACCTGCAGAAAAACGCTGATGCTCAGACGATTGCTTAGACCATAAGCACATTATCATGACTGCACAATAAGCGACTGACGACAGGAACTACAGTGCAGGTAAGCATGTGGTCAACAAGGACAGACCAGCAGTGATTGTGACGACAGCCGACAGAGTCAAGCCATATATATTCCGGTGAAGCTGAATTAACATCTCTTTCCGAAAAGATAGAAGTATCATGCAGGCTTAGCTTGAACACGACAAAGTTGCTCCTGCTTGCATGCTGGGACCGCAGTAGCCGTTTTCGGAAAGATCACCAGTGGCGTGTCGTCCCGATAAGCTACGTGTCCCATTCAGGGGACTGTGCTAGTGTAATTGGTCCTGCGGCATTTCAGCTCCGACACTCGTGCGTTGTCCTTGAGATGTTCCAATAAGCGGTCGAAGATAATCGTTTGCAATCACTCTCGATCGGAGGATAGAAGCCCGTCTCATCAATGGAGGAAAGAAATCAATTCCACGCTGGAGAATAACTGAACACGAGACAGTCACATGCTGTGAGTTTACAAGTGTTGCAATGGATTGTTGCAAGTTCCGCCGGCCATAAATCATAAATAATTTTGTCGGAGGCATGAGAACTCCATGTCTAGCTTGCCCGTATATAGAAGGCCGTATATCATTATCCATGCAAAGATCAGGATTTCCTAGCCCAGGAGTTCAAATTTGCACCAGCTTCAAGCAAAACCCGCACACCAGCCTCAAACCCTATGTCCACAGCTGTATGTAGCGGTGTCTTACCATCCAGATCGTGGCCTTCCATCACCAATTGATCACCAGTGCTGTGCTCGAGCAGGACCTTCAGTAGTGTCTCCCGTCTCTGAGTGACTGCCCAGTGAACGGCATTGCGTTGCTGATTGTCCGTTTCAGAAATGCGTGCACCGTTTTCGATCAGCGCGGACAGCACGTCTTCGTGGTCACTGATAATCGAGTGAATGAGAGGGGTTAGTCCTTCTCCGTCTTTTTGGTTGCAGTCGACGCCATGCTGTAGCAATACACGGACGATGCGAACATGGCCTTTTTGCACGGCGATATGCAAAGCACTGACCCAATTCCCCTCGGGACATTTGGTTTGAGGCTTCTCAACGGCGAGGCTTTCACGACTTGATGCATTGGATGCGAGTGGTGGTGGAGAAGCATGATTAGAAGGGAAGTCACCCTCGCAGCCATAGCTCCTGATGGTGGTGTCTGTGATGATCCCGCTCGGGATCAAACCGCCAGAGACAGACCTCGAACATTGTATCTCGTTTGATAGAAGCGAAATAGGCGTCAAAGTCTGGGTGATGTCTGCCAAGTTTGAGTGCAGATGGTCTGACAATTGGTACTCAGGAGATTTGGAAGTTGCCATGTTCAATATGTCGGTCAACTGCGATGGTGATGGGAGTGCCATCGGCTCCGACTCAGGTCCTGGCGTCAAAAGACCTTCCAGATTGGCAAAGTCGAGAAGGTTGATGTCGCCATATACATCCATACCGCAAGGACCTGAAACATCAGGATAATGAGCACTGGGAAGACCCGGTGGACTTTTTGTTGTGAGTAATCTAGTAGGTGAAATACTCTGAGCGCTCGGCCCGGGTGCTGCTGAACGTTGTGATTGTGACGCTCGGGCTTGCATAGCATTATTCTGATTTTTCCGTTCGCTCTGCCTTTCTGTTTGACAGGAGCGAGGGGTCAGTTGAGTCTCACACCCCAGTGTGGCAGCGGCGATACTCACGACGAAACTTGCGTTGAGCTTCGCGATTCTGGGCGCGACGACGCGCCAGCGCTGCTTCCTCCTTGTTGGTGTCCATTTTCTGACGGTACGGCAGCAACTTGGGCCACGATATCAGGGTGTATTGTGTCACTTGGTATGCTGGTTTGGAGTCGTGACTTAACAGGCTTGTGCAAATGGAGATACACAATACCTGTCGTCCTATATAGCTGATACGTGTTGGATGATACTGCACGATCCCACAGGATTCAGCCAGCCGTGCCTGGGGCGCGCCACCAACGTGCGCTCGAGCGTGCGCCAGAGCCTCTCTCGCTCTTACATGAACTTCATGTTCGAAGCTTCGGAGTGTGATAAGTGATCCTCAGCTCAGCCTTTCGCGTGTTGTTGTGTGATACAGAATTGCTGCCCAATCAAGTGTTGGACAGATTCGTGTTCACGAGTTGCTTGGCTACCAAGACAAGCTTTAGCGCGGGTCTTCCCTCATCTAACGGGCCGTCTGCACGAAATGGTATGCAGGGACCGTGGATACAGTCTGTTGAAACACCTGGCCAGATAGGCAATATGTCCGCCCAACTGCAAGTACCCTGTGTGGCCTATTGGCTACCGATCGACACAATCCTCCTCACCCACTGCATACATGTTTGTGGCTGCCGCAGTGACCGGCTACCTCTTTGAGCATATGAAAGGGGCGATCACACAATAGCACATGGGCAATGGTCAAGCTCGTAGCTGGCTGTTTTGATGGCGCAATATGAGGGAGCTTCCTCCAACTCATCGAGGTCCGAAAAGGCGCGGAAACACAAAGAGTGGGGGTTTCAGCTTCCCGAATGCTTACCTTCCGGATAGTAATGATGCGGAGCAACCAAGGGCCGACCAGGCGTAAGCAATATTCCACTCTTCTTTGTTGCATACCGCAGAGCACCCCTTACGATTTGTCCGTCGGGTAAGCATTCCTCGAAATGGTCCAACAATGTAACTCGTAAAAAATATTCAACTCGCAGCTTCTGCTCTGCAACAACACAACTTACCAACAGCTTACCATGGCGAAGAAAACAGTTCTCGTAACCGGCTGCAGCGCTGGCGGCATTGGCGCCGCCATGACGAAGGCCTTCACCGATCAGGGATACCACGTCTTCGCCACACTCCGAAACACCTCCAAAGCCGGATCGCTGGCGGAAATGGCCAATGTCGAAATCTTGCAGCTCGAGGTGACATCCCCAGAATCCATCGAGCAGTGTGTACTCGAAGTTCAGAAGCGTACTGGTGGTACTCTGGATGTCCTTGTCAACAACGCTGGAGCAGACTTCGTCATCCCTTTGCTTGACGCATCGATTGAAGAAGCCAAGAAATTGTACGACGTCAATGTTTGGAGCATCTTGGCCACCACACAGGCCTTCGCGCCACTGCTTGTCAAAGCCAAAGGAACCGTCTGCAACATCAGCTCTATTGCAGCAACGATGCCACTTGCTTGGGGAGGTAAGAGAATACACACGTCCCTACTTATTTGTTGATACTGACGCCGCTACAGGAGTCTACAGTAGCTCTAAGGTCGCAGCAAAACAGATTTCGGAAACACTCAGAGTCGAGTTACAGCCTCTGGGTGTGACTGTCATCACTGCCATGGTCGGTGCCGTCCACACGCCAATCCACGACAAGGCAGGCGAATTGGTACTGCCCGCAGGTTCCTACTACCAGAGCGTCAGAGAGACCATCAACGACCAGAGGAAGGGGCTGAAGAAGCCTGGCAGTCAGGAGGTCGATGTCACAGCCAAAAACCTCGTTAACGACATTGTCGCAGGGCGTGCAGGACTTGTTTGGCGCGGAGGCACCGCTACACTTGTGCGTTATCTCGGTTGGCTGTTGCCCTCCAGTCTCTTCGAGCACGTGGTCAATGACGGTCGAGACCTAAAGCAAGTCCACTCAGGAGAGAAGTAGATATTAAGGAATCGGAGTGAAATCACAAGTCAGAATGGCAATGGAAACGTAACGAGTGTCAGCATAATTAATACAAAGCGCAATTATTCCCCTCATTGTTGACTGACCAAATGTATTGCCCCGAGTGGCCAAAAGAGTTGACCGCGAGTCGATCGGCCGCGGCTCCACCATGACTTTTCCTCTCTTTCCAAGTTCCAGCTTCATTGTCCTTCACTTGCCATATCACTATCATTGAACTGCCATAGTACGTGCGACTCTCTACATTCATACGCGCTCTCAGTGCTGGTACTATGGATGGAGCGCTACCTTAGCACTGGCTGTAAACCCAGTCTTGCCTGTTTTTTCTCACAAAACCATTGCACATATGAGGACTTTTAAATCTGTATATCAATTTGTCTGCCTGGATCAACGGTCGCATGAATTCTGAGATGCTTTCTCTTGATCGGCTCCTTCTTGCCCTCAACAAACCCTTTTCTTCCCTCATCCAGCTCAAGCCACGCCTCCCGCTTCCTTTACCGCTTCCGGATCCAGCCTTTTCCAATCGCTAGCGAGGCTTACAACAAAAGATATACAAGTGGCTGCTAGTGCAATGGCAAATGTAACCTTTATACCCGCCATGTACGCTTGAAGAATCCCTGGAAGTTGATCCTTGGAAAACACAGTATGAAGCTGTGTGGCTCCAGTGACGATTACGACGGAAGGATCAATCCCGGGAGCTGTCTTTGGCAAGATTGCAAGAGTTCGATTCACGAATGCCGACCCTGCTGCGTTGATGAGGAGTCCGCCTCCAACATTCAAGAAGACTATCTTCAAATCAGCTTGGTCTTTCTGTGCTTAATGCAAAATCAGAGAACTTACACAGGATGATGGCAGTCACTGAAGGTATATCTTCCGGTGCTGCTCTAGCCTGACAGATCATGATCGGTATCTGGAACCCAGCGCCCCAACCGAGAGCACCGAGGATCTGGTAGCCAATCCATTTACCAGTACTTGTATCCACGTCAAGGGTATAGATCAACCCACATCCCAGGACTCCAACGGCTGCGCTGCACAATTGAAGCGGAGCTGCAAGACCAGTCTTTGTCAAGAATAATCCAGCAGACACAACAGCCAAAGTTGCAGCAAGAATTAAAGGTAAAGTGTCCACTCCTGACATGATCGGCGTTGCTCCGTCGATGCTTTGGAAATATATCGGCAAATAGTATATGACCAGGTAGTACGAGCCTGCGAAGAAGAATGCGAAGACGCTGCCGATGCCGACGTGGCGCTGCATAAGCAGACGCGGGACGATGATCGCTCGTTCACCAGAGTACTTTTCCCAGGCAACGAACGCTATCAGGATCAGCACAAGACCGACCAGTAGTCCGATGACCAGACTGCTGTTCCAAGGCTTAAGCTGTCCGCCGTACTGCATGGCTAGACTATAAGTGACTAGTGCGCCCATGATCAGAGCAACGCCAACGAGATCTGCTTGCAAGAACTTTTCCTTCCAGCTAGCAGGAATAGGCTTCGCTCCAGGAGGTGTGCGGAAGAAGAGCAGGATGATGAGTACAGTTATCTGTAAAGTCAGCCATTGTATACTCAATCGGTCTCAGGACAACACTCACCGCACCAACAGGCAAGTTTATGTAGAAACACCACCTCCAAGTTGTGTTCGACGTGATCGCACCGCCTACCAAGGGGCCAATCACAGAAGCAATGCAATAAGAGAATCCCATGATTCCAGTATACGTTGGACGCTTCGAAGGCTCGACCAGAAAAGCAATGATTGTGTAGCCTCCAGTACCCATACCAGCACAACCCACACCCGCAACAGCACGACCAATGATCAGCGTATCGGGGTTTGGAGCTATACCACACAACAAACTGCCGATTTCGAAAATCATGATGGCAGTGAGAAAGGTCCACTTGAGGGGTAGATACTTGTACGCTTTTCCCCACGATGCCTGAAAGCTTCCTGAGGTTAGGAAGAAGGCTGAGCCATACCATGCTTGTTTGTCAAGGCCGTGAAACTCATCGGTGATTTTTGGAATGGCGGTGGCAACGATAGTCTGGTTTTCTGGGGTCAATGGTCTTCCTCAGTCTACGGACAAAGATAGCACTCACGATGTCGAGAGCTGAGAGGAAAACACTTAGGACGAGTGCCAGCACGATAAAGATCAACGTTGCACCTTTGGGATAATCGGCCGCATCCTTCTCCTGGATTGCAATCTGCTCTACATTATAGCTTTCTCCGCCATGCAGTCATTCTGAGTCTGCGTGAAGTGCTTCAGCAGCAAGTCCTGCTCGAGAATTGTTAGAGGGAGTGGTTGGCGACATGTCGATGATGGAAACCAAAACTTGGGCCAAGCAAGCGAGAGCGATACGACTGGAATGGTACTGTTCTGATTATAATTCTAGAAGCCGACCCTTGTGTTTGCCAGAAAAGCAGTCCGAACTAAAATGGTCACAAACTGCGATTGTTGTGCCGGACGCACATTCCTCCGCCGGGCGTAAGCATCAGCTTTCGGGGCGACCCTGCATGACAGACAAAGACCCAGAGGTCACGGGATATGCAGACACCCGCCGACCTACAAAACCATGCGGCTCTGGATCCTTTGTTCGTCAGATATTACATCACTCAAGCAAATCTGTGACTCTGACGTCTTTCTTGATCGGCCGCAAGAAGATCACATCTTCGAATTCAGGGTCGTTTTTCAGGATAGGCACTATTTCATCATCATCGGTAACCGAGACCTGGCTTCTCTATACTCTATCAATACGCTTGATCCCTATTGGACCTCCCCTTCAAAGTCTCACTCTGACACGCAAGCCCAAACTACCCTTTGCCGGGACTGGAATAATCTTGTCACTGTTGGGATCGATATCTCTTGCCCTCTCCGTATCAACCAGCTCCAGTGTGCGTCCTTCTTGTCCGCGGTATGGATCATATCTTCGGAACAAGGTTCCCAGCACTATAGCCATTTCTTTGCGGGCAAGATTCATCCTATGAGAAAAGAGATCAGAAGGTGTGGTGACTTCACTGTGGTATCTGGCACTTACCCAAGACAACTCCTGGATCCACGCGAGAATCCCAAGAACGCTCGACTGATCTTTGGATCATCGATCCATCTCTGCGGACGAAATTCGTAAGGATCGACAAAGACTTTTGGGTCCATGTGAGTTGTGAGTGGCGACATTGTGGTCAGTGTACCAGGTGGCAGGACGTAGTCTTGACCAGTGCGTTTATCGTGGTAAGCGATCGGCAGATCCGGTGATATACGAGGCTGTCGGTTCATCACACCTGGATGGATTCGGATGACTTCTTGAATAACGGCGTTGAAGTATGGCAGACTGTCTACCTGTGAGAAAGATGGGATTTCATCTGGGTTGGGGATGGCCTGGATCAGTTCCTCTCTCAACTTTTGCAGCTCAGTAGGGTTGGCGAGGAGTTCGTAAACGGCAGCCATGAGAGTGTATGCTATCATCAACGTCAGTTTGGTCACTGGCTCTTGTGCGTCAGCATACCTACCTGTCGTGCCTTCGCCGGCAAACACTACCAACTGAGCCTCTGCAGCCAGTCTCGCATTGGTCTTGTCTTCCTCTGGCAGAGAGCTGTTCAAGATGCCTTCGAAGATGGTACTTTTGATTCTCTCAGGATTGGGCGAATCTCTGATCTCATTCACCTTGTCCACCCACCACTACATGTTGCATATGAGATAAAATGTCCCCTCTCAAGGTTTTGTGTGTTACTCACCGATTGCTTCGACCAGAGTTCCCTCAATGAAGGCGCCAACACCGCAACTAAACCGATCGGTAAAGACTGTATCAGGTCGGCAACCCATGTGAAATGGCCAAACACATGTGTGAGGCTGAAAAACAGCTCTGTAGCTTCGAAATACGGCCTTCCAAGGTCGGGCTGGTCTAAGAAGTGGAAAGAGTCGCCGAATGCATACATTGTAATCACATCACTTGTGCAGGCTTTGAAGAGGTGGTGCAGTTGAATCACTTCGCCGGCTGTCTCCTCCATTCGAAGGAGCAGTTTAGCCATATGCCCTTTCATGATGGGCTCGAGACGACGGATGCTGGCTGTAGAGAAGAAGCTATTGACAGCGTTGCGTCGGCG
The DNA here is from genome assembly GCA_024195555.1 of Aureobasidium sp. EXF-12298. Taxonomy (NCBI): domain Eukaryota; kingdom Fungi; phylum Ascomycota; class Dothideomycetes; order Dothideales; family Saccotheciaceae; genus Aureobasidium; species Aureobasidium sp. EXF-12298. The sequence continues at coordinate 246,477 of SWBJ01000009.1, read as the reverse complement.
GCGGTGCAGGTCGTGGCTTATGGTAGCTACCATGGACTCGGCAGCTTTCGGTCAAGAGTCAACCAAATTGACGCGCTTTGCTGAATGTCATAACTTACTTCCAGTTCTTTTGGCTACCACTGCCGGTTTGTCTGTTCTTCTCGAGGCACCTGGGAACAGTGTGTCGATGACATCCGGATCGTCGAAATGCACTTCGTCCGGATTGATTCGAACAATCGGACCTCACAAATGTGTCAGCTTCTCTGAATGCTTTGACGGAAGCAGACTTACCATATCTTGCGTGCATATCATCGATCGACCTAAAGAACTGACCTCCAAGAAACACGTCATAGTAAATCTCTGGCCAATAAGTGCATGCTGCAATAGTCAAGTTCTGCTTCTATGCTAGAGATGGATCGAACATACCTGCAAGCTTGGGGCCAGGGATCCTTGCGAGAGGATGAAAGTATACTCCAAACAAGTAAGCAATTGGTCTCCACGATCTGTTGAGATTTACCCACGTCTATATATTGTGAGCGACACGCAATAGGTGACAAAACCAATTGCAGAAAGGACAACGACTTGGAGTATCCTGTCCACCAGCGATTGACCACTGCTACTCCAATCACTCCAGAAGACGGATACGTGAGATAAGATTGTGTTTGACATGTTCCAGATTTCCATTAAACAGACTATGATAAATTGGTGAAGGATGTCTCGATCAAGTCTCTGCTGTATAAACCTCCGATGCCACCCATATAGCACACATTTTTTGTCAACATTTTTCGCAAGAGATCCTTTACATTGTCATGCTATACGGACGCTTACTTGTAATGATTGAACTTCTTTACCATTTTCATAAAGGCTTTGGCTTACTTTGCAGTGGTCGGAGCGATTACTCCGACGGGTAATCGCAATCCTCTGATCTTATCAGTAAGCATAAGCATGATCGGGATCACTCCGCATGCTACCATGTCCAGAGTACCATTTCGGATATCGAATCAGCCACCGACACTGCTTCCCCTACGAGGAGATAGGATCTAGCGTCGTGGGCAACGCGTGGATGGTGGTGGCAATGAGATCCATGGGCGCCTGCAGACGTGATAGTGGGGACTTCGCTAAAGGTCCAGCTTCTAGATGCAGACACGTCGGTCTAAACTTAGCACGCTTTTGGCAAGATCTTCCCACGTGAAGACCGTGAAGGATCGGTTCAGTCAGCCTCTTGATCCTGGAGGAGAGATCCTTCAGTTCGAGAATCCAACAAGGTTGAGAAGATGGTGTTGGAGCGGCTGAGAAGACGGCAGCCTCGAGTGTAGTTTCTCGCAGAATAAATAGTCCTCAAAACTCCCAAGCTGTGAAAGATCTATCTCTCATCAATTCTCGCTTATTTCGATATAGATTGCAAATCAGCTTGTCCCAAGATGCCACGATCTGCATTCGATGTCTGCATAAGTGCTGTCTGTCTGGTCTTGGCTTCGCTTCACTTGACACAAGCTTCGCCAGTCGTTGGGGATCGATCGTCGCCGTCATGTCGTGTCCTTCCTGGAGATGCAGCTTGGCCCAAACAGAAGGCTTGGGACAAGTTGAACCAAACCATCGGTGGCAGATTGATTCGCGGTACCCCTCTTGCCCAGCCATGCTATACACCAGACTTGGATACGAACACATGCACCACCATTCAGAATGATTGGACAGCTCTCGACCCCTTGTAAGTTTTCTTCCATTGGCAAGGGGGTGTATAGGATATGCTGACATCTCCGAAGTTTGAACGATCCAGTGAACGTCATGTCACCCTATTGGATGAACAACTCTTGTAGCCCTTTCCTCGGTCCAAGCGGCTCTTGTTCCCTCGGCAACCTTGCTTCATACGCCATTAGAGTGAGCTGCGCCGACGATGTGATCGCAGGCGTGCAATTTGCCCAAAACAACAATATCAGACTGACCATCAAGAACACTGGCCATGACTTCCTCGGTCGATCTACAGGCGAAGGTTCTCTGGCTTTGTGGACGCACAATCTCAAACAGACGACTTATGTCGACTACAAGTCATTGCAATACACTGGCCCAGCATTCCGCGTGGGCGCTGGTATCACGAATGCGGAGATCTACGCCGCTGCTGGTGCTAGAGGGTACCGAGCAGTCGGTGGATCGTGTCCCACGGTAGGCGCAACCGGAGGATATGCCCAAGGAGGCGGTCACGGTCCGCTCGGCGCAAAGTACGGGCTGGGATCTGATCAGGTTCTCGAATGGGAGCTCATCACTGCTGCCGGAAAACATATTATTGCATCGCCGACCCAAAACTCGGATCTGTACTGGGCATTGAGCGGCGGTGGTCCCGGCAACCTGGCTGTGGTACTTTCCATGACCGTCAAGGTCTACAAGGATGGTCCAATCGCTGGAGCGACGCTCTCATTTGCCAACACAAACGATACCGCTTTTTGGAAAGCTGTGAGTGCCTGGCTAAAGCACCTTCTTGTACTCGACAAGCTGCAAGGCTTCACCACACTCTGGGGTCTCACAGCACTAGGCTTCGAGATCGAATACGCCACCTATCCCGATGCAAACGAATCAGCCATGACCAACGCACTAGCTCCTTTCATACAGCAAGTCAAGGATCTGAATCTCACTCTCGACACGAACTCGATCTCAGTCCACGCCAATTTCCCTGCGCACTACGCAGCCTACGCAAACCAAAGCTACGACACCAACAACTCAATCGGTGGCCGTCTAATCTCGCGCTCTGTGGTGCAAAACAATCTTCCAGCACTGATTGACGCTTTCCGCAACATCAATATCAACAGCACCAACGTCGGAGGTTCAAAAATCAGTGGCATCGCCGCCAACGTGACACATCAACGTGTGGGCAATACCGCCAACACCAATTCTGTCCTGCCTGCCTGGCGCGATTCTCTCTTCACCATGACAATCGGAATTCCTCTGGCTCAGGATGCGACTTGGGCGCAGATGCAAAATGGTCAGAAACAGTTGAACGCCTGGCAGGACTTGCTGAGGACGGTGACTCCTGGTGGTGGCACCTACATGAGCGAGGCCACGTTTGACAATCCCAATTGGAAGCCTGATTATTATGGTGCCAATTATCAGAAACTGCTCAGTATCAAGAACAAGTACGATCCACAACGACTGTTCTGGGCCAACACTGCTGTTGGGAGTGATGATTATTGGCGACCTGCTGCCGATGGAAGATTATGCAGGGTGTAGCGTAGCATATTCTCTCTTTGTACTGAGCGGTGTCAAAGAAGGTCTGGCTGGGGCGTGCGAGTCTGCTTTGCAATAGAAGTATATATTCTGTTCTAGTCTATTGCATTGAATACGAACGCTATTCCTCTTCATTCCTTCGGGACTTGATTAGATCAGTCGCTTTTTGGTTTGAAACTCTTCCACTGTATACCAAAGCTTGCAAAACAAGCAGCCGCAGCCAAGCCAGCTCCAAGGTAGAATGTACTAGTCACACCCTGGTTATACGCATGCAATACCTGCGCGAGATCCTCCTTCGGGACCAGCTGCCTGAAATCCGCAGGAGCTGCATGAACAATTGCAGAGAGATCCAGACCGACAACATCTGTAGACTTGAGGGCGGCATGGAAGATACTCGAGAAGACAGCTTGTGCCAGAGCCAAGAACAGAGCTGCGCCAAAAGACTGGAAAAACTGTAGCAAAGCAGTGGCGACAGGGATGTCTTCGGCTTTCAACACAGTCTGAATAGCCACATATGGCATCCATAGACTAATGCCTGCACCCAGACCAGGGAGAATTTGGTAGGGAATCCAATATTGGCTGCTTGAGGATGGACCAAGTGTGGACAGCAGACCAGATCCAACGGCCAGTAAAGTTGTACCAGTCAGAATGAAGGGGTTGGTGAGACCAACGTAAGGAAGTAGAATGCCCACCATGAATGCAGAAGCGACATCAGACATTGACAGCGGTAAATACATGACGCCAGATCTGATGGGTGATACGCCCTTGACGATCTGGAACCATTGAGGAAGGTAGTAAATAGCAATATATACAGCTCCCATCGCAAACAATTCAGTCAAACAAGCGAAGAAAACGACGCGTTGAGTGAACAGCTTTGGGGGTATCATCGCATCATCACCTTTTCGGACCTGCCAGAGGGCGAAGATGAACGTAAGGACCGCGGCACCAATAAAGAGTCCAATGATGGTAGCACTACTCCAAGCATACTCCAAGCCACCCCACTGAAGGGCAAGAAGCATCATAATCGTAGCTGGCGCGAACAGCAAAAGACCGACCAGGTCCAGGCTTGCCATCTTTTGTACAGAAGTGTTGTCATGGTTTGCTTTTGGCGGAAGGAAGAATAAGGCCAGGAAGAGAACTGTGACAGCACCGATAGGAAGGTTGATGTAGAAGCACCATCGCCAGGTGACACGCTGTGTCAAGACTCCACCGAGAAGTGGTCCAAGCATGATACCAATGCCGAAGGTCGACTGCAGCATGCTGAGATATGTAGTTCGTCGGGGTAGGTTGACAGAAACTGCAACGATTGAGAAGCCACCAGTCGTGCAGCCAGCAGCTCCTGCTCCAGCAATTGCTCTTCCGACGATTAATCCGACAGCATTCGGAGCTGTGGCGCAGACCAGGGATCCAATTTCAAAGAGTGCCATGAAAATGAGAAACATTGTCTGGAACGGATGATCAGAGAATGCTCGAAAGTTGTCCTCCGAAACACGAACCTTGATGGGGAATTTTGCGTACAGCTTACCAGCAATCGGTTGAAGTGCACAGGTGGCCAGAGTGTATGCGCTGCCATACCAAGCCGTGTCGCCGGCGGACTTGAACTCTGCTGTAACATATGGTACCGCTGTCGCAACGATGGCTGAGTCCAACGATACGAGAAAAATGGCCAGCACCAATCCAGACATGACTGTAACTAGGCTGAGCCCTGTCAATTCGAAGTCTTGGGCTTCATCCTCAACATTGAGCGGCTCGATATGTCGCGTCGATTGACTACCATCAAGGCTTGTGGGCCGTGAGTGGTCGATATCCATAGAACTGGCCATAAACATATGCTTCGACGACAGGTGTGATGTTGTTCAAAACTCGTTCTGAAGTGCGACTCGCGTGCATATGTGTGTTGTGGAGGTGCGGCCGAAAAGGGTAACACCGGTGTCTTTCGTGCGGGGCCCCATCCGAGACGGCCAAGCCTGATTATTAGCCGGTGTTGACAACAAATTCTAATCGTCTCGTTGTCAAAGCGCTATCGATCGTTGCCTACTCGTGCTTAACGGTATGCAAGAGCATGGAACGCAGACACATCCGATCGAGTCCTGTTCGTGCCATGTTTTCTTCACTGCCACGGCCAAGCCAGGCCCTCCAGAGATCTCCAGCAAATCGAGCATTGTGATACCAAGTACTTCCTAGATGATTGTGCTCAAATGCCCCGAAGACAGACGAAGCATTGCCTCCGGACGAACCGTACTTGCCAGCATTGAAGATTTTGTCAGCGGTTGCGATTGGCCATTCACGGTCGTAGTAAACAGGGTGTGGGGCGTAGACTGCTTTCAAACCGTAATGTAAAGCAATGCTTGGTGCCCACATCTCGGTCCACATCGATCGTTTGTACTCGAGAGTCTCCTTGTGCATCAGGCGCAGCAGTTTACGAGACATCCGCGATGCTGCGATGATGGAGTTACGACGCGGTGGCATTGGCAACTCCGTGTCATATCCAGTGACATCCCTAGAAAAGTACCATCCCGAGTCAACAGGATCGAACAAGGGACTCAACGTGATCAAGTCGGCATCCTCCCCGTTTCCTGTGGTAAGAGTTGCAGACTTCTGCTCGGAGTCAACCGCCAGGGAACCAGCAAAGGGCACAGGTCCGAAGACAGTGATGGTGTTCTCTCGCTTCACGATTTCAGAAAACTGGTCCCAAGTTCCATGCAGTTTTGCGAGGTAGTATTTTGCACTTCGCTCCCAGATACCGCGTCTTGGCTGTGACTTTGCCCAGATCCCAAGACGGTCAAAGAGTTCATAGTAATGGCCTATATAGCGTATGTCCATTTCCCAGTTCCAGAAGTGGTCGTATTGTGTATGAGTCTGCGCAAAATACTGCAGTGGCATATGCGAACTCCTATAGACACCGTGTATAGGCATTCCAGATTTGTTGATGGTATTGTTGCAGAAGGGACCAGGGTAGACCAGTTCCATTTGTTTCTCAGACCAGAGCGTGACAAGACCGCGAAACTCTGCCGGGACATTCTCCTTGCGTATTTCTTCGTAAAGCTCCGCAGATTCCCAGAAGTGTGCTGAGTTGTTCTTGACGTGAACGAGCAGATGAACGTCATACTCACCGCCTGATCCTAGAGACACCTCACTGACGAGTGCTCTGGGGTTCATTATCGCGTGGGATGTATAGTGATACCCCGTCCAGGTCCGCAACACGATGGCCTGCCTGGAGATGTGTGACGAGACATCAGAAGCCGTGGACTGTTTTGTGCTATCCACACCGGGTTGCTGACTATTATCGTCGTAGCATCTCTTCTGGGCAGCTGCCCAGTCAACGTCCGTCCAGTTCACCGGCGTTTGCTGAGGTGATTGGGTCGCGTGCCTCGAGAGTCCAGCATGCTCGGGTGTTGTCGAGTTCACGAATGGACCATAGGCTTCGAGACGACCAACATTATCGAAGCAGACGTCGTCGTTGAGGCCCAGCACTTCGTAAGAGCCATACAGAGGATCGGGGTGCTCTTGTGGCAAGCCAAGGTATGAGTATACTCTTGGGACCGCGACGGTTCGTGCATGGTCGAGAAAGCATTCCTGTATGGAACTGGGTTGCCCGCCAGTGTTGCCGAGCCCGTGGTAGGGGTTGTATTCGTCAATGTGCTTATGTATATCCTGCTCTTCCAGCAACGTGGAGTTGCCATCTCCGACCGGATCATCCGGCTCGTCTGCGTTCGCACCATCTGAAACGGGTATAAGGCTACGGACGCCGGAATAGTAGCCATCAAGCCTGTAACGCAGATGTTAGCAGAGTCATGACTTCGCGGAGGGTTGCACTTGCAGAGGAAACTTCTCCCAGTGTGCGCCAAAGAGGAGTAGGCCGGCACCTCTCCAGGTTCGGTCCGGTATATGGTATATCACGAGACATAATAGCAAGGCAGCGGCAGTGATGTTGCGACAGACCCTAACGGGTCGAGTGCAGAAAGGCGACTGTGGAAGACGCATTTGTAACAGTCTGGTCAACGTGCGACCAGTCCTTACCTCTCAATACAGCCAGGAAGTTTTGAAACCAGCATATCGGAGACTTACTAGATATTCTACAGATGCATGTCGTGTTGAGCTCTGCAGGCGCTGAGGCGCAGTCCGTGTGCATCAGGTGAACGCGTGGCCGAAGGAACATGTCTCCAAAACACGAGATAGGGGGTCAGACAGCAGCGCAATTAACATAAACTCACCCAAAAGTTTCCCCGTGCTCGCCCGTGAACCAGCTTAGAGCACTGCTAAACTCGCGGGGTCGTTCGTGTTTCAGTGCAAAGGGTTCGAACTTAGAGGGGATCGAGACTGCCGTTTCCGATGCCTTCTCAGCCCGTCTGCAGCGTCACGCCGATGCGACGTCCAAGCCCCGATATGCGTACCAGGTACGCAGAAGCATTTGCCAAGTACTCGAGGCGCATGCTTAGCATTTCCGTCTATCGAACATGGCTTCTGTTGGTTCCTGGCAATTGATGATTGTCCTTGAGCGGGACGAGTGTCGGCATGTATAGACTTTGAGGTTGAGAAGCCAGAGGCGCTCAATGTCTCGAAGGATGAGTCGAAGGATGAATTGAGCTGCCAATGGCATCACAACGCTGATCCATGCTGTCGCTGGTTCTGGAGATGCAATAACACGTGCTCGTCTTGCTTTTGTCGGACCTCTAGACTGGGTTGTGTTTTTCTCAAAGTCGAGAAAACACGTGCGATCAAGACAAGCTCTGCTTGGGTCTTGGCAACCCTCTGGAGCTCCCGCATGACGACACTGGTATGCACGATTGCACTTTTTCCGCCGAATTTCTAAGAACCCATGTTCAATCCACGAGTTCCCGCCGAACGCGGCTGGTATGACTTGCCTGATGTGGTCTGGAGGATCTGCCGTAAGGATCCGAGACCTTGATGGCAGAGCAGTACAAATGCCTGGTCACCGGCACCTCAATTCCCATGCTGTAGACAATTGAGCTTGTACCGACTTGACCAAGATGCTTTCCTCCTTGTTTAATGTAGCCGCTCTGGCTCTTATGGCCGATGTAGCCTCTGCTGCTGCAGTGAGCTCTTCCAGCAAGCTCGCAGCCTCCAAGACTGCAGGCTCAACAGCTAGCGATGTCTTCCCCCCTGCAGGCAGTGAGTAGCACATACTTGAATGCTGTATACAGATCAATTGACAGTTCTCAGCCAAGGTCAACACTTCGCTGTTCCCTGACGAGTCCAAGGTTGGCTTCCCTGGGCCTACACCTACTGGTCTCGAGGGCGACGCTATCCAGACCGCTCCCCTGTACCCATACAACTCAGCTGCCGCCGCTGCTTTCCCCTTGGCTGTGCCTCAACCCCACGGCTCGTCTGCTTTCGGTGACAAGTTTGACATCACAAAGTACTGGGGTAACCTGAGTCCTTGGTACTCGGTCTCGTCTGCCGATTACGGCCTGTCCGAAGCAAGCCCTTTGATTCCCGACGGTTGTACTATCAATCAGATGCTCTTGTTGTACCGCCACGGTGCTCGTTACCCCACTAGCGGTGCTGGTCCTTCAACTTTCGCCCAAAAGGTCCACAATGCCACCGCCTCTGGCTTCAACGTCACTGGTGAATTGACCTTCTTGGCCGACTGGACCTACAAGCTCGGTGCTGAGCTTCTCACTCCCTTTGGCCGTAGCCAAAACTTCCAACTTGGTGTCGAGTACCGTCAGCTGTACGGTGAGCTCCTCAACAACTTCACCGAGCAAGACGCCCTTCCAGTCTTCCGGACCGAGTCTCAGGACCGCATGGTCAAGACTGCCGAGAACTTTGCTGCTGGTTTCTTCGGTGTCCCCGAATACTTGAACCAAGTCAACATTGAGATCTTGGTCGAGAACTCGACCGTCAACAACTCGGGTGCCGCTTACGAAGTCTGCCCCAACTCCAACATTGCCAGCCGTGGTAGCATTGGTAGCACCGTCGCCAACAAGTTCGCCGTCAACGCTTTCAATGCCACTCTCGCCAGACTGAACTCTCAGGTTTCTGGTGCTCTCAACTTCACTTATGTTGACGCCATTGATATGCTGCAGCTTTGCTCTTACGAGACCAACGCTCTCGGCTACTCCAAGTTCTGTGGTCTCTTCACTGAGGAGGATTTCATCAACTACGAATACTACTACGACTTGTCTTTCTACTACAACAACGGACCTGGTTCGCCTGTCTCTGCTGCTCAAGGCAAGGGTTTCCTCCAAGAGTGGCTGGCACGCTTCACCCACACATACCCTGATGCCACATCTGCTCTGAACAAGACTTTCGACAACTCTTCGACCTACTTCCCTCTGAACCAGTCTATTTATGCCGATGCTACTCACGAGGTCATTGTTCTCGATACACTCACTGCTTTCAACTTCACCGCCTTGTTCAGCGGTCCTCCTCTCAGCGCCACTGGCAACACCGGCACCAACTCCTTCGTTGCCAGCAAGCTCGTTCCCTTCGCCACCCACTTCACCACTCAAATCATGACCTGCCCCTCTAGAAACGTGACCAAGCAGATCCGCTTCCTCGTCAATGATGCTGTCATTCCCGTCTCTGACTCCCACGCTGGCTGCCCTGTCGACAAAGATGGTCTCTGTCCTTTCGACACAATGGTCAATGTCTTGAAGAAGAGAGTCAACGAGATCAACTTCAACTACGACTGCTACGCCAACTACACTGCTACTGCTGGTGTCAACTACAACGGCCGTGCTCCTACTTCCTAATTACTCCATAATGTATAGACAGATTTTGTAGAGTGAATGTCGACGATGAGAAAAGTAGTGTAATAATAAAGAAACTCCTTACGAAAATGAATAAGTTCGATCTTTCTAAAATAGTGAGGCACGTCCGATTGGCATCAACGCATCACATCCGACATTGCTGAGCGTGCATGCGGGTCCACTTATTGCGGAAGTCGCGAAGAAGCCCCACACCAGCCATCAAACAGCTTCATCGACAACTTCTCGTTGTGGTCATCTACCTTATTGTGACCATCTCTCCCAACATGAACGTTATCTGAACCTGAAAGCGCACTATCGAAAAGATTCTCCTGTGATGGTAGAGTTGACGGCAGATGTGCTATATCATCTCAGCGCCTACCTCGACGACCGTGATCTCCGCAATTTCTCCCTCGTCAACCGGCTATTCAACGACGTTTCGAGGAGATACTTATACAAAACCATCGTTGTCAAATTCTCCTCACCGGATCTACTCGATGTTGCAGTCGCGATTTGGACTCGCATACTGGAGCGTGCGAACAGTTTCAAATATGTGCGACACGTCAAGGTAGTCGCGAAGCATCTCGAGGATTACCGTCGTGAATATGAATTCGATTACAACGACTGCGGAGACGACTATGGAAAGCCTTGGCAGTACTGCTTGGTGAACAAGTTCAATGACAGGGCCCTGCCCAAGTTGTCCATGGGTGGGGTACAAGTACTACTCACACGAGGCTCGCAGTGGGACGATCTGAGCCGCTTCATGAAAGGATTTCCCAACCTCAAAGAACTCACTTGGGGCTGCGAGGAACTAATCCCTGCCTCTGTATTCAGATGCGTCAGTCAATATCATCCAGGTCTTCGACTGCACTTGCGGAGTTTCAAGCTGCGTAGCCTGGAAAGGGTTCCTGGGACCCCAGCATTGACTGCCCTCAGTCCATACGAACTTGAGCTGGTTACATCACCATGTCTTTTACAGCTTGGCCATGTGGGGTCGAATCGGATATACGTATGAGGTTCAACATACTATCATGGACATGCTGGCAGGCGCAGCGCCAAACTTACGAGAAGTCGACTTTTCCTTGATAGGCACTTTCTGGCACTGGCCAGTAGGCGGATATCAGCGAGGTAGTCAACTCCCTGTCCTCTCGTCAGACATGGGTGCATTGCGACACATTGGAATCCATTCAAACCATCAATACATCACGCTGCTGGCAAGATATAGCTCTGTAACCGATTTCTCGCAATTGGAAAGTGTCGAGATGCATGATTCCGTGGGAATTGAGATGTTTGAATTGTTGGCTAGGTGTCACCTTCCCGCTCTACAGCATTTGTCCTTCAATCTGATCAATAGGGGCGTGGATGAATTCGATGAGGATTATGAGCACCTAATCAATGAGGCCGTGTCAGAGATGAACGAAGCTGTCACGAATCGCATTCCTTCCCTGACCGCTTTGCAAAGCATAAGAATGGGTGGACCTTTTGAAGAACATACGCTCAGGGTGGTGCTTGACTACTGTGGACACAGATTACGGCGTCTGCTACTGTCAACTTACGATGCGCATATCTTACCAACAGGTCTTGTGGGCATCGATCTTATTCGAGAGATCCAACAAAAATGTCCAAACCTGGAAGAGTTGGCTTTGACTGTTTTGAGGTCCAAGGGCGATGTATCAGAGGTCGGAAGAGTTGGCTTTGACTGTTTTGAGGTCCAAGGGCGATGCATCAGAGGTCGCCATATACCGCGCTCTCGGAAGTCTGGCCTCTGTCCGCAAGATCCATCTGAAGATGTGTTATTCGCAGTCCTTCCTACGAAAATCCGATCCCACTAGTCAACCCGATATGATGTGCGCAAAGGGACAGATTCTAGATCAGGACCAAGAGACTGAACTAGACGACGCTCTCATCAACATCGCCGTCGATCAATCACTTGCTCAATCAATCTTCCGGACCATCTCGACGTCAAAGCCCGCGTATTCTCCACCACTCGAACGTGTGTCTTTGGGAGTTGGTGTTATGAGAGATTTCAGTTCCAGCATTTGGAGCTTAAACCTTCACTTGTATAATGTGTTGAGATACATTGGCCGCTCCTGGACCTGCGTACGCAACCCGCGAGACGACAAACTGCACGACTGCTTTGCTACCGGATACGACCCTAAGGAGAGAATTTCACGAGAACGGTTGATGAAGCGGGATATATCTCTTGCCATGTCTGACTCAGCGGTTGCACAGGCCGTCTGTCGTGTTTGGCCTGCTGCCAAGACAAATGACTGGAAGCAAGTATGGCATAGCTTTGAGCTCGACACTTCTGAGTGAGCCAGCACAATGTTGCTGGTTCAAGGCTGGCGTCTACACGACTGGCGAAGTCTTAAAGTTTTCTCAACCCTTTTGTCACGTCTTCAACGAAGGTACTGCTCATATTCTCTCGCATACCGCTGTGACCGTTCCTATTCTGGCAACTGCCCGCACTGCTGCTTGCGGTACGGAAACATGCTGATGGCCATCACCAGATTCAACTCTTACATCGCATCAAGAAAAGCCTGCTCCTCCTGCGTAGAAACCCTCCCCAAAGCCACATTCCTATAAGGAAACCTTCCAAACCGTCTAATAGCATCATAATGCTCATCAACCGCCTTCTCCATACCCCCCCTCAAGGTCTCCAATTCCTCCTTCTTCGACACTAAAACCTCTCTCCAATACCTCATATCTCCATCTCCCGCATCCATCCCTTGCATCAACATCTCCACATCTCTGAACCTTTCTTTCTGCTCTTCAACCATCAACTCCTGCATCTGCATATCCTCAGCATGTTCCATAGGCATGAACAACCAAAGTCTATATCCTAATTTATACCTTACTTCTCTGCGCTGATGTATACACAATTCCTTTGCTTTTAATGCAATTGCAAGTGCCAATGGGTCGAAAAAGTTAAACACTTTTGCGGCTGAGGTGCCTCGGTAGCAGTTTCTGGGGATTTGGTCGAGGAGAACGATCAGGGACATCCAATCTAGTGCTGAAGTTGGGTTTGCAGCTGCCAGAATGTCATTGGCGCTGTGTTGATGGGTGAAGATGGAGTCGAGTAGAGAGCCGAATTTTGCGCTGGAGATTCCGTTATGTTAGCTAAGATACAGGTGCAACACTTCCGAAGTGGAAGAGAGGTGAAACACACCGACATAATTTATCAAAATCATCACTTTTATCTACAAACCAGACATCGATATCTTTAGTGCTGGGTGCGAGAATGTGTGTTTTATCTGACAAGTGAGAGAACCAGAATTCTTGTAGGTGATTGAGAATGCCTGAGGCAAAGGCTTCAGCCAATGCACTCTTTGCTTCTTGATCAGACATGTGTTAGTAGGTGCGAACTGAATTTATGGATGCTTCGATAATTCTTTGTCAGTGATGGAAGGTGGTTGAACGTTTGTAAAACACGCGTCATCGTCGTTGCCCCACTCACTTCAAGTATTATCACAACACACAGCCTGAATTCTAGCTGGACATTCACTCATACGTTCGACATAATGCGACTCTCGAATTCGAATGACCATCCCATTTTGATTGTCCAATGCCGGAAACGTGAGATCGGTGGATTTGCAGAGACAACAGAAAGGCTACGTCGTCGCAACCACCGCGGGGACAAACCACCACAGTGTCGACTTGCCTTGTTCTGACAAGTAATGCAAATGCACCTACCAGACCATGGGCATTTGGCCTTTCTTTTGCAGAGTGACTCTCTACGGTTCTCTTAGGACGGATCTTACGGACTATCTGGCAGGCCCCAGACTTGTCCGTTGTTGACCGCAAGGTCGGCCTGCAACAAAGCGGCGCGAGTTTCAGAAGCATTGGACAAAAGCTGGATACATTCATTTCTGTCGCCAACCTGAGCTTGCCTTCGGGCAGCGCCGTTGTTCTTGCATTGATGCCATGGCCATCCTCCTCGTACTTTGTTTCTAGTGCCTGCGAACACGGCGTGATCTGCCTATCCTTCACATCCTCCGTAGCCACTTCTGAACAAGCCTGCAAGCGTAGCAGCCAGCCACAGACTGCAACCATGGGCGTTCATTACCACATACGACTGAGGCCAAGACTCCATTCTTAGAACTTGACCGCTATTGGTAGATATCGGAAAAGCTGCAGATAATCCTGCATTTTGCAGCTCAGCCTCACTATAGCGAAACCTTTATATATCTTGTGAGCTCAGGATGGCCTCTGTCTACAATTTCGCATCTTACGCATTACCCCTTGCCAAAACATGCCCAAACCCAACTTTGAAGCTGATTATGCAGCAGTCGAGACATCTGAAACTGGAACGCCAGATCAACATGTATCGATGTCTGGAAGATACTCCGACATTGCAATCAGTGCGGTCGTAACAACTGTCCCAATTATCATCCTATCTGGCGCGCTTCTAGCACTCGTCTTCGGCCTTCGCGTCATCCAAGAGCCCTCAGTTTTTACGCAAGATCAACAGGGTCAAACCCTCAACGAATCTGGCGTGTACTACGTACAAATAGGTTCAACATATCTGGTTTTCATTGCTTCGCTGTCCAGCAGTGTGGTACCCATGCTTGCGACTTTTCTTTTGACTTTGGCATCATTTCCGATAGCGAATAATGTTGGAAGACAGACTCGTGTCGAATCGCGCACTCGAAGCCTCACACCGTATCAATTTGCACTGACGCTCAACTTCCTTGGTGGAGGAGGTTGGGGGGCCATGTGGAGATGGGTAAAGTATCTGTTCACACAGAGAAGGGCTCGAGAGCCACAGGCAAAAGCTCTGACACAGGCTGCTTGGTTCACGCTTTTGACATTGTTGCTTGGGTATGATCATCTCTCCATGCAACCGGCTGAGGGTCTTGCTGACCTTGTGTAGACTGCTCGTCATATTGGCCGATACATGGCTGCACGTTGCAACTAAGACGATAACCTTCACCCAGCTATTAGACACCAACAGTCCTGCTGCACATGGTTTTGGTCTCAAAGAGGCGTGCACAGTCAACAACAATTCTTGGGCGAGTTCAAGGGCTGCTGGAGCATGCGCTCTTAACCTGGCCGCCACAAACACATTTCTCATCAACGGAACACAATCATTGCAGGTTCTGAACAATATATCATCTCTAGCCACTGTTGCGACTATCAACACTGGACAAGACTATACTTATCTGGCAGTTCCACCCTCGATAGGGTTAGCCGATGAAGATTGGAGAGCGGAATCATTTGCTTTACAGACCCAGTGCCGTCTCGTATCAGAAGAGTGTGATATGGTCGGTTTATACGGCACTTCCACTCCATTCTCCTGCTCGGATTCCTTCCAAGGAGATGTGACAAAAGATTACCAGGGCTTTATATCGGCATTCTTCACAGATGGTTCCATGTCTAGCAACAACACTATACCTGGAGTGAAGAATCCTTTCTACTTTGGCATGGCAGGTCTCGTTAATCCAAGCACTGGCAACAGCTGGGTGCCGAATACTGTGCAACCTGTACACGGAGGTACTGCTTTTGTGCTTCTCTGCAATACCACTGTCTTGGAAGTGACTTATAGTTCCATCAACGGCACTATATCGGATTTCCACGGCATTCCCAGCAACGCATCGACCGCCAACATCTGGCAGAGTGTTATGGCTTATACTTCTGTTGGAAACTCCTACCTGAAGCAAGCCGCAAGTCTGGCTGCCATGGGTAATTCAGATCAACAATTCGCAGACGACATGGCATTGTCTTTCAGTAAAACAGCACTGGCTATCGGCTCTCAAGCTGTCGAAAAGCGACCAGTTTTAGCTGTGCAGAGGCGATCTTCGTTTCTCGTGGCTAAGGTTCCAGCTGCTCCACTGTATGTGCTCGTCGGAGCAAACATGCTTGTCGTTCTCGTCAGTGCGATACTCACGATTGTCGCCTTAGTGTCTTCTAGAGGCGAGGTGAAGGAAGTGCAAAGCAGACTGTCGATCTTTGGTCTTGTCGCTGATCGATTCGAGGGCAGGACAGCTAGGCTTGCAGTCAAGGATGTTGACGAGCTTTTCCGCGAGTCAAAGGGTCAGGGAACTTCGAGAATTGGTATAGCTAGTGCTGCTGAAGGTGGTTTCACCTACAAGACCTGGAGTAACAGTATCTATTGAAGATCCGGAGCTATTGGAGTATTGTGATTTGACATTACGCTCAGTGGGAGTGTGGAGACATCACCTCCTACAAATTCCATATATATCGTTGTCATAGCTTGATCGTCGTGTCCGATCCAGCAGTAGATTGACAGCTTAGCAACTAGTGTCCACAGTTCACAGATTCACCATCGAGACACCCATGCTGTCTGGAGAAGATCAAAATCAACCGACCCGAATTCACCTCCTGACGACCGATGGACATCGAAACCGGAATGCATCAATGCTTGTTCCTTGTATCGCGTTGCAACTTTGACAACTCATCACATGCCAGACGCAGGGTCACCACGACAGCGACTATTCTTTTTCGTTCTAGGGATCCTGTGTTCGTTACATGATTTTCAATTCACCCATACGAAAATACCTGCTTGTACAGCAATGTTTTGTTCCCTGGACTGCCCCATGAACATATCAACAGGCTTCCAAGCAGTTCGGGGTAGTACCCCAAATAGTGGGTCTCTACCATAATGGAGGACCCTTGCTCCAACCCCGCCGGCCCAAAGTGGGAAATGACGCAGGTTCAACCCCTCCACCCCTCACTATGATTTCCAAGGATGCGCTTATCGATGCGGGCATGGGAGCTGCCAAAACAATTAGCAAATTGAACAACCTCGGCGTATCTGAGGTGTTTTGTATTTGAGGTGGAGAGCTGCCCACCTGCAGAGCTAGACTGGTTCCAATTGTTTCTTCGATCGTTCCTTCAATTGCTCCTTCAACCTTTGAAACTTCCACAGAGTAACAGACAGAAGATATGGGCAAGAAAAGAGTTCTGGTCAGCTACGGTGTAGACATTGATGCTGTCGCCGGGTGGCTGGGTTCGTACGGAGGAGAAGACTCGACCAGCGACATCAGTAGAGGTACGTCTTTCTTCCACACATCAAGAACCTTCATGTCTGACTATCGCGACAGGAATCTTCGCCGGCACAGTCGGTGTACAACGACTCCTCAAGCTGTACGACAAATACAACATCAAAGCAACATGGTTCATCCCCGGACACACACTCGAGACGTTCCCAGAAGATTGTGCAGCAATCAGGGATAAAGGCCACGAGATTGGATTACACGGATACAGTCATGAGAACCCCAACGATATGACAATCGATCAACAGCGCGATGTGCTGGATAAGACATACAAGATGTTGACTGAGTTCTGTGGCAAGCCTCCGAAGGGAAGCGTCGCTCCGTGGTGGGAGACCAGCCGCGAAGGAGCAGAGTTGTTGCTTTCTTATGGCATTGAGTATGATCACTCGATGAGTCACGAAGATTGCCAGATGTACTGGCTACGCACAGGTATATACTACAGTCTTGCTGAGTTACCAAGGACAAACAGCTAACGAAGCAATGCAAAGGCGACTCGTGGACCAAGATCGACTACACCAAAAAGGCAGAAGAATGGATGAAACCCCTAGTCAAAGGCGAAGAGACAGGCATTGTCGAGATCCCAGCCAACTGGTACATCGACGACCTACCACCAATGATGTTCATCAAGAAAGCAGCAAACAGCCACGGCTGGGTCAGCGCAAGAGATGTCGAGCAACTGTGGATGGATCACTTCGATTACTTCTACCGTGAACACGATGAGTTTGTGTTCCCCATGACGATTCATCCTGATGTCAGTGGAAGGCCGCATGTGTTGTTGATGCATGAGAGAATCATTGAACACATCAACAAGCATGAGGGCGTTGAGTGGGTCACGATGGGTGAGATGTCGGATGAGTTCAAGAAGAAGAATTCGGCGCCGCCGAATGCGCTGATGCCGGCGACGAGAGAGGAGGTGGAGGCGATGCTGAAGAAGCAGAAGCAATAGTGCATGTTGATAGTGTCAATTGATGAAATTGTTCAAGTCCAGCTGTATTTCTCCAGAAGAGCAATTGCCGATGGTAAGCAGCGGCAGACGGGTGTCACAAAAGCGGGGCCGTGAAGCGCCAAAGCTGGGGTCCCTTGATGCAGGCACCTTCCCTTGTTCCGAGCGAGTGTTTAGTTCCTTCTTCTTTCGACCAAGTCTAGAAGCTGTTCCTTCTTCTTTCAATAGAGTCTAGAAGTTCCTCTTCTTCCTTCCTCTGGTCAAGTCCAGAGGCCTTGCTCTTCGTCTCACAAAGCTGAGAGGCCGTTCTTCTACTTCTGATCGAATGTCGATGTGAGGCACAATGGAAGAAGGACAAGTCGACTTGCGCGCCCTCGACTATGTGTCGGCATACGACAGCAATCTCATGTGTCCCATCTGCCGGAGCGCCTTTGTCGACCCTGTCGTTGTCGCCGACTGCGATCATCACTTCTGCCGTGACTGCCTCGACTACACAACCAGCTGGAATCAGTTTTCTGGCACCTGCCCAACTTGTCGCCGGCCTGGAAGACTGATCGGTTCGGGTTCAGCTTCGAAGCTCCTACTTAATATCCTGGACGATCTCTTTGTCAAGTGTCCGAACCAGCTCGAAGGATGCGACCAACAAATCAAGAGAGGCCACTTGCTGGACCACATGCACATCTACTGCGACTACACCCTGATAGACTGCCCACAAGACGGCTGTGACCAGAAGACACGACGGAAAGACGCTGAGACTTGTATGCATCAACCTGTATCCTGCCTCGCTTGTCGCCAGTCAATGACGGTCCAAGATCTCGATGTGAGTCGACCTTTCGTACGATGCTTCGGCAGCTACTGACTGCAGCCTCGTAGACACATTGGCAGACAGTATGCGCCGACCACGATGTTGCATGCCCGTTCTGCGCCGCCTCGATCCCGTACCGCTACCAGCAAACACACGTCGCCCATCACTGCCCAGAGACGAACGCTCCTTGTCCCGCTCGCCAATTCGGCTGTCCCTTCAATACCAAGCGCAAAAACTTAGCCAGCCACGCCATCATGTGCTCGCTCGCCAAACTCGCTCCATACCTTGCCTCTCAGCAACAGCGTCAAGATGAACAGGACCAGGCTTGCGCACTCCTTGAGAAGAAGCTACAAAGCCTGCAGCAAGATATGGAAGCATACAGGACCACACCACAACCCGAGAAGCCGGCATCTACCCGACGCGAAGAGGCCTCGTACTTCCCAAACAACCTCGCAGATTTTGAGCTGTCAGACTTTCAGGACTTCGAACCTCACGCATCGCCAACGCAGCATCTGCTCTCCCTGCATGAGAACTTGCGTGAAGAGGTCTCGCGTCAGGCAAATACCATCCACGAGGTTGACACCAGACTCAGCATGATGCTGCTGAACGAGAATATGCGTCTCAAGGACGAATTGGCCTACCAGGGCGCTCAGCTTAGCGCTCTCATGCGACAGGTCGGCTGGCTCACAAACGCACGCCTGCAGTCCAGTCAACCGAACCCTGTCTCTGTCACAAACCAGGTCGATCAAGGTCCCAGCGATCCCTCAAGGATCAACCCGCGCCTGCCAGTTCGGCGCACAACTGACGAGGGAAGGACCAAGCTGTGATGAATTTAATGACTCAAGATGAAATGACCTACTTATGCATATACCCGTGCCCAGTTTTACTGCCTATACACTCACTCAAAGCATCTGTCCACATGACAAGCGACATGTCAAAGCTCTCATGCAAGGACGAGAGAAGATTCCCTATCTGGCATCTGTTTCAGAACAAGCTCCGTTGGAAACCAATGGCCGCAGCAGAGGATTAAAGCATCCAGTTGAGGGGCTGAAAGTTGATGCATGTCATTCTGCATCTGATACGTTTGCTACCCGTTTCCAAGATCAATTTCGCCGACTGGTCATGTTTTGTTGCAGAGCAGAACAGAACCCCACAAAGTCTCCTATCTGATCTTCAAGCATTTAGCAACACGTCCTTTTGTGTTCCTGCACTAGGAAATGGAGTTTGTGTAACTTCACCACGCGCCGGTCAATTCATCCTTCATGCATGCCATTCCGGAAGCTTCCTCGACGGACATCACGAGGCTGACTGGCCCTCAGCTGTGTTCGTCAATACCGGGGTCACTCAGTTCTGCAGCATACCACGCTTCGTGAACTGTTTGTTTGCGCAATTTCGAGAGGTTCGGGTCCCAGCGTACTGGAATTCTCCAAACGCGATGGGATCAGAAAGCATTGGAGATCCGTCGCTCATCTCTCCACCCCTCTTTAGTCTGCTTCACCTTCGACTCGTCTAGTCAATTTTCGTCCCGCGTCACTGAACACTATGCATGCTCGCACGCGTGCAGTAACAAAACCAGAAGTCGTGCGACTTCATGCATCTTCCTTACCTCTCCGATGTCCCTCAGCTCTTGTGAAAGGTCTGGAAGAGGCGACATATACTTCAGACCATGACACATGCATACGACCGTACGACAGATCCCACGCAACGCCATTATCGAGTCTTGTTTGCCTTCTTCCTCCTTTGCCTCGTGCCGATACTTGACCAACTTCTCCTCACCGACTGTTAAACAACAGCATTGTTGGCGGTGAGTAGTCCACAGCGTTGGCAGTCGAGGAGACAACAATTCGTCCTTTTAAGTGCCCCTTGGGCAAGAATGCATATCTCTGATGGAAGCGAAATAGCCGAGCATACCCTGGTTTCCATGCAGCCCTGGGCATCGTATGCCAATCGCGGCACGCTAATGTAGCGGGATTCCAATGGCTTGGATAGGGGAAGTCGGGAGCGCTTATACCGGCTGTCCAATCAACGGGCATCCAGGGCTGGTGATGTGTGATGTGCCATGCGATGAACTTTGTACCTGTGGCCTTACATATGCACAAACAACGGGTTTAGCAGAAAAAGAGGAGAAACAACTCTTTCCTCTTGCTGCCCGAAGTTGAGACAGTGACCAGTCGCGTGCGTTTTCTTCCCTCCAGCTGGGTTGGGCAGAAGCATACCTCGATGTTATTATTGTTGTTGTTGGCGGCACAGGCGCAAAAAGAGATGAGCGGTCAACAAGACTTTTCTTGTCGCAATTTACGTGAGAAATGTGGTAATGGTTGGTCGCACGCTTTTGCGGAACAGCGAGAGAGGTCTAAAGAAAGGTGAAACCTTGGAGAAGAGAAGAAAGAGGGCTAGGTGCACGTTCTGACAGGGACCGTTGGCCCTCCCGCCCCCGGGAAACAACCTCATGTTAAGGATGAGTGCTTTGACAGTGGGGAAGGAAATGGAAAGATAGGGAGGTGCAAGTAAGATTATACAGCAAAGCTGCAAAGAATCAATCTGGCTGAGGCCAGATCTGTCTGTATCGACCAGGGGAGTTCGCATGAACGCCTACCAGAAGAAGCAGTCCTTACAAAGCATGCAAGTTGGCAGCCCGAGAACAACCATGATTCTTTGGCGATGCGACGACACGAGGATAATGCGTTGGCGGCCATATTGGGCTGTCACAAACTGCTTTCGTGGCGTCTATATTCGCTGCAGCTGCACGCCACGGGCGGGTTCAGTTCAAGTCTGCCTCTTCGCCCGTCTGGGCAGGAAGACGCGAAACCTGTTGCGGCTGCCCGCGCGTGGGGGTCATTTGATACTCCTTCTTCTTGTTCATAGAAGTGATTGGAAAGTATTGGTTGTAGGCAGACAACATACTAGGTTCTGAGCATCTATCGAAAGGCAACACGATCAGAAATGATTCGCTTGTGTGATTTGAGTTGTGTGGTACATCGTACATCCCCTCATCACAAACCCAACCTACCGGAAGGCTTCGACGCTGTTATTAGAAGGGCGTCTTTCTCACCGGAGGATCAAGAAAGATGACGGGTGGGTGCCGCAAGGACGGGATTAAGCGGATGCATCATGCATGCTTGGAGGGTGGAGGAGTAATAAAGGAGCAACGTGCAAGGGTTAGGCAGATTCTGCTGCTACTGCATCCTTTGGGCTGAACGCTGCATACTGCCGGGTCTTTGATCCTCTCTTTATGCGCGAGGTTTCCCACTCGGCAAGCAGCTAAGAGACAAGAGTCGATCACCACCCCCTTTCTTGCTACTCGTCGACTGCATTTGCGCAGACCAGAAAAACAAGCTGTCCATTATTTTGGTCAAAAGCAGAGATCAGCGCATATCTTTGGCTATCGAGTTTGATGAAGTCGCGAACGGAAAAGGCACCCGCACAGACGAAATCTTCCTCAGCCACAACAAATTCGCGCTCGCGAGATTGAGGAACGGTTCACGCAACATCTTCGTGTGTGCTTTGTGCTGGGTGAGGCCTGCATCCCAGCCATCTTTCTCTTTCTCTCCAGAGGACTCGTCCCTTTTTTCTTGCTCGAACCCGGTTGCTTATTTCCTGCTTCTATACTTGCAACGTTCAGCCAATCCCTGCCACCCGTTCATATCAATCCTTCGCGACGATTTGCGACGCGACAATAACGATCCGTGCCTGCCGAGGGAGGTTCTATCTTGGAAACAGCCGTCCCTTTTCTTCCGCGCTCTTCTAAATCTTGCAAGAAGCCAAATGTTGGGTGCACAAGAACAAAAGAAACGTCCGAGTTCAGAAGCAGCAACAGAAGAGGCAATTGGCTTCGACGGTCGACTATAAGTCTCGACGCAGATTGATCCTTCCTTGTCAACACTTTAATATCTCTTTTTTCTTCTTTTTTCTTTCTTCCTCTGCTTCACCATGTATCCACCTTATTCATCACATTATGCTGGATCGCCTCATTGCAACATGGGCTACGAATATCACACATCATCTACGACACCACCGCCGCCTGGCTATGGATATTATTCACCACGATACTACACGACATCTACACCAAAAACTTCTCCATCGAAGCATACTCGACGGGCAACCCAAGACTACTCTTATCCTTCGGCCAAGACGACATCTTACTACTACCCGGATTCGTATGGTTACTCCACACAACCACGCAAGCCAGAACATGTAAGTTCGAACGAACGATACCCTTCGCAAGGGAAGACAAAGTCCAGCGCAAGACGCGCATCGACAACATATGTCTACGCGGATGGCCGATACTACGTCTATGTGACCGACGACGAGATCCCTCCGGCATACTCGCGCGATCCACGCAAGCACACGCCACCACCACAATATTCCGAGGCTGATGATCAACCTTACTACCAGCACTATCAATCCAGCCCTCAGCCTCGGCCAGAACCCCAGCCACGAAAACAGAGAGCCTCTTCCTACTCAGCACCAAGACAATCAGCACCTCGCGAACCACCACCTAAACCTCGCCAACAACCACCGCCTAAACGCGCCGTTGCCACCGATCGCGATGCGCGAGCAGCAGGAATACCCGCCGGCTACAACTTCAAGAACTGGGACCCCAATGAAGAGCCCATCCTTCTTCTCGGCAGCGTCTTCGACGCCAACAGTCTCGGCAAGTGGATCTACGACTGGACAGTAGCCTTCCACGGACCCTCAACCCCTATCACCGAAATGGCTGGTGACCTCTGGCTATCTCTCATCCAACTTGCGGGCAAGATCAAGCGTGCCGAGGAAAGCTTGCCTCGCATCCGCCGCCGCGATGATCGCGAACTCATTGATGATTTCCTCGACAGTGGAGAAAGACTTTGGGAACGCTTCAACAAGTTGTTGAAGGTGTGTGAGAAGCACATGCTCAAGACTGCAAAACGCGATCGTGGAAGCGAAAAGTTGTACATGGGCAACAACTCGGGCAGGGAGTTTGTCGAGACCATCTTTGGAAGAGACAGAGAGTTGGAAAGGACGGAGAAGTTGACGACAGGGATTAGACTCTGGAGCATGAGGTTCGATGCCAATTGCGAAGATGTTTTGAGAGCCTCTCGTTGAGGGTCAGGCCTTTCGCTGCTATCGGATTGTCCATCATGAACGACCTCGACTCGACCATTACCGCCGCACCTCAACACTGGCTCTCCTTACTTGATCCCTTCCGGCACAACATCAATCATATATCATACCCTACTACAACATCATAATCTTACACCAACATCGACATCACAACACCATCATATCTCACCAACAATAAATCCCACCACCGATTCCAAAACCAACCAACAACCTCATTTCAACAACACAGGCGCAAAGATTCCTTCTTTCCTAACCTGTT
Organism: Aureobasidium sp. EXF-12298; assembly: GCA_024195555.1. Taxonomy (NCBI): domain Eukaryota; kingdom Fungi; phylum Ascomycota; class Dothideomycetes; order Dothideales; family Saccotheciaceae; genus Aureobasidium; species Aureobasidium sp. EXF-12298. The sequence continues at coordinate 222,443 of SWBJ01000009.1, read as the reverse complement.
TTTATCTTATCAGCGCAGAGATACCCTTGCTTAGCTCGCACGCATGGCGTCAATGGCGGATTACTCGACTTGCCTTCCTTTTAGGTTTCATGGAGGCTTGTCTTGTCGCTCTTTTCAACAATTCCTTTACTTCTACCGGTCTTTTCTTGGTTGGAGTTTACCTTCTCAACGATACCCAATATCTTTTATTCTCCTCACGGGAGTCGTTTTGCTTTTCTACTGTTTGTTTTTGGAGGGCATCGGAGGATATCTATGGAAGGAAAAGTGCTTGTTTTTGTTTCTATCCTTTTCTGTTTTGGTTTCTTGTTTGGGTTTTATCTTAGATGGTTTTTTGCATGTTTAATAGCTCATCTGCCCCACGGCAACCTTTCTGCAATTTGATCTAGCATTCTACATCCAATGTTTCCCACGTTCGAAGTATCGTTCCCTCCATAGAGTTGAGGTTAAAGTGACGGGTCCTTGTCGGGCAGCCATGGCAGTCCAGATGGACCAATAGCAAAGGCCGTCACATTGACTCAGCCGGTTCAGCGGTTAAGCAGCTTGTCACTGTTCACCACTATTGTCTGCATGTCAGCCTTTCTTCCCGCTGCTGCATATGGCTTGCCCTTGAGCGATGACGATAGGCTGCCACGTTGTCGGGCACGAGGCATATAGCGGCAGAGAGATACTACGGAGTGTAGGGCGCAAAGTGTGGTATAGTTGTAGCTACATACCAGTACAGAATAAGCTTTTTGGATACAAAAGAATTACGCTTGCTTTTACCAACAGTACAATGATCATGAGACTGAAATTTCATGCGGGTGTAGAGTAATACACCATCGTCAAACAGTGCAAGGAGCGGGCCGAGCCCAGGTGTGCATGAACTACATGATTACCTGCTTACGACTCCAGTATGCAGCAGAGACCATAGGTCGTGACTTTGGACTCAATTTTCTAGGTGCGTCGAAGTGGAAGATGCGATGCAAGTCAGCTGCTTCTTAAAATAAGGCTATAAGCCAGAAGACAAGCCGCGGGCATGTCATGTGCATGAACTACAGTACACGTGGGGTTGAACTGGTGTTTGTTTCTTGGAATGCTCCGATTCGTTGGAGGTCAGCGGTCATGGGATTTGTAGTTCATGCGGGTGGATAGTGGGTTGTCCCAGACCATCACATGAGATACGGGAGGTCAACTCCGCCGCTTGATGAGTGTCTGACCTGAGAATGCGATGGAAGGATGCCGAGGTATGTGGTACTGCTGCCTATAGCAGACCTGAAGCATGGCCTGCGAGGGCAGCTTTGTAAGGGTTGGCGAGGTCCGAAGTGACGATGCTTCCGAACTGGAGATAGAGGACCTTGTAGTGCGATGGGTACTGAGATGTGGTGGCCGATGTAGGCTCATCCAGCACCGAGGTATTTGTCGACTTCATCGTTAGAGTAGAACAGACTTTGCAGTCTCTCATGTTTCTTCTTGTTGTTCTGTTCCAGTTTCCTGATCTTTCCAGCATCGAGCATCCCAACAGGCTTTGGCTTGTTAACACTCTTCCTCTTCTTTTTCAGATTGGGTTCATCATTATTGAGATTGACACCTAAGCCAACAGTATCGCGCTTCTCTTTTGCTTTGACAGGATGTAGGATGCCTTCTCTTTGAGCACCTAGACCGAGTCGTTCGTCGGGATTCCAGCCATACGATTGTAGGATAGAAAGGCCTTTGCGGGATCTGTCTAGTGCAGAAGGAGGATGTGAGTGTGGCAATGCGATTTGGTGGACTAGCGAGCTACAGTGTGCTGCTTCATCGCCTTCATATCGGGCTTTACAGACGTCGCATGTCTTTGGACCTGTCTTGCTCAGAGCGGCTTTTGAGAGTGGTGGTTCAGACGAAGCTTTGTTCAAGACGATTTGTAGATAGCGTTCGCTGGCCGAGAGGGCTGAAGGAGTGGATGCGCCGGCGTGAGTGGTGGATTCAGATGTCGATGAAGGGACGAAATGGACGCGCTGACGCTTGATACCTGCGCCAAAGTATCGCTGGTCTTTGAGTGGCACGCTGTAATACTCGTCGTCGCTATCCGACATGGTTGTGTGAGATTCAGAGAAGGAAAGAGCAACGACGACAATGACGCGGCGAAAGAAGGCAGTCGCGACCGGAGATTGCGGCGTTTGCGTTGCGGCGACATTTCTCCCCCTTGCACTTTCCTGTCTCAGCTCCTTCCTTTCTTGTGCCGACACAAGATATCAAAGATGCCTGTTCCGCTAATACAAAAGGCCATTCTGGATGGCCTGGATACAGTCCCCAACTCGGCGGTACTGTTCAAGCTTCTGGGTGTTGGGCTGGTGCTATACCTGATCAGAAGATGGTTCCAAGGAGCGAGGAACCTGTCTGAGAGGACCATGCACGGCAAGGTCGTCATGATCACAGGCGGTACATCTGGTATAGGCGCTGAAGTCGCCCGCGACCTGGCCACACGAGGAGCCCAGCTGGTCCTGCTGACTCAACACGCTCTGGACGACTATTTTCTCGTCGAGTACATTGAAGAGCTGCGCGATCGCTCAAACAACGAACTCATCACCGCTGCCCAAGTCGATCTTACATCACTGCACTCGATCCGCCAGTTCGCTACCAAGTGGGTTGACAATGCCCCTCCGAGACGACTCGACATGATCATCCTCTGCGCAAACACCCTGACCCCCAAGGGTGGAAAGATTCAAAAGACTGGTGATGATGTCGAGATCAACTGGGGCTTGAACTACCTCGCAAACTTCCACCTCCTCAGCATCTTGTCTCCAGCCATTCGCGCTCAGCCGCCAGACCGTGATGTTCGCATCATCATGGCAACCTGCAGTGCCTACATCGGTGGAACTCTGCCAGTCACAGGCGTCAAAGAAGCAAAGATTAGACAAAAGGAGAGAGCCGACAAATTCGACCCTTACTCAGCCTACGCCTCTTCCAAGCTCGCCCTCATGGCTTTTGCCCAGTCCTTCCAGAAACACCTTTCCGCCTATGCTCGTCCTGACAAGAATCCTATGAACGCAAGAGTTATCCTGGTCGACCCCGGTCAAACACGCACGCCTGGAATGCGTCGCTACCTCACTTGGGGCTCCATCACCGGTCTCGTTCTCTACCTCTTGACTTATCCCATCTGGTACATCATCCTCAAGTCTCCCGCACAAGGTGCTCAATCCATCCTCTATGCCGCTATGGAAGCCCAATGGGGAAGAGGAAACGGTGGCTGGTTAATCAAAGAATGCCGAGAGATTCCTCCAGTGAGAAGAGATATGCTGGATGAGGAAGTGCAGAAACAGCTCTGGGAATATTCTGAGAATATGATTCAAGAGGCTGAGAAGAGGGGAGCAAAGAAAAGGGCAGAAGCCAAAGCTGCTGAAAAAGTCAAGCCTGCTGAGCCCAAGAAGCCTGATGAGAAGAAGCCGGGAAGCAGAAGAACTAAGAAGGCTTGATCATCTAGCAACATAGAAAATGCATCTATATCTCCATTGCCTTCAAGTGATCAATCAACTCCTGCAATATCACAACATGCGACCACTGTACCAATCGAGCCGCTAGGAACTCCGATCAAGGTCATCTCAAACCTCAGACTCGCCATTGATCAATTGAAAGAAAGACAATCATCAGTCAAAGAATACCTATCTTGTAGGTTGCACTTCGATACCAAACATGTCCGCAATAGCCGACCGCAAAAGCGGGGGTGACTCACCCACGTCCATCCTTCCATGCATGATTCATACTTATATCTAAAACCACCTTTCTCCAACATCCATCATCAAATACAAAAAACCAATCGAAAAAAAGAAAACACCACAATGGTCAAATTCTACGAATCCCTCTCTCCAGACCTTTCCTCATGGATAATGTCCCAACCCCTCTTCTACATCGCCTCTTCCCCCACCTATGGCTCTCACATAAACATCTCACCAAAAGGTCTTCCCTCTTCCACCTTTTCCATCCTCTCTCCCAATAAAGCAGCTTACATCGATGCCACTGGTTCTGGAGCCGAGACCATAGCCCATTTATATGAAAATGGAAGATGTACGGTGATGTTTTGTTCGTTTGAGAAGGTGCCTAGGATTTTGCGGTTATTTTGTAGAGGCAGAGTGACTGAGTTTTGGGAGCAAGGGTTTGGGGAGGTTCCTGTGGGTGCTAGGGCGGTTATTGTGTTGGAGATTTTCAAGGTATGTTTTTTCCAACCTTTCACTATTATTATCATGGCACTTCTCGTGCTGCTTTTTGCCATGCAGATTGAAGTTTCTCCATATACTCCAATTCCTAGATCTCCGCCATACTAACCCTGCCTTCAAAGGTCCAAACTTCCTGCGGCTACGGCGTCCCCCTCCTCACGCCCCTCTCCTCTTCCCCCCTCACCGACCGCGAAACCCTGGGCCACTGGGCAGGCAAAACAGTTTCAGACAACAAAATGGTCGAATACCGAGCAAAAAACAACGCTTACAGTCTCGATAACCTCCCCGGGCTAAAAGCAGGCAGGAAAACCAGAGGAGAGTGGTTGTGGGTGGGTGATGTAAAGGCTTATGCGGTAAGGCTTTGGAATCAGATGGATGCGTTGGTGGTGGGATTTGTGTTGGCGTTTGTGGTGATTGATTTGTTGCATTTGGCGGGGGTGAGGGTTAATGGTGTGGTGGCTGATTGGAGGTGATGGGTTGGGATATCAGTTGCTCTTTGATCAAATATTGTTTTCATCTGTGAATCCAGATATTTTGACACTGATCAGATAAGCACGTTGTGTAAATAGGAAAGGGAACAATCATTGTCATTATCTATGGAAGCAGAAAAACAAAGGGCATGGCCGAAGAGTCTACGAATGCAGAAAACATCGCAAGATGACAAGCCCATCGTTCCTTGAGTAACGCAGAAAAAGGACCACTCCTTTGCGGAAGAGAGAAAAGAACCACCGCTTTCTGCCATGCAAAGAAAACGCCATTTACGCCTTCCTGCGCCATGCTGATTGAAAATATTGAAAAAAAGAGGAAAAGAAAAGCAGCAAACCCTCGTTGGGTTGTATACTGTTTTTTTGTTTGTGAATGAACAAAGAGTAAAAAAAGAAAATCAAGGGAAAAGCCACGTCGGGTGGAAGTCGTGAAACTCCTTGGCGGAAAGCAAGACTGTGTGGTCTTTACCTCGTTCGGCGGGTATGTCTTAAGTTCAGAATGGTGCAAGAAATGCGCCTCCGTGATGTGACACCCTCCTACCAAGGATTGTCGTCTCCCCAACGAGGCACGGGCAAGTTAGGCCCGAGAGAATAGTCCCGAACACCACGAGCTGGAACGGGGATGGGAGCGGGAAGGGGGACGAAAGGAATGATTCTGGCCGGGGGTTGCTGAACTGGGTTGTTTGGTGGGCGTACAGGAGCCTGGCGTCTGTTGCGATTATCTCCGTAGCCTTCGTAGTTTGCCATCCATCCAGGTTGATTAGCCGGAACTTGGTAGGGATCGAGTGGTATCCGGGCTGCGGCAGGTTGATTGGCTAGAATTTGGTAGGGATCAAGGGGTGCGCCCGGTTGATTGTTGAAGTCGAAATCAAACTGGCCAAGAGCAGCGTCTGGTGGATTAGGTCGCTGGGCGAAGAGATTGAACGGGCGAATTCCGGCAAGACGGTCTCTGGCAGCTCGAACAGCGACGATGGGATCATAAGCAGCTCTATAACCTCCAGCTACAGCAGGAATTGGAGGAACCAGATTGTTGACGGGTGGTAAGACTACAGCAGGAGGTGGAGGAGCTGGATTGTTGACGGGTGCAGGTCCTTGTGCTTGATGACGGCGACGACGGCGTCTAGCCACATCTCCAGCACGGAAAACCATCTCAGCATCACGCTTGCGCTTTGCAGCTTTCTCAGCCTCGTCAGCGAATATGATGTCGAGGTCCTCTTTGTCAATCTCAGGGTGCTCGAGCAAGACTTCTGCTTCGGCAGCTTCGGCGGCTGCTTTGACTTCTTGGGCATGCTGGTCCTCGAGACTTATATTCTGGGAATATACAGGGCACTTTGAGTTGGGTAGATTGAAGTGACTGTAATTAGCAGTGACGTCGACGCCGCAAAGATAACACTTCAAGTTCCCGCATCCAGAGCAGGTCATTTTGTTGCATCCGTCGCTTTTGATGAAAGGTTGCTTGCATTTGTTGCAGTTGCGAATGAGAGCCTTGCTTCTGGCTTCCTCGATCTTGTGACGATGGCTGAGAGCAGAGTCCTTGTCGCGCTTGCGCTGATGTTCCTCGCAGGAGTCGGGAATATGAGACTTTTCTTTGCACTTGCGACAGCTGGTGATGTTGCAAGTCAGAGATTGACAATGAAACTCGAAGTCGACGTCAATGGGTAGGCAGACTGTCTTGAAGTCGCAGAAGGGGCAACCCTCGACATCATCAATGCCCGCAATACGAAGGTCATTCTCTTGACGCAGGCGCATGAGTCTGTCTGTCAGTGCATCGATATCTGGGACCAAACGAAGCTGAGGTTCGCGGAAGGTGTCACCGCAACCACCAGGACAAGTAAGCCTGTGGCTGCTTTGTCCGACTTCGGATCCAAGATAAGTTTTCATACAGTCGAAACACACGGGGTGTTCACCTGCAGAGCCGCATCTGATGACTTTGTTAGGGGCGTACTCGTCATAACAGGCAGCACTGTAGAGAATTAGCAATTGAAAGAAGCGCAAGCACGAGGATGATGAGGACTAACCATTCAACGGCAGTACCTGTGGCTTTGGCGGTTTCCAGAGCCGTCTCGTCTTCCTTGGCCTTTGCTGCGGCCTCTGCTAGTGCTCTGTTATTCTGTGTGATGGTCCTGCGACGCTGAGAGTTCCACTCGACAGCGTCTTTCTTGGCAGACTCAAACTGCTCCTTGAGGAGTGGAATGTTGGCCTTTGCGTGTTTGGTGGCCTGGAGATGATCAAAGTTTGGGTCCTTGTTTGATCTCCAAGGGGTGCTGCCAAAGGGACAAGGCTCAGCATGCTTTGCTTCGTTGAGAGCCAGGTAAGTCGCATAGAGATGCTTCTTGTCCTTCTGGATTTCCTTGATGTACTTGACAGGGATTGTGTTGAACTCGTCCTTGAGTAGCTCGATGCTAGAGACTGTGAGTTGGTGGCCATGTGGGTAGACAGCATAGTGAACTTACATGGCATCCTTCATTCTCCTAGAGAAGGTGCATTGAGGGTTGAACAATTTCTCTTTCTCGGCATCCTCGGCTGCTTTCTGCTCTTGCAGGGCTGCCTCTCTGGCGGCTTTTTCGGCGGCACGTCTATCGCTCTCTTTTGGATATTTACCCTCAAGCAACACGTCCAAGGTTTGTTCGATATTGCCGTGGTGAGTTTCGAGCAGTTGAGTGGCATGGTCGTGCGAGACATCTGGGACAACATCAAGAATTTGATCGAGTGGGCTGCGTTCAGGGGCGGGTGAGCTGCGTCGAGGGGTAGGTGCATCAGATATAATGATGGGGTCATCCTGGGGATTGAAGCCCTCTCCGTAGGCAAAGGGAAGATATTGGAGAGGAAAGTCAAAGCCTAGATCGTCGTGTTGGTCAACGTTCGGAGGCATAGGTGCGGGTTCGCCTGGCGCGGCCTGGTTGACAGCATCCTCCCAGTTGAAACTGGCACGTAGCCGCTCTTGTTGCCTCTGACCCTCGACAATCCACTCATCGTCGAATGATGCACTGCCCTCGTTCTTGATGGAGCCTGCGTGTAACTCGGTCTGCGCGATGTATTCGTCAATGTCGTAGATTAGACCTGGCTCGTTCTTGATGGATCCGTTACGCAAGGCCCCCTGCGCCATGTAATCATCAATGTCAAAGGCCGGTCCCCAGTGAAAGTCGTTCTGGCGTGCCATCTTGCGCGGTCGTGCGAGTTGTACTATGTCGTCCTCGCCAGAGTCTGAAGGGATGGAGATGACATCGTAGCCTCTCTTCACTGGTGCCATGATTCACGGCCGCCGGTCAATGCTCGAGTCTTGGTATAGATCGCGGCTGCGCAGACAAGAGGACGTGGCCGAATTGGTCGGTCGCGGCTGAGGAGTCGCGGCTGATAAGTTGGACGAAATTGACGGCCAAGCTTCGAGATATCCAAAGAGTTGTGTTCGAGAAGCCGAAAAGAGGTCGGAGTGAGAGTACGAGTGTAGTTTTGTAAGTCTAAACAAATGAGGTCACGGATGTGTTGTGGTGGTGGTTGTTTGAGAAGGCACAGGAAGGACGGAAAGTGTTGACAGCGAGTGGTTGCTCATTGAGATAGCCGGTGACGCGGGAAACAACAAGAAACTTGGATTTCACAGGGACTGCCTTAAGAGCAGGAAGGTATCGTATTTCCCACACGCCGAGCACGTACGAGCGGGAGTCGCAGGCTTTTAGAGTCTTTTTTCGAACGACAGGGCGGGCAGCGCGGGCAGGAAGGTGCTTTGGAGCCTTGTCCTTGTCATTCCCGCACCCGACGACGGCGTTTACGTGTCACAAAGGCGATGCAGGAGCAGGAGGGTATACGCAGTACATGAACTAGCAAGCAGCTAACCTTTGGAATATACTCGCCTGGTTCGCCCAACACTGTGGTTCCTGTAAATAATACAGAGGGGAAATTCAAGCAGCGCTCGAGGTCGAGGCCACAGCTCCCAATCCTAAGCGAGACAATGACGCTTTTGCGAAAGTGCTGGGCCGGGCCTGCAACCGACCTGAACGCTGGCGTGATGACTTGTCAAAGTTGCTCCATAAACATCTCATCAACCATCCTTTACCAAATCAGAGTTTATCGACGAGCTATACTGGATCATGTCTGCCCAACTTCCCGATGGTAAAAGCTCCAACATCGAGCTTACCCAACCAACCCACGAAGAAGCCGTGGATCAAACCAGACTGAACAGCAAAGAATGGAAAGGCGCTCTATCTCTCTCTGCATACCTGGGTAGAGAAGAACACCTCGGCAAGCAGAAGTTGATTCGCGATGGGGGTTTGACGTCTTGGGCTTTGGTGACCAAAGATGGCACTCCTCGTGCTGTACTCTCAAGCTGTGAGACCATTCGTAAGAAGGCGCTTGTTGTTCAAAATGGTCAGATCAGGGAAACACTCTGTCATGGTGTGGCTAGTGTCTTCTGTCCTCCAGAGTATCGTGGTAAAGGTTACGCCGGAAGGATGATTAGAGATCTGGGAGAAAAACTGCAAAATTGGCAAACAGAAGGTCAGGACTGTTTGTTCAGTGTCTTGTATTCGGATATCGGAAAGGTAAGATTTGTTGAGATGTGTTGTATTGTCTGCAACTATGCTTACATTGACAGCAATTCTATGCCGCGCATCAGTGGAAGCCATTCTCGTCTGCTCATGTCTCCCTTCCTCCATCGAACAGTTCGCCAGATGTCTCTTTACCGGAAGCTAAACCTTTGTGTGCTAGCGATCTGGCTGACCTCTGCGATGTTGATCTAAAGTTGGTGCGTAAAAAGCTCGCCAATGCAGCAACCTCAGGCAAGACGATTGCCACGATCATACCCGATGTCGAGACTTTCTCATGGCATCACGCTCGCGAGGAATTTGTTGCGAATGAGCTGTATGGCAAGTCTCCCGAAGTCAAGGGAGCGATTGTCGGCACTGAAGAGGGCAAGCGAATCTGGTGTGTCTGGATGCGCACATGGTACAATAGCGACCCTCAAAGCAGCAAAGACAACGCGATGAACATTCTTCGACTCGTGGTTGAAGACCCTGAATACACCGACTCTTCTGCAGCATCAGATGAAGGTGTAGAGAAGGCCAAGGGTACATATGTGACTGCAGCCATTGCATCACTGTTGGCTGCAGCCCAAGCAGACGCCAATGAGTGGCACATGGGCTCAGTCGATATCTGGAATCCTACATCTGCAACTCTGGCTGCTGCAAAGCAATTGGATTCGGCAGCACAGGTTGTTCACCGCGAAAAGGACAGTGTTGCGAGCTTGAGGTGGTATGGAGAAGGGTCGGTGGATGATGTGCAATGGCTTGATAACGAAAAGTATGCTTGGTGCTGAGTAAGAAGGTACAGGTACAGGGACAGGATGAGGTACAGTACGGAGCAACAGAGCTCATTAGACTCGATACAGTAAATGCACATGTGGCTGTACAGCACAATGTCAAAACTCTAAGTTGAGACAAGGGACGGGATTTGGCCAACAAAGCACTATGAGACATCAGAATGTGTATTAGTGCTTGAAGACATGTGAACATGTTGTAGACACAGGCAGATGCAAGTACAAGCGCATCTGACGGTAGCAAAGGTGACGGGCCTCCAGGCTTCAAAATGACCCCACCCTGACGCATGTTGGGCAGTGTTTTACTGTTGGGAACCATGAGCTATTATTTTGTGGGTTTGCTCTTTGAGCAGAGTGCCAGATAATTAACTTGGTGAAAACCTGCTCGTCCACCAATGATGTATTTTCGAGTTTGATGATTTAAAGAAATCAACATGAGGCGCAGTTGAAGGGCAAGCTGTGGCTGAGCGGTGGTCGCAAAGTATATTCTTGTAGTGACCTCCATACCGCAATGTGCCGAGGAGTGGATGAATACGGAAACAAAAGTGTCTACGCAGGACGCGTATCAACAGGACACACTCATTTGGTTCCGGAAACAAAGAATCGAGGGTGGTCAAATAACGGTGGGAAGGAAGACTCAGCCCCAACAGTCTCCAGTATGACAGACAATCCATAATAACAATGAGGTGGATTGGCAGAATGATGAGAGTGTTTTGGCGTCGTAATTTGATCAAAGAGTGACATTCCCATGGTCAACTGTCTCGCATGTCCGGCAATTGATCTGTTTTCTGTATCTACTCGTACTTCGCACACCAGAAACAAAGGCATTGCCGTTGACCGACATTTTGTTGTTTTACGAGTCTCGCCGAGCAGACGCACACGCACTCGTCTTTGGTTGTGAGTCCGCCTGCCTGCCTCCGCGCTGCTCCACCAAAACATCAAGCCGGGCGCCCTCGTCCAAGCCACACACTCCTGCTTCCCTTTCTACTTCTATTCTTCACGACAACAACGCCCACACATTGCTATTGCTCGCCCTCCGCCCCTCGACCGCGACTCCTACTCCCCCTGTCGCCTTCGTCCAGGGAGTTCTCCTCTCGTTCGCGTTCGGTCGGTGATATCCCGGCGCGCGCTCCTATCCCCTCACATCGCGTGCGGCTTCCAACAACACAGGTGCATGCCTGCTAGACGACACCAACCATGAGCAACAACGAGGATGCCGCCATCAGCGATCTCTGCCGCAAGATTGAGCGCGAGAAGACGCTGATTGCCGGCTTTAATTCCATGCGACAGGCTACAAACAACAGCCAGGTCAACTCGCGTATCGACTCGCAAGTCCGCGATGCCCAAAGGAACCTCAAGTACTTTGAGAAGACGCTGCAGGATCTGCAATCCCGCAAGCTCGGTGACCACATGGGCAACGTCTCCCTCAACAACGATGCAGGCCCGCCGCCCCCACCCTCGCACCAAGACGACCACCAAGACCCCGGCAGCTACGGCACCCCCGGCCCTGGCGGCTACAGTCAGGGAGGCGGCAACGGTCTCATGCCTCCTCGCGCTCCCTATGCCCCGCCCGCGCCCGGCCAGGGCGGTCTCAAGAACAGGCCCAACTACAGCCGTCTGGACCTCATCAAGGCCGAAACCCCTCATCTCGGTCCGCGCATCCAACTCATGCTGTCACAACTCGAGTTCAAGCTCAGCGTCGAGAAACAGTACAAGGATGGTATCGAGAAGATGGTACGCTTATACCAGCTCGAGGGAGACCGCAAGAGCAGGGCCGAGGCCGAGGGTCGTCGCATCGAGAGTAGCCAGAAGATCCACCTTCTCAAGCAAGCTCTGAAGCGCCACGAAGACTTGCACGTCGCCGACATCAGCACCGACATGCAAGACGACGACAGCTTGAACATCCCTAGTCAGCGCAAGCCCCTCAGCGGATACCTGTCCATCCGCATCCAGGCCATTGCCGACGTGGACCATGCCGCGACCGGCCGCTTCTCGCGCGGTCCCGAGACTTTTGTCATGCTCAAGGTCGAGGACAGCTTCAAGGGCCGCACCAAGGCCACACGAACAGACCGCTGGACCGACGAACAACACGACTTCGACATCGACAAGGCCAACGAAATCGAGTTGACTGTCTACGACAAGGCAGGCGAACATCCCATGCCAATTGGTATGCTGTGGGTGCGCATCTCGGACATTGCAGAGGAGATGCGTCGCAAGCGTATCGAGAGCGAAGTTAAGAACTCTGGCTGGATCTCTGCAGACCACATGGGCGACTCGGGCGTGAAGCCTGACATGCAATTCTCTGCTCCCCCAGGAAGCTCTGGCGCTGGCTCAACACACGCCGGTCAACAAGGTGCCGGTGGCCCCGCTGGTGGCTTCGGAGGTGGCCCGGCACCTATGACCAACCCTGTTGTGATTGATGACTGGTTCTCGCTCGAGCCTGTAGGCAAGATCAAGCTCAACTTGAGTTTCGGTTTGTTTCTCTTTTCTCTCGCTTGCCCGTCACAGCTAACACGTACCAGTCAAACAAACACGCGAACGCAGACCATTCGATGTTGGACTCGGGCGCAAGGGCGCTGTTCGTCAGCGCAAGGAAGACGCAGTCGAGCAGTACGGCCACAAGTTCGTGCAACAGACCTTCTACAACGTCATGCGCTGCTCGCTGTGTGGTGACTTCCTCAAGTACACGGCCGGTATGCAGTGCTCAGACTGCAGATTGACATGTCACAAGAAGTGCTACCCGAGCGTCGTCACGAAATGTATCAGCAAGTCCAACGCCGAATCCGACCCTGACGAGGAGAAAATCAACCACCGCATTCCTCACCGTTTCGAAGCCTTCTCCAACATGGGTGCCAACTGGTGCTGCCACTGTGGCTACATGCTACCTCTTGGAAGAAAACAGGCTCGCAAGTGTACCGAGTGTAGCTCGACCTGCCACAACAACTGCATCCACTTTGTTCCAGACTTCTGCGGCATCTCCAACGAGAAAGCCAACGAAATTCTGGGAGAGATCCGTAGAGCAACCAAAGGCCGCCAGGGCACCAGCATGTCGGAGCGCAAGTTGCGTCCTGGTACGGCTAACAGCGTCAGGCCCGCAGCTCAACCTTCTCAGCCTTCGTTCATGCCTACTCCCTCTCACCAGGACCAGACTTCGAACCCTCAAGACAGGCCGCTTTCTTACGGCAAGGACCGCATGTCCGATGCATACGATGCTCCCCCTCGTTCCTCGCAGTATGGCGCTCCCGCCACATCAGTCGATGCTGCTCGTGCATCTTTCGCTGCCCCTCCTGCTTCCCCCCAACAACCCGACGCTCGCCCACCGCCCGCTCATCGTCAATACTCGTCCCAATCTGCTGCCGCCGCCGCAGCCGCCGCTCTGTCAGGCAAGCGTACATCCGCTGCAGAACAACGCATTCCTCCTTACAACCGCTCCTCAACCGATTACAACAAGCAGCAACAGCAACAGCAACAGCAACAGCAACAGCAACAGCAGCAGCAGCAGCAGCAGCAGCAGCAACAGCAGTCGAGTCAAAGAAGCTCCACGGCATCAAGCAGTGCCGATCAATACCAGCAGAGAAACTCCCAGCCACAGCCTGCAGGCTACAATCCAGCAGACTATGCTGCTGTCAGCGGCTTCCCCGTCCAGCCTCTTCAGCAACCACCTCAACAACCTCAACCTCCTCGTCAGCAATACCCTCCTTCAACAAACCAAAGCCCTCCTTCTACCGCTACTCCTGCATCACCCCCGAGCAAGGCGCCAACATCCATGGCTCCTCCTGCAAGAAAGACTCAAGGTGATAACATTCGTGTTGGTCTCGACCATTTCAACTTCCTTGCCGTGCTTGGTAAGGGTAACTTCGGTAAGGTCATGCTTGCCGAGACAAAGCAGTCCAAGCAACTATATGCCATCAAGGTCTTGAAGAAGGAGTTCATCATCGAGAACGATGAAGTCGAGAGTACAAGATCCGAGAAGCGTGTCTTCCTGATTGCCAACAAGGAGAGGCATCCTTTCCTCACCAACCTTCATGCTTGTTTCCAGACCGAGACCAGAATCTATTTTGTCATGGAGTACATCAGTGGTGGTGATCTGATGTTGCACATCCAGCGTGGTCAATTCGGCACCAAGCGCGCTCAGTAAGTTTTGAATATCGGCTCGCCTGAAACACTACTAACAATTCACAGATTCTATGCTGCTGAAGTCTGTCTGGCGTTGAAGTACTTCCACGAGAACGGTGTCATCTATCGTGACTTGAAGCTCGACAACATCCTGCTTACTCTGGATGGACACATCAAGATTGCTGATTACGGTCTTTGTAAGGAAGACATGTGGTACGGAAGCACAACTAGCACGTTCTGTGGTACTCCCGAGTTCATGGCACCAGAGGTATGTTTCGGTCATCCATCATCCATTATGATCACTTCTAACTTCTTATGACAGATTCTCCTCGACAAAAAGTATGGCCGTGCTGTAGATTGGTGGGCCTTTGGTGTCCTCATCTACCAGATGCTTCTCCAGCAATCACCATTCCGTGGTGAGGATGAAGACGAAATCTACGATGCCATTCTGGCAGACGAGCCTCTCTACCCTATCCACATGCCACGCGACTCGGTATCGATACTTCAAAAGCTCCTCACACGCGAACCCGAGCTCCGTCTCGGTAGTGGACCAACAGATGCTCAGGAGATCATGAGCCATCCCTTCTTCAAGAACATCAACTGGGAGGACATCTACCACAAGCGCGTTCCTCCGCCATTCTTGCCTACCATCAAGGGCAAGGCCGATACCAGCAACTTCGACTCCGAGTTCACGAGTGTCACTCCTGTGCTCACGCCTGTGCAATCAGTCTTGACTCAAGGCATGCAAGAAGAGTTCAGAGGATTCTCATACACGGCCGACTTTGTATGAGTTCAGCTTGAACCAGCCTCTCAAGTGGGCAAGCAATAACCCCGCCCGGCTCCCCCGAAGACGTGAAGACACCACCACTCTCACACGGGACGCGCCGACCGCACTCGCTCATTGACCATCACCGCCACCGACCATCGTGCTTGAGCTCATTCTTAGATATACCGCTCTTTGCTTTATAACAAAAATGCCGCATATGGAGACCATGATGCTCAGCAAGGATGTCTGCTAGAGGAACACAACATGAAAGCCAAGGTCATGGCAGCATATTAGACATCGAGGGCATGAACACGAACGCGATGGAGAGAGGCCCCTCATTCTGGCGAAATGACGATTGGAGACTTGTCCTTTTAATCTCTGTTTGGACGGAGAGAACAAGTCGAGAAGTAACGGATATAGAGATGTTAACATCACACACACACGTTGTAACGGCATATGAGAATCAGTAATTGACGAATTGTCTTTTGTACCTCTTGAGATTCTTATTCATCTGTATGTGAGTGATTTAATTGTTAATGTTCTGAGCCAAGGCTTCAAGACCGTGACGAATCTAGAGGGGAAGTTGTTTTCACTTGCTTGACTTGTGTCAACTTGAACATATTCGATCAACCTATATGACAAAGCATGTTCCATCACCACAGCATCTTCAAGCAAAGGTATAACAAGAACGTGCAAGATGCTCTGGCTGATGACGGCTACTTTAGATTGGCGCCACTGACTCGCAATGAAACCGTTGCGGGGAGAGCTTGCTCAACGGGGAAGATGAGTTGACTGCATGTTTTCGCTGGAGCCTGCGGCACAGTCTGTCGTCCTTGTTTTCTGTGCTCCATCTATCATATATACCAAAATCGACTGAACTCTGTGTCTCAAGCTGTTGTCTACGCGACGACTCCGTGATATCCAGTTTACTATCCCTCGACACATCTTACGACCTCAAAACTTCATCTCACCCGGACATCAAGGTGCTCCATCATTCAGAATGGGCGGCGGACAGGAGATCCCTCACAGGCATGCCACAACTCAAAAACCCATCTCGGAACCACAATGGAACACTGGACTCTGGGGCTTAGTCGATATGGGAAGTAACGGTATCCGTCTGTCCATAACAGACCAAAACGCTCCCACCACCCGCGTGTTACCCACCGTCTACGCCTACCGCAACAAAATCTCTCTTTACGAAGCTCAATACGATGAAAATGGAACTAAAATCCCTATCTCTGCTGCTGTGATGGATGATGTTGTCTCCATGCTTTTGAGATTCCAGATTTTCTGTGCGGATTTCAGGGTTCCGCCTGCTCAGATTGAGATTGTTGCTACTGAGGCTACCAGAGCTGCTATCAATTCTAAGGAGTTTTGCGATAAGATTAGGAATGAGACTGGACTTAAGATGACGTTGCTTTCCAAGGAGGATGAGGGAAGGATTGGTGCGTATGGAGTTGCTAGTTCGTTCTCTGCTGTAAGGGGGTTGGTTATGGATATGGGTGGTGGCAGTACGCAGATCACTTGGATGATTGCCAATGAGGGCGAGACAAAGATCAGTCCTGTCAGTGCGGTGAGTTTTCCTTACGGTGCTGCTGCTTTGACGAGGAGGCTTGAAGAGTTGAAGAAAGGGAAGAGTAAGCATGAGGCGCATAAAGCTCGTGAAGAGTTTCGTGCTCAGGTTACGGAGCAGTTCAAAGAGGCGTACAGCAAGATTCAGGTGCCGGATGAGCTTGTCAAGGATGCTACTGAGAATGGAGGTTTCAGACTTTATCTCACTGGAGGTGGATTCCGCGGTTGGGGATATCTGTTGCTTCACCATGAGCAGGTGGCTGGAGGTGGTTACCCTTTCTCCATCATCAATGGATTCACAGCACAAAAGGACGAATTCGAAGATACCGAGAAGATGAAGCAGATTGCCGAGGAGGCAAAGGAAATCTTCCGCGTTTCTGATCGTCGTCGCGGTCAAGTTCCTGCTGTATCCTTTTTGGTCAGCATTCTTGCAAAAGCCATCCCTCACGGTATCCGCGAAGCCCACTTCTGTCAAGGAGGTGTCCGCGAAGGCGTGCTTTACAACCGTCTTCCCTCAGAAATCCGCGCCCAGGATCCATTGGAAGTAGCCACCCGCGACATGGCCAAACCAATCTCGCCAAAACTGGCAGCTCTGGTAACCCAATCCCTTCCCAAAGCCGGCCAATATGGATACTCCACCATCCCAAAATCCATCGATATACACATGATCAGGGCATTCGCAAACATGTTTTACTTCCACGCCAACATGAATAAGGAAGTTTCTTCTACGTCTGCGCTTTACAGTACCGGTACTGGTATCTTGTGCAGCACGCATGGGTCTTCGCATGCGGATAGAGCGTTGCTGGCACTGATGCTGGAAGCACGCTATGAAGGCGAACTCGCACCCCGCGAAACCTCCTACCGCGATCAGCTCATCCGCCTTGTTTCTGACCAAGAAGCATGGTGGACGCAATACATTGGCGTCATTGGCCTGATTCTCTCCCGCGCTTTCCCAGCTGGAGTGGTGCAAGATGATCTTTACGACATGCAGACCAACACCATTCTCGCTAAACCTGAGATTCGCATAAAATCAGAGTATGTGGATACATTGGGCAAGAGTGGGGATAAAAGTGGATTGATGGTTACGTTTACATTGGTGTGGGCGACGGAAAGCAGAGATGATCCTATGGAGGTTAAGGAGACTTTGGAGAGACATATTAAGGATCTGATCAAGGTTGGAAAGAAGAAACATGCGATTAATGGGTGGAGGATTAAGATTGGGGCCAAGGTTGAGAATGATCATCCTAATGATTTGTAGAGAGGGCAGAGACTGTGGTGATGGGTGGTGTAGGAGGAGTTTAGGTAGTTTGTTGCATGTATATGAGAAAGTGTTTATATGATTTCACAAGGACAACCCGTCAATCCCAGCGAGACCTCTGCATGTTCCAAAGTCCGTAACGCGTATCTATGAAAATGCACAATACTCTTGAGAAATAGGACAGTGTCCACTCGAGCTCAGTATACTATAGACTCTCTCTGGATAATCTCTGATCTGGAAACCACTGTGCCTTTCAATACTTCAGGCCATCACTCAAAGCTTTTCGTAAGAGAAGCGTAGTGAGTTACAGACCTAAGCACACAAATAGGAAACCCCTCATTCGCAAACCTCCATCTCACATCACAGCTTCGCTCCTCCCTCTCCACCACCAACTCTCTCATAAACCTCCTTCTCAAACAAATCAATCATCTCCCCCACCTTCCCATCACCAGGCGGATACACCTGCGTACCAAACAATCCACAAACACCCTTTTCCCTATCCACCCACCAAAAGTTATTCGGCATCCCACTCCAAATCAACGTTCCCTTTTTCCTATG
Source organism: Aureobasidium sp. EXF-12298 (assembly GCA_024195555.1). Lineage (NCBI taxonomy): Eukaryota > Fungi > Ascomycota > Dothideomycetes > Dothideales > Saccotheciaceae > Aureobasidium > Aureobasidium sp. EXF-12298. The sequence continues at coordinate 204,211 of SWBJ01000009.1, read as the reverse complement.
CTCATCATTCTCAGAATCCACAAGCACACCTCCCACACCCCAATCATAAGTTGTGCTGGACGGGAAACTGCCAATGAAGAGGGCCACTATTTCAGGCTGCGTGAACATTTTGTTAATGGCTGTGTGGGATTGCGCCGACAATTGAGGGGAGAAGAAAACATCAGTGGAGGATTTGAAAAGCAGGATTTCGTCGTCGAGGAGCAGCGAAGAGAGGATTTTGAAGTAGTGGGTTAGATCTGCGTAACCTCCATGGCCTCCAAAGCATTCTACATCTTTGTAATCGATGTTTTTTGACACTGGTAGGTTGACTAGATCGCCAGAGGGAATGCGTAGAGCGATTGTTGCGGCGTCGGTTTTCATTTCTTCGGTGAGGTAGGGTGTAAATTTTATTCTGGAGATGTTCAAGGGAGCGAAAATGTTGTCGTCCATGTATTGTTGTAGAGTCTGTCCAGTCACTTTCTCGATTACTTTTCCTGCCCAATCGCTTCCAGTGCCATAGGACCAATAAGTGCCGGGTTCGAAGAGAAGAGGGTATACGCATTTGGTCTTCATAGTCGTTCGTTCCTCAGGATTGTCGTTGATGCTCTGACGATACTTTTCTAACATCGGAATCATTTTATCGTAAGCCGTGCCAGCCGAGTGAGTAAGTAAATGCACAAACTTGATGGTGTTTTTGCGTTCGGTCAAGATTGGTTTGTCGTTGTCATCGAAACCGTGGAGGATTGGTTGAGCGGCTAGTTCGGGGAGATAGGGAGCAATGTCTGTGTCCAGGGAGATCAAGCCTTTTTCTATGATTTGCATGGCGGCGATTGAGGTGAGGAGTTTGGTCATGGAGGCTAGGAAGAGGATGCTGTTGAGTTGGAGGGGTTTGGCGTTGGGTCCGATGCAGGTGTTGCCAAAGACTTTGGAGTAGTTTAGTTTACCTGTTGGTTCATTCTTGGTTAGCTGCATGATTTGGATATTCAAGTCGAGGAAATGCTTTACCAGATTTGTCTTTGGCCATCATGATGGCACCGGGAAAGACTCCATCTTTGACCGCTTGCTCGAACTTTTCCTCGAAAGATGGGGTCATGATTGCTGTTCCCTTTGAGGTTTGGAAGAGATGCGCCACAGAGCCCGAATTTGTGTTTGATGGTTGATAAAGATGTTCACGGTTACGTGGTTCTTATATGGCTTGATACACGCCTGCCTGGAGATCGAACCGAGGCCCGCCAGGGGTGGGGCCCTAGATTAGCCAAGGTTTCATTGCATGTTATCTGACCTCTGTTCTGTTCCTTCTGCTTGGCCATCCTCTCATATGTCTTTCCGATATTATTGCTCGGCGCTGTGTAAGCTGAAGGAAAGATATGCAGGTTGTTGTTATGTGTCGCGTGTCTCCCATGTATCAAAGTATCGCAGATCAAGCTACACCTCCACTTCAATCCACCTCAACTCCACGACCGCTTTCCCAAAACACACAAAAAATAGCTCAAAATGTACGCCATCTCTCCCTCTACATTTCAGCCTCCTCAGAAGAACAAAAAACAGCAAAAAGAATCGACGCCTAAGAGATTCGAACTCTTGCTCCCGAAGGAAATGCCTTAGCAGGGCATCGCGTTAACCACTCCGCCAAAGCGCCTGACCCAATCAAGTCCTGATCGGGAAATGTCCAGGAGCCCGAGAGATCTCGAGATTGGTTGGATCTCGAAGCTGGATGGCATTTCGGCGAATGTTGGGGTATATGACGCTGAGCCAACGAGACTTCATAGTGCCGCGTGAAAACATCCATCGATGTCGCATCAGCGATAGAGAGCAGAGGAAACCGCGACCTTCCGGGATCCTGAACATTTCCCGATCAGGACTTGATTGGGTCAGGCGCTTTGGCGGAGTGGAAAAGATGCAAGGCAAGGTAGGTACCTTGCCTTGGGTGTGAGAATGCGAAGCGGAAGGAAATCCTTGACATGTCAGATTTCCCGCCTAACGACGACGAGTAACAGCGAAGATTAACCTTTTGGACCACTACCATTATTACTCTCTAGACATCAGCTTCACTATCAACTCACTCTCATTGAAACATAAGCATTCGACACGTAACTGGAATTATGTTCTACGAACTACAATGTTGGGAAATGTGTTGTGACTATGAGCACTAAAGCCTAGTTATAGATGTGTAAGTGCTCGCTAGAGGCAGCGCTATCTTCGGCAGGTTCAGGGAGCTCATTGTTGTCAGAATGTTCGGTAGAGAGTTGCTCCTCGCCTGTTAAGCTGGTAAGCATATAATACGAGAGCAGAAGGGAGAAGTTGCAAAAATTGGAGGCGCGAAAGAAGAGAGGAAGAAAGTAAATCCATCGAGATTCCACGAGAATGGCGTCTTCAGCAATCCGATAGGTCGTTGCTTGACAACATTGGCGGCCGACTCCCACTCAGACAATGAGGTATCGCAACAGCTTCAAAAGGTGTCAGCGGCCCCAAATGTCGTCCATGTTGTGTTCGCACGAGCCTATCAGGGCGGCGAGGTACCAGGACGGCTTCCCGCACACCAACCCCTTGCAGGTCTCGTCGTTCGCGGTGCTCCCCTTGAGCCCGGCAAGGACAATCTTGCCTTTGGCGATACTTACAATCGCTTTCAAACCCCGTTCGGCGAAACAGTTGCTTCGCGGCAAGAAATCATACCGAACACATTCACTATCAACCACGAAAACGCGATCTTCACCTTCGTTCAAAAGCAAGGAGACAGGTTGAGTTTCTTCCCACGTACCTGGCCGTCAGAATTCGCTGTTCTGCTACAGTGGCTCCATTTTGCGACACTTATTCTTGGTTCTTGCAGAGCCAGATGTAACAGTTGTGTAGACTTGGTAGAAAACATCATTGGTGAATTACTGCATCTTTTCTGGAAAAGTGAACGTATGGAATTCTGGAGTCGGAAAATCGCTCCTTCCTCGTCCTATATCTTCTCATGTATGTTCCCTGACCGTGAGCTTAAGTCTAGTGTCCCCGTTATGAAAAGGCACATCAATCTCCAAGTTCGAGATGTATCCAGAGAGAGCCTGAACTATACTGCTTCTTGATGGCAACAATCTTGTTTCTCTCGCACATTATGCATTTTCATAGCCACAAAATCTTGCAACACTCAGAGGTTCCCATCTCTAACACTTCAAACTCAAAATAGCAGCACTACTCCACGGCACCTCCACCCTCACCCCTCCCCTCTTATCCACCTGAACACACTCTCCTTGCGTCACATTCCCCATCCTCACACCCTTGCCCTCCTCCAACTCAAACGCATAACTCTTTCCATCCCAAGTAATTCCCGTAACAGCATCACTCCCATTCGCAATCAATCTACTCACTATACCACTCTGACATCCTTTAGGCAACAAAAACTCATGAGTTTGTGACGGACGAGGGAATCCAGTGGTGAAGTTGTTGGCGGTGGTGTTGTAGGTGTGTAGGTCGACGATTAGGATACGGGAGAGTGTGTTGTTAATGTGAGCGGTGTAGAATGAGGTATTTGCTGTAGAAGCGTCTAGATGGGTTATAGCGAGGGATGATGAGGAGTGAGGCTTAGACATCATTGCTGCTACGGCTAGGTTTCCGTAGTAGGGGGGTTTGGTGCCGATGGTGGTTAGATTTGTGGTGAGCGGTTGCCAGGATTGGTAACTATTTTCCTCCATCAGTTTTGTTCTTTCTTGGATGCAGAAGGGGAAACTGACCGATAATTAGTGCCTTGATGCATGTGGCTGCGACTGATATTTTGGGATGCGAGATAGACGTTCCAATCTACACCCCACAGTGCAGCACCGAATGTGTTGGAAAGACCGGGTCGTCCTTGTCTAGCTAGGCTGTTGTGTTCGCCTAGAATGAATGGAACTTTGGGAGCCAAATTACCTCCCAATGCAGTAATGTTTCTTTTCACCTCGAGTTGGGTTTCTGCCTTTGCAATTACATTGGTATGATTCATCAGTGTTCCTTGCAGAGTGATGCCAGGGCTTGTAGAGACACCCATGTAATTATGCGAAGAAATGAGACCAATATTTCCATCTGCATTCAAATCTTCCTTGAACGCTTTGAGAGGGTCAAGAGTCATGTATGAGTTATTAGCCACACCTGCAAAACTAGGTGCCATGTATTTGGTCCCAGCGAGGGAAGGACAGGCTGCTTTGACAGCTTGAGAGATTTGCGAGGTTCCATTTAGCCATTCCGCGACATACTCGGCTTCAGTGTAGTTTCTTGGTCGATATCCAGATGCCCAGAAGAGATCGGGTTCGTTGCCGTACTCAAAGTAAGCTAGGTTGTTGACGATTGCCTTGCAAGCGTAGGGAGCAGAAGCAAAAGTGGCTGCTCTGGCTGCAGAAGAATTGGCACCCAGGTTGAAGCCATGGACGAACTTTACTCCTTTGGGCATGGTTTTGTATGAGTCGAAAAAAGAAGGACCGATGGTGATGATGGTTGGGTAATCAGCGGAGATGTTTGGGCGGACTACACCGACAAGACCAGTCTTTTGAGAGGCATCGAAGATCGCAATGTCTCTGTGTTTGCTGTCAGAGATGGAACATGAAGATCAGAGCGTGATGCTATCTTACTGTGTGTTGCCTCCAACACGAGCAATAGGCATAGAGCCTTGAAGTTGACCAATATTATTCATGAGATTGTACGAGAACTTATTTGGGTGAGTGAGATTGCCTGCAATCACATAATCAGTCAGCAGGCTGTGATATTGATCAATGTCTCAGCATTCATACCAGCAAAGTCAGGCCATGAAGACAGCTCGAATGAGAAAGACATGAACGAGTCCAATGGTACACCAGCATCGCTAGGTGCGCATTGTGAAATGGCAATAGGCTTCGACTTGGAAGGCAGACTGGCAGCCTCCACTTCCAGCAAAGTCGCAAGGCACCAGATGAAGAGAGAGCGCGTATTGAGGAACATGTTGATTGCTTTGATTTTGTCTATACAATGCAGTCTTTCAAAGATGGTTTATAGAACCCATCGGCAACGGAAGCTATGGCCGAAGATCATTCTGGCGATTGATCAACCATGCCCTGGAGCAATTCTTCATCATATCTCGCGTGCTGACTCGAGATCTTGCAGATCCATGTGGAGGGTGGCTGGGGTCCATTGCGGAGAAGGCGGGGTACAGCCTATTTTTCCGTAGTCAGTTCTTGTCAGCCTCGCAGCAAAACCATCGGGACCACTTATCAAAAAGAAATTGAGCCACTCAATTCCGAAGAAAAGAGTGGCATAGCGCGCAATGCGCTCCAGACAGCCCCACCTCCACTTTCCGTCACCAACACAACTGTCTCGATTGTCCAACACTCAAGTCCCGAGACGAGCACCTAGAAGTACCGAAAACGATGATCTTCATCATTGTCATGCCTTGTCCTCTGCACACGGCGGCGTTTGAAATGCATCACGAGGGAGTAGGGCAGAGTTGAAATGTATAGCAGACAAGCCGGAGCTTTGATCCTCACTCGAGAGAGGTCCCGCACGTACAGATCAGCGCATGTACTTCTCCATTGATCAACATCCCGAAGCCGTGGGTGAGTGCATCGAATTATAGGCACGACTCGACGATCACCTGGGTACTTCGTCGAAGCATCTCCTCAGAGACCAGAGGCCTTTCAATCAAGCCAGGGGTGTGGCAGGGTCAAGCTTGAGTAGAACCATCGCTGTTTCTCAACTCTGTCCGGCTTTGTTCACAATCCTTGGATCGATCTGTTGTCAGCTGGCTCATATACCTCACCGCTTCACCAGACTCTCAAAGACTCTCGTGATTCCCAAGCTCCAGAGATCCCTCTCAGTATGTTGTAGCGTTCTTCTCGGAGACAAGTCTTTGGTTTACCATCCTAGCCAGCAAGAAACCAGCATCGGACGGTATTGATGTGTAAAAACACGAAGTGGACAAAGTACATCTGTAAAAACCACTTCCATCTTCCGAAAGCAGGGTATGCTTGAGGAAGGTAATATGCGAACAGCAACTGATGAATCTACTGCAGGCGGGTGTATCGGCGCTCATCATTGACTCGGCAGTTGAAGCAAAGGCTGATGATTGACGTGGCTGGTCAGAACAATGACCAAAGGTCAACTCTGCCGCTGTTGTTGTTGGCAGAGGTTTTCCGGCTGTGGTTGAGGATTGCGGCGGGTGGGAGATGGTTGTGCTAACACGGTAGAGCTTGTACGGGAATCTTGGTTCGCCGCTCGACAGGTTGTAGACGCGAGGAGCACTGATCATTGATGCTTACTGGATTCCACCATGCTGCGGAAGAGGAACGAACATTGGGAGTACATCAACCGCGTCCAAGGTGTTTGAGAGAAGATGAAATGTTACAGAAGCCGGAGACTTTGGCATGCCATGAAGAACTGCGTCACCCTGTACCTCTGTATGTGGCTTGACGATCTTGCTACACAGATGAGTGCGATTCCGACAAGTATCGCGCAAGCATGTGGAGAGGTACAGGAAGTGACGCGGTCTGTTTGGAGAAGCATGACCAAGCTCTTCCTGTAACATTTCATCAACACACAAACACTCAAGGTTGCAGGCACCGAAATGCTCATGATGTTTCCCAAGGTCGTCCAAATCCAGGTGGAGAACCAGTGTCGCTGAACAGATTTCCAAAACGCCCTCTGCACGAGCATATGAACACGTGTAAGACCCCAAAGACGATCCTCATACGAGGTGTCCGACATGCTTTCCCCATCTCCTCCGAGCACAATCCAATACGGCAGACCAGAAAAGCTGTCCATAAGATGACCAGAGCATGTATGTCCAAACAGCAAAATCGACGCGCGCCCTCTCAGAGAGTCTTACCAAAACGACGCATGATGATACCGTTGAACGTCGATAACTCTATTCGTTCCCATTGCAGCTAGTTTCCTTTCCTTCGTGAGAAAGAAACAAAAAAAGCTGCGCCGGTGAATTAATCGAGAAATCGGCAACTTCCTGCAAAGGACCGCGAGACTGTATTGTTGATTTGAACCGATGTATGGCTTAGGGTTAAGTTCCGAGCGAGATGCCCATTCGAAGTGCTTGAAACCAACAACAGTCAGGGAAAGCCAATGAGACCATGCTGTGAGGCTCGGGATTGTAACTGTGTCAAAGACAAGCAACAACGAACAGCTCAGGAGAGATATCGACCATGACAGTCAATAGACCCCACTCGTGACTGTGGAGAGAGTGAGACGCGTTGTATGTGTTGAGAGAGGGAGACCAGTGAAGCGTGAGATGAGAGTTTCCTGAGAGTCCGGATCTGCGATGTCAGCAGTAATATGACCAGTGTATTCCAGATCGAAGACGATGAACTCGGCACGGCAGAAATCGAGAAATAGCTTGTGTGAAGGAAGAAGAGTTCACGCATCGCTCTTCTCAAAACATCACGGTGGCTGGGCAGACGCGTCGGATGCCAAGACTTGACGCGCTGCACCAAAAATCACATGCTTCTTCACTTTGACCATGACAACGACTAGACATTTCGAAAGGATCTTGAGACAGGCCGACTACAATCGTATAAGTGATATATGTGTGCGGCTACTGTAGTATGGGAAGTGCCGTTCACATAAACTTGTCACCCTTTTTCCTACTCAGTTCCTGAGCGTCTCTCACAGTGGAACCCCATCCTCCTCTAACATTTTCCTTCATTGGGATCCCATCTACACAAAAACAAACATCAGTCAAGAATACAACCCTTTCAAATTCTTCATACATACTGAAACCTCCACCCAGCAAAATCATACTCCCCACCCCTCGTACAATCAACATTAATCTGCCCCATCCTCCACTCACAATCCCCATCATCAGGATCAAATCCTTTTCCTCCATTTAAATTCGTAATGACCATATCATACTTCTGATTTACCGGTCCATTGACACAAACAGATTTGGTTTCGCCGGGGGAGAAGTATCCTTGGAAGGCTCCTTGTTTGCCAGAGTAGCCTTTGCAGGCTCGGGACATGTGGTACCAGGCATCGTTGTTGTCGTAGTAGGTGGAGCCGATGGTGTAGCAGTTTACGGTTGGGGAGGTGAGGGCGGTGGTGGCGGAGAGGAGGATGGTGAGCGTGGTAAGGGCTGTGGGTTTCATGATGGCTGGAGATAGTTTGTCGAGGTAAGAGTATTCAGAATGCTTCTAGATGAGCCAGAATACTATTTATATATATCTCGATTTTCGAGCTCGGTTAAGGATTGCCGCTTCTGTTGCACTAATGTCACTCCAAAGAATTGCACTGGGAGGCCTCTCTCTTAGCAGCTTCTGACTAAAGCACTATAGGGTGCATTAGTTTGTGCTGGGAGCGAGAAAGGACCGGTGAACGTGCAGCTGAAAAGTTTGGATTGGCCGCCTCGGACTTTGAGCAGAGAGTTGACATGTCACACGAGAGATATCCTTACTAGTGCAACAACGAACACTCATGTACGTTCGCGAGAATATGTCTTTTATTTTCTATATGATATAGTTACACTACATACAGAAAGAAGGTGCGGTCCTCTGTGAGAAGAACCACCTCGAAAAGGAGAAAGAAAGGGTATTTATCGTCAACTGGGAAGACAGTGCAAAATATGAGACAGAGAGAAAACATCAAACACGAAATAAACACACACCCACACTTCCACTCAAGGTGCCGTGGGAGAAGCATCGCCCCCAGCATCTTCCTTCTCGGCCTCGAAAGCTTCAGCTGAGTGCAAAATCTTTTTCCTACCATTGGCCTTGTAATGCAACAAAACATCACCACCACCTCTCCAGATATGCGTGCGAATGGTCGCCAATGTCATCTTTGGCGGTATGAGTTGGTTGTTGCAGTAGAGCTCGAGGTATTCTTCTGGGGGCATTGCTGTAGCAGGGTCTTGAGCGGGTTCGATTCGTTCGGCAACATAGCCCAGGATCTTGCGGGCACGCAGCATGCGGTTGGCGTTGAGTCTGTTGTTACTGTGAGAGAATGTTAGTGGATGTTGTGATAAGTACGGAGGAGTGAAGATGAACATACCCGTCTGCGGCAATGCTGGGCAAGACGTTTTGCCATGGTTCAAGGACGAAACTGATCTTGACTAGATCCTTGAGTGGGATCTGGTTACGCAAGAGAGCATCACCGAGCCACATAGGAGCAACCTTCTCAATCAGATCAGCCATTTCGCCTGTGCTGCCTACTTTGCCTTCGAACAGATCTGCCACGCCACCAGCCTCAGGTCGTTCTTCCTGGATCAGGATGGTTGTGTTTGGAGGCGGCTTCAGCACTGGTGTTTCAGATGGCAGAGATGGTACAATGGAGGTAGGCAGCTCGAGATCTTTTGACAGCCCGAGTGCACCGCCTGCAGCATCTACAGCAGCAGCTCGTTGGGTTTGCGCCTGCAAGTGGTCCTCATAGGCGAAGCGGATCTTCTGAATGCAACCGAGGAAGTTCTCATCCACGACACGAGAATTGCTGTTGTCGGATGAGCTTTGTGTATCAGCCTCAGCCTCAGCCTCTTCCTTGGTCTCCTCGACGACAGCCGGCTTGTCCTTGTCGTTGGTAGGAGCTTTGCCCAGCTTCTTCATGTTGAACGACATGTTCATGCGGAGACGCTTGCCGAATTTTGAAGGCGTGTCATTAGCTTCAGTCGTTGATGCATCTTCTAGACCTGGGGTGGCAGTAGTCTCTGTGGGAGTCTGGGGTACTTTGGACTCGCCGTTCGTGTTGGCCGTAGTGGCCTTGGAGAAGTAGTCACCGCCTATCGATGATCTATCCTGTGCGCGGTTGTCATCCTCGTTGGTGAGACTGTCTCTGGTCAAGTTTGGGGATCCAACATAGGATGATGCGGTATCTGCAATTGAGAGGCCAGGAGTAGCAAAGCCGATGGTGTTTGTGTTTGTCGGTCTCAGTGTGTTGGTCGAAAGAGGGGCAGAAGGGTCCATTTTCCAGCCGTCTGCAATGCCAGGAGGGAGCTGAATGCTGGTAGGAGCATTTTCACGTTCCATCCTTTGCTTCTGGGCTTGCTCCAAAAGGTGCCTTCGGTATTGCGAATCTCTCGAAATCTCCTCGCTGATCAAGTTTGCAAACAGATAACGAAGAACCCACTTGCCAAGGTTGATGCGTTGATCCTCCTTGAAGTCGATGTGCTGGTCAATGTCAAGTTCGTCGGCGTACATCTCAGCATCAAAGGCCGTGTGCTCTTCCAGAGTGATGGCCAAGGTTCCGGTGCGAGTGTCGACAGAGCACCAGTTAGGCACCGTCTCGACTGTAGTGACCTCGGGCTGGACATCCTCGAGATGCTTCTTGCCGAACGATTTGATGGGCACACACTTGAGCAGATCCCACAACAGGACCTCACCGGCAGTATCTTGAGTTAAGACACGCTTGCGATCGTTGAGCATAATGTGCTTGACCAGACCGTTCTGACCTTCGATCGCAAAGTCGGGAGTGTGCCTCAGGGGCTGCGTGTGCTCGGGTTGGGCATGGTCAGCATCTGTGCCATTCTCTCGTGCGACAGGTCTAGGGAAGTATGCGGCGTTGCTCAGTCGTAGTACGTGTTTGAGAGGTAAGAGACGCTTGCCGGACGGCGGAGGAGAGGTGGGAGAAGTGGGTTGCGGTGGTGCAAAGGGAGAGGTGGGTTGTGACGGCGAGGCGAGTCGGTCAGAGGACGAGTTGACGGGCGGGCTGGGAATCCTCGAACGGGACGTGGCCAGACTGAAGCGCTGCTGTTTGTAAGCGTCGGGCAGATCGATCTCAGCACCATCGATGTTGACATCGGCCCATCTGTTGATGGTAGGGCGTGGGGTGGCAGTCCAGATGTAATCGCCAGCAACGGCGAGCTTGTGTACAGCGGTACCTTCCTGACAGATGGCGACACTCAGACCCTCTTCCAGATCTTCGCCGCAGCCTCTGGTGTCGGTCTTTGCTACCATGCCGCTCTTGTCGGACGAGTAGAAGACGGAGAGGTCAGGGTGGTCAGACCACAGAGACCAGACACTGGCATCGTGCATGGTCAAGGTGTTTGTGCAGCGGCCAGCAGTGACGCTCCACACCTTGACCGTCTGGTCTGAACAGGCAGACATGACGGTGCTGCCGTCTTGACTGATCAGGATGTCGCGCACGATGTCTGTGTGTCCAACGAACTTTGTGATGCGCTTACCCGAGCGCGGGTCCCAGATGCGCACGTTGCTGTCTGGACCTCCGCTGGCCAGGATCGAGTGTGTGGCCTGCAGAGCATAGACGCTTGCCTTCTCTTTGCTCAGCCCGACCAAGCTCTCGTCGTCGCTGACATCGATGCTGAGTGTCTGGCCTGCACCGTTCAGGTCCCAGAGGCGAATGTGACGGTCAAGGCCTCCGCTGGCGACCCACGACGCGTCTGAGGAGGGAGAGGCCAGGACCTTGACGTAGTCGCTGTGCAGACCGATGGTCTGGGGAGGCATCGAGTCGGTGGCAGCGGGACGCCATACTTTGACACTGACGTCTGACGAGGCCGACACCAGAGCTTGATTGGATTGGGCGAGGACCAGATCACTGATCCAGTGGGTGTGCGCTTGCACCTGGTTGTGCAGGGTCGAGGCGGGTGAGGGTGGAGGCTTCGCGTCGATGGCCGTGATCTGATCCGACTTGTGCTGTACCTCGAAGTTGAGGTCCCAGGCACAGATGACTCCATCGCGTCCTCCGGAGTAACTATACGAGCAGTGTCAGCGGCTAGCCGAGTGTGTCAGTGTCCGGGTACGTACAGGACCGAGTTGTCGCTGTCTACGGCGAGGCCATTCACGCCGAGGCGATGGCCGCCGGCCGAGTTTGTGAGAGGCAGCACATAGCTGATCCTCTGGCGCGCCTTACGAGCCATGTGCACTGCTCTGGCAAGTACGGAGAGTGTCTAGAGATCATGTCGTCGATGGATCCCCCGGTCCCGAACGGCCTCCCAGTCGCGCGCCAAGGCTAGCGCCTGCTCCCCCGCGATCGACATTGCGGAGAGAGAGCTTGGACCTGTCGCTTGATCAATCCCCGAGGCTAGCAGCCTGTCAAATCTCGCAAGAGAAAACACTGCACAGAACACGTTCGAAGAGAGGATAGACATTCAGACATATTCACCGTGACCAGCAAGGTTGTAGGTGTGGTGACTTTTGTACACATTACGTATCGCTCTTTTCGGGCGCCTAAAAACGCCATGCTCTTCGCTATCACAGAATCAAAAATCAATGCCTCGTAGCCTCATAATTCCCCAATATCGTACATTGGACTTGTCTCTCTTCAACCCTATCTTGCGTGAGGTGTCAGCGCCTCATGGCCTGTCGCCTCGCCAGAAGGAACTGCCTTGAGATAGTCGCCCACAGATCCATCTCTCATCGACCCAGTTGGTCGCTCGATCGCCTCGACTCTGCGCTCGAGCTGCACCTTGTGGTAACGCGACGTTCCAGCCACTGGCCCGTTGGGCGCGCGAATGCGGAGCCCGTTGTCTGCGGGGTTCGAGCACCCAAAGTGGAAGGGTTCGGTCTGGCCAGCAAGATACATCATGTCGTCAAGCACCGGTGGGTGGACCCATGTTGTCTCGGTGGTCGGGATGCCGTTACGCACGTATTCCTTGTAGTCGCCTTCGTTTCCGCGGAACTCTCTGGCGGTGAAGCGGAGTGGCTCTCTGAAGAAGTTCGAGTCCTTGGGGAGCTTGGACATCATCTCGCCAATGAACCACTGCTGGTTGTAGCCAGTTCTACCAGGAATCTCATCAGCTGAGATTTCCATCAGTTCTTCGCCATTTCCGGTGGGTACAAAGTGTCTGGCGGGAAGGACTTCAATGTCAATGATGGGCAAGATGCGGTGGTAAACGTCGTGGTTGTGAATTTCGCGAGTGACGACTTCTTCGCGAATGTGATGAACCTCGGGCATGACGGTTTCGTGGACAACAGCTAATCAAAGTCAGTAAGTGTCATCCTGCTGGAAATCGATTCCAAACTTACCTGGGGCCCAAGTTTCGGTCACATCGGTGTCAATGGTGTTCTTGAGGTCCACAATGCCCTCAAGCATAGGAGTCGCAGGAGCATCCTTGACAATATAGTTGTGGTCTTTGGGAAGGAACTGTCCGAAAGCAGGATCTTCGCTCAGAGCAGTTTGCTTTGGTGGAACTGGCAGAGGCTTGTCCATGCTAAGTCTCGATCTGTGCTTGGTGCTCGCGACACTTCCTCTTCTACCATCAACATCGCGCGCAGTCTCGGAACCAACAGCCTTGCGAGAAACTGCAGCTTGGCCAATTCCAGGCGTGGGTGCTGTAGAGTAAGAGGAACTTGAAGACTGTCGCGATCTGTCGGGCAATGACTTGTTGACATTCAGCGGTGCTGGTGCATGGTTGGCGTCTGGCTTTTCCGAGTTCATGATGTTCCAATCAGCAACGTCTTCTGAATACCTATCAGATTTGCCTGAAAGTGGTTGAGAAGCAGTGTTGTTGTGATTGAAACCAATCGCGTTTGAACTTCTGCGAGCTTTCTCCTTGGCTGCAATTGTTTCGGCATCCTGCGAAGCTCTAGGACGGGCGATTGCCTCGTCCTTGTAAGTGCTGGGAACTGCAGGGACTTGCGGGGCCACGCCAGCATTAATTGCACGCTGGTCAAGACTCTTGCGCTTGCTGCCGTCAAGACTTCTTCTGCTGTCAATTGAGTCGCCTGCAACAGGGGTCGCAGACTTGCGGTCAAGCGACCTTCGCAGCCTGGATCGAGATCTTGGAGACGAAGCTTGCGAAGGCTGATCTATTACCCAAAGTCAGCCGTCTGCAACCAATTTTCATCACAATTTGCTGAGACTGCGTACCTGTGCCTGAAATTGGCCTCTCGCTACGCTGGCTCTGAGGACTCACTCCTTGCGGAGCAACCTCATAGCGAGACTGACGACCAGGACTGCTGGGAGGAGTCGTCTCATCGTCGTGCCTGTGCAGCAAGTTCTTGATCTTGTCACGAAGCGGCATTGTTTGGACAGACGGTTATCGCTATGCGTGCGGGGGAGCAACTGGCCAACTAGAGGGTCAAGGGATGATGGGATCAATATGCTGCGTAGGGTGCTGCGCCGTAGGATGCAGGCGGATGCGATGTCACTGCCGTTCGAGTTGTGTTTCGGACCACGTCATTTTATGACTTGTTGACAATAGAGAAACTCACGCCACACGCTAGCCCGCCGTCGCCGTCGGTCAGTGCCCATGGCGTGCGTCGGCTACGGTTTACCATGTTTGTCTCGACTCTCCTGCGTTCTCTCACGGTCCATGTGTAGCTACGTTTTTGTGACACAACTAGTGCCCCATCTGGGGGCTTCTCCAGCGAGTCCTAGCAACCGTCCACATGTTTGCAGCGTCCCTACCTCCTGTTTCACGAACGCCTTTTTATAATTGCATCTCATAACCCTCGTGCCGTCGTACGACCATGATCCGAAGATACGCGTGCTGGTAACGTTCAGCGCACCCCCGTATCCATGCAGGATAGCTGTTGAACTTTCTGGAAATTTTGGAGCTGTCTCGATGATGCTTCGTGACGTATCCTCGAAAAATTGCGGGGCATTGACAAAACACGAGCCCTGTGCTTTGGCTCCTCCCGCCATATCTTGCTTCAATGATCGCTGATTTGCGCGCCTGGTGCATTTTCCGGCGGTTCTTAAACCACGGGCCGTCAAAGCTTCGATGATGATACGCAATCACGATCCCTGCTTTGCGTCTGGTCTGGCTCAGAAAGGATTCGGTGGCAGATGCAACCAATCGCTTGTGGCTTGTAGCGAGCGTGTGCTGAATCGGTCCACCAGGGCTTGCTGTGCTTGCCAAAGCGAGCAGGTGCAATCAAGGAAATGGTCCAAATGCGAACGGGTCATGTTCTAGACAGAAGACATTGAAATTAACTATCGACTTCTATGGCCGATCATTGCATAACAGGGCGCGTCGATCAAAACCCAGACGCCGAGGCTGGAGCAGGGACAGCTGTTTGTTTGCGGGCCCTTGAGCACAAAAAAAGTACACGCACGGGGTGAAACATGCTTCTTCAAACCACAGCACGTTGTTTTGCTTGAGCATCCGGCCGCACCGACATATTGAGGCTCTACCAACCCCCTCCAGGGTAAGATGTACACAAGTACCGTATGTACTAGCCACAGTGTAGCCCAACATCGGTGCTCCGTCGTCATGATATGCAGCCCTATGCTGCCAGTGCATTGTAACTATCGACTTCTCTAGCCATCCGCGGCATATAGCGGGGTCGAGGGCCTCAGCACCGCCACGAGGTAAACCAAATCGACTCTGGCGGTTCGGCTGCCCCGGGTCGTGCGCTGGTTGGTAGGTCGATTTAGCAGTCTTCTAGCCAAAGGCTGTTGCCCAAGGGAGGTCGGTGCAAGATTCAAGAACGGGTCCCACAGTCAAGACACGACAGCTATGAAGTCACTAACGGCTTTTGTAATGAGAACCCACTCGGCTCTGTGGCTTCTCGACCAACTACGTACGAGGTCTACGCCAGCATGATCACATGCTGTGGCTCTCTGTCGTTTTAGCCACCGTTGCAAGAACGCAGCAGCAGGGCAGGCTAATCGTCACATCTGGGTTACTGCCTTGCAAAGCGAGACGGATGATGTCAACACAGCCGAGAGCTCCTTCCCTCTCAACCTTACAAAAGACTCCCTGTCGACGTCTCTCTCCCCTCTTTCTTCTTCTCATCAACACATCTTCCATCCAAACAACTCCATCCCCATCTACACTTTACAACAACTTTCCCATTAAACCCCATCACATCAATCATAATGGACTCAGCCAAGGCCGCCGTTAAGGAATTCATGTAAGTACTCACCACTTCCATGATATCATCGCACTCTTGCTCACATTCTCTCTTCAGGTCCAAGTCTGGACACCACGACACCACTGTCCACGAGAAGGTCGCTCCCGCTGTTACTCACGAGAGCCATCAGCTCCAGCAGCACGAGCAGATCCAGACTGCCATCGACAAGGAGGTTCACCAGGACCACTACCACACCTCCATCCAGCCCATCAAGGACCGTGAGGTTCTTCCTGAGCAGCACCACCACAACCTTGCCGCCGTCGAGCACCGCTCGTTCGAGCACGGCAACGACGCTCAGGTCAAGGAGCGCCTCGCCGCCGAGGCTGCTCAGTTTAGAGACCAGCGCACCGAGGTCGAGGCTGTTCACACCAAGTCGATTGCCCCCACTATCGGCGGTGAGCACATCCACCACCACGTCCACGAGACCATCCAGCCCGTTGTCAACAAGGAGACCATCGAGCCCCACGTTGTCCACACCACCGTCCCCATCCACGAGGTCCACCACAACGCTGCCCAGCACCACAGCGCCTCTGCTCTTCCTGCCGTCTCCATGGCCGACTTTAAGAAGCAGGGTGGTGTCCTGACTGGCCGCGAGGAGCGTTACGACGGCTTCGAGGGTGAGCCCCGTACTGTCGGTGGCTCCCACACCTCCGGCACTGGCCTCACTGGCGCTGGTATCACCGGCTCTTCCCACTCCCACACTGGCCACTCCCACACCGGTACCGGTCTGACCGGCTCCCACACCAACACCACTGGTCGCGAGACCCTTGGTGAGCGCGTCCGCGAGGGTGAGGCTGACCTCAAGTCCCACTCTGGCTCGCACTCCCACACCACCGGCACTGGATCTCACTCCACTACCGGCACCGGTTACGGCCGTGACTCCGAGATTGACTCTAAGACTGGCAAGCCCTCGCTCATGGACAAGCTCAACCCCAAGGTTGATGCCAACGGTGACGGCAAGGCTGGCTTCATGAAGTAAGCGATTCGCTTCATCATTGATACCTTCTTCTTTGACTTTGAGATGATCGTCTTTTCACGACCTCTTTCACGATTATGATGTTGTTTCCAGCGCTGGGAGTTCACAGCAGTACTGTAATATACATAGCTCCTCGAAAAAATAATCCTAGTTTCCTATTCATCAATTACTTTGCCTTGTCCATGTGATTCTTTTTGATTGTTCTCTCACCTTGTTATGTCTTGACCTTGTTGATCATGCCTCTTGCATTCCCTATCTTATCATCCTGAGTTGTTCGAAAATAGCACACACGCATGCTAAAGCAGTTGGCACTCATGACTGTAGGGTTGTTTGTCATTGAGGAATGATTCGGACAACATCCAGCTTCCTGGTTCTAGTATAATCTTGTCTTTGTCGAGATATGGTCTGAAATCTCGAGCAACCAAGGCGTGTCGTCAAAGGCATGTCGTTCGGCGGAACGCATTGACCTGGTGGTGGCTAGGGACTTGAGCCGCAAGTGTGGCTTGGTATAATCGTGCTCTACCAACAACTTCTGGATGAGAAACACAATTGCGGCCATTTGCTTGTTCCACTTCATGCAAATATCGAATGCGAGTACATCGAGCTATGCGTTCTCAATATCTAAGAAATATTTGTAGATGTGTCCCATTAGCGGTAAGGTTATGGGTTCGTCGCACATGAGAGTGAGTAAGGTTTCCCAAGAGTCTTGATCGAAATCACAAAAATCGATGTAGGAGCCGCAATATGAGATATACATGCTTAAGACTCTCGTAAGTATCGCTACGTATACTCTAGAGTGGTATAAGAAGGTACGTAAATATGAAAAGCTCCATGCGGCGAAGATATCTCGTCGACAGTCCTCAAGAGGCATGTAAAGGGGACGACCCTGTCAGCTTCGAAAGCATCGTTCTCCACGTAAGCTACAATGGTTGAGGACATCAGATGGCAACAAGCGTCATATGAAGCCTTCGACCAGCCATCCGAAACCCGTTTCCCAGCCACCTTTTGTTCCTCGTGGAACTCGCGACATGACATCTTCTCGGACCTCATCTCCATCACTCCATCACTGGACACATCTATACTCAAGTTCATTCAGGAGATCTGCTCAATACAAAACCAAGATATGATTGCAATATCACCAGACCCACAATACAGGGGCTCGATAATTGGCAGCTCCACCCACTCAAAAAGTCGCGGGTCTCTCAGTCATCCTTGCAAGAATCGACCCCTCACTATCATCATATTTGGTTGCTACAGCAGAGATTCGCAACCTGCCACAACCTCCAAGAAAACAACATTTTCGGAACGTTCGTTCTTGGCCTTTTGAGTTTTGGAAAAGGAGATTGAGAATCCCCCTCTTTACGACTGCCGTCTCGAACGGTTATCCACGCCTATCGCAATCATACAATATCTTTGGCGACCTGGCAGAATCGGTATCATGATTCAAGAGGTTACATCCGCCACTGCAAAAAGGTAACGTCTGTGATGATTTTTCGCCTCTTTCTTCTGCATACTGTTGTCTCGGTGCCTGTATTCTAACGGTTGCGGGCTGGCACTGCGTGGTTTCGCTGGGGCTTGGCAATACTTATAAGATGGACCTGTTGGTAGACAACGGCTTTTTTGTATAACCGTCGGTGGTAATCCATGTCCCTTGACCTTGACATACAGAGTCTTCGCTGGCCTTAGTCAACATGTGAGTATGTATACTGCTAGAGAATGACCATATGAAGGTAAAACCATATGCCACCACTTCGCCAGCAAGAACGGCCAAGTATATCACTTTCCTACTCCTTTCTCGTATCAACAGACGTTCAATATAAGAAATCGAACCTAGATGGCTGAGGGACACGACTGCAGGGCCAACATGCGCCGAACGGTCTCAACGGTCACAACGACTACAACGACCCAAGCCTCTTTTATTCCCTTGGCCGCATTGACGGAGATTTGCTATATAACAAAGGCCACCAACTCTCCTCTACTACCTTTTTTCTTTCTCATCCACATCCAAAAAACATCCGAGATCTCAATACAACCAATACCACAAAGAAACACAACAACCTTCTGGAAGGATAAAAGAAACAGTTACAAGTCTTGATCAGGATATCAAGAAAAGACAACACAACCATATCACAAGATGAAGTTCTCAGCACTCACCTTCATCGCCTTGGCCGCCTCTTCGGTCTATGGCTCAGTCATTGATGTCGCTACCCACGATGCCGCAGAGACCTATGTTGATCTCGAGACCCGTGCCACATGCTGGAAGTCCGATATGCAAGCCATCAAGGACCGCATCAACCACTACAATGTCTTCTGTCAAGCCTTCAACATGCGGTATGTCTTACACTATCTGCTACATTTCTCATTGTAATAACTTACTAATACAATACAGCCCTAACGATGCATCTCCTCTGCCTACATTGACCACTGCCAAGTTGAGCGGTGCTTGCGCATGCCTGCTGGCCCAATGGAACAAACAAGCCAACCCTACCTCCATTGCCTCCGCACCAGCAAACACCTGCGCCGCCTCAGACACCAACCTGATCAAAAAGGAAGCACCCAAGAACTTCCAATCCTACTGCAGATGGTGGAACCTTGCGTACGTCTTTGCCTCTTCCCCCTATCCCTCACATATACTAACATCACATCACAGTTCCCGCTCAAGCTCAGCCATCCCCGGAATCTCAGTTTCTCAGCTGACTAAGAGCTGCAAGTGTCTGTTGACCGGCAGTGTTGGCACTGCAAGCACTGCTGTTAAGGTTACTACTTCGAGTACCAAGACCACTGCTGCAGCTACTTCTACTCTTGCTTGCAAGAAGAGAAGAAAGGTGCGCAGAACTGTTACTGTTGAGGTTCCTGCTGAGGCTACTCCTTCGGTTTAAGAGCTGCCTTTTCTTCTTTTACTTCCTTGCTTTCTTTGTGCAAGACAATTCGACAAAACAAACAATTTACCGGGGATTGATGCCTTGGATGCCCTTTTGGATGGGAACAACAACTTTACTTTCTACTGTCTCCTAGAGACATTTTTATTATGGCGGAGGATTTTTGCAGAAGTGGTAATGGTTCACTGCTTGCAGTGTACACGGGGGGTGAAGGATGGACATCTCAACTGGTTTTGAGATTGTCTTTCTTCAGAAGGTGGTTTTATGTAATTAGATAGAATGATCTGGTCTTCTTTATGGAAGGATCGGACGGCAATACCAATATATCTTATACTGCCTGATTATGATTTCTCTTCCTTCTCTCTGAATACACGTCTGGTAGTCACGATACCAAACTCACTGACTTGCTCGCGGTCAGCATAAGTGCCGGGATGAGGTGTTGAGTGTCTCGGTGGCAAGCCAACGGACGTTCCTGTCGATCAAATAAACCTATACCGCATATGGAGATCTGCAGTAACGTCTTCGCCCAGGTTGTCAGATAGAGTTACTTAATCAAGATGCCGAATAAATTAAAGTGAGACCGCCAGTATCTGAATACGCATTCGGCATGCATGGATTGATCTAGACTAGGAATCCTTAAGTCACGCGATGGAAACAAGAAGGCTTTGGGACTTCGCTTGATTGGAGTCTGAGAAGAGAGCTTGAAGGGAAGAGTGAGTAGCCATGTTGGATACATATTCGTGATGAAGCTATCTTGTGCGAAGCAAATATGGTGTGTCCCTGATACTTGCTTCATCCTCGCTCTTCTAGTCATCTCCGCGGTGGTTCTTCTCTTTACATGATGCATGCCGCGTACCCTCCCATGCAATTTTCTTCCTCAGTCTCATTGAGTGGCGGAAAGTTGAAGTCCGAAGAGCATCCCATACTCCTCATCCTGCGTTCTATACTGCGGCACAGGAATCTTGATATCTCGCAGTAGGGGACGTATATCTCTTAGAGTGAGACCAGCAAAACCCTTTCTCTCTACCAACATCTGCACAGCGTTGGTGACATATTGCTTGAAGTTTTGAGACATGGCTCGAGAAGGCTCTTGGTCTGATTTCGAAGAGAGCCAGTTGTTGCAGAAGACTTCGCAGTCGATGTCATCAGAAGGTCCCAGAACACGGACTGTCTTGCTCCTTAGATCGATGTCGGCTATGAATCTTAGTCTGTGCAACTTGTTGATGAGAGGGAGTATGACTCTCCAGAACTTGGGTTCGCGTGGTGCGTTGATGTTGAACGCTGTCCAATCTTGTAGTCTGACTGTTTCGCTGCCAGTGGAGATTGAAAGTGGTAGGAGAGTGGTGTAGGGTCGTACTCCGCGGTTCTCAGTGAGTCCAGCCATGATACAAATCCTAGTATCGGCAACCAGGGCATGCACTTCGGTGCGTATCTGTCGACAGATTCCAGAGAGCCAAAACAAGGCTTTGGTAGCCTTTGGCGGCTCAACGAGGATGAATTTTTTGCTTCCAGGATTGATGAAGTCGTTGTAGATAATGAAACGGAGTTCGAGAGGCAAGCGGAGAAATGCAGAATCTATAGAATCATCAGTAACGAGGAAGAGAGCAGAGAAGAGATGAATGCGCCAACCTTGCTGGTGCGTTGCTGATATGCTGGTGGAAGCGGTGTTCGTTGATGAGCCATTGGTATGCAGATTATCATCTGCAACGGCAGGAGTGTCTGGCGACAGGTTCTCAGATTGAATATTCATTGTTGTGACGCGTGTGGTTGGATAAGGGTGGGACTTCTGGAGCCGGGAGTAAGAAAGACGTGAATTTGAGACGCCAGTAAAGTAGAGAAGATGGAACGTCAGTCGCAAAAGGCAAGAAACGATGGTGTTTTCGAAGCGCGAGAGTGGAAAGAACGAAGCGGGAACTGCTTTTTGGAATTTCAAGCCGAGCTGAATTGAGTGAGTTAATTTCAGCATTACCTGTACACAAGACTGACTCACAACTAGGCAGCACAGAGAGTACTTATCACCTTCACCGTAGCCCAATGAATCTCTATTGACTTGGTATGGCTTCCCTTTCTTCTCCAACCCAGGCCTTCCCTGTTTGTCGCAAGGTAGTTGTCAAAATGCACAATAAACTCCAGATGGAAGTCTCGTCCAAAGAGAGAACGATGTCTTTTATTATGAAGGGTCCTTATGACTGGCTCAGACATGAAGAGGATCCCGACGATCTCTTCCTCGAAAATCAAGCCCTTACGAAGGACATCAACAATCTCCTCCAAGCGAGCACCCCCGCTCGGGATATCGCCCTTGAGAAGCACCTGGCCAAAGACCTCACTCGTGTTGTCTACGGCTCTAATCTCATCGAATCTGCTGGTTCAAACTTCGATATTACCTCGGAGTTCTGCAGCAAGATCTTCCAGGGAGAACACATCACCGAGGAGATCACCGAGGGAAGCGTCCGTGAAGTTGTTCAGCATGCCCATGCTCTCTCCTTCATCATCAACGAGATGGTTGTGCACGAGAAGCCTCTCACCGAAGACATCATCTTGAAGGCCCACAAGATTCTCACCTACGAGGTTGATGCTTCTGGCGGAGACAAGTACACCGAATATGGCGGCGTATATCGCAATGTCCAAGTCGGCGCAGGTCTGACTGCATTCACAGCTCCCCAGATTATTCCTGGTGAGATGCGTGCTATGATTGCCGAATACAACCGCGACATTAATGCCGCATACCTGGCTGGTCATCTGGACCCATACATGCTCGCCGCCAAATATTGCCATAAGTTCGTCAATATACATCCTTTCCTTGACGGTAACGGCCGTACTTGTCGCCTCATTCTCAACGCAATACTGCTCAAGTACGCAGGCGTTGTCGTGCCGTTGGGAGAGACAGAGTCTGATCGTGAGACTTACCTCTCAGTCGCCTGTCGTGCGTCACAATACCAGCAGAACTGGGATGGTGAAGATATAGAGGAGAACAACTATCAGCCTGCTCCTTGGTCGGAGTTGGCATATTTGCTTCTCAGAGGCGCAAAGAAAATTTATTGGGATATGAAGAACGCTCTCCTATAGTCCATCTCCATGGCCACGCCTCTGTCTGGGAAGCCACTGTGCAATTTTATGGAGAGAAACATTGTTTGTATTTCCATTCGGGGGGAACCCTTGACCATTATTTTAAATTGAGCCATCCATCGCAATCGTTCTCATCGTCAGATCCCGCTTCATCATGTCCATATACCTTTTGGTCAAGGCCATTGCGAAAGCTCAAGTTTCACTTAGTCAATGCATTGCTTGTGTCCTAATCCTGCTCATAATCTTCAGCCTCCTTGAGCAGTTCGAACTTCTCTTGATCCTTCCAGAAGCCCTCTGGATTAGGCATGTCAACTCGTTCCAAGAATCGAGACACATCTTGAATAGTGACCCCATTGAAATCTTCTTTCTCGGTAAACTCCTGCGTTGCGTTGATGAAAGCCTTTTTGAGCGAGCCAGCAGGATCCAAGTTGCCATGCACAGTACCAGGTATGCGCATAAAGACTTCTTTCTCCTTGAAGTTGATGTTGGCAACGAGTCTGACCACTCCATGAGCGTTGAACACCGAGACGCACACTTTCCAGAACTTGAACTGGTGTGGCACTTCCATGTCCTTGTTGATCTCGTCCTTTAGCTTCTGAATCCTCTTCTCATTGTATGCTCTCCTAGCACTTTTGTGTTCCGTCCGCCAGTAGTAGATCATGAAGCAATAAGCCAGGTGAGAATTAATACACCTAATCTTAGTAGCAGTAGAGTGGGGCTTGAGCGTAGAATTGCTGAATATGCCGGCATTGGTGTGGAATGTAGTGACAGCAGCCAGATGGTAGACCTCGCAGCGGATCTGCTGACTCGTACTGGTTAGGTTTGTCACGGGGTTGAGGGTGTGAGACGTGAAGTTTTCGCCTTTGGAGCGGATGATGTGATCGTAGACTTGGTAGCGAATTTCAAGAGGTAGTCTCAAGAAAGCTGAGTCTGGAATGCATCAGCACAGGAAGATTGGACGATAAACATGCTGACGAACCTTGTGCAGATACGCTGACCAGGTCAGTTGAAGCACCCTCAAGCGGAACATCCGCATTCATGACGAGGTTGGTGGTTGTTGGTTGATGAGTGGTTGAGAAACAGGAAGCGGATGTTGTGTCAGCAGAAAAGAGTAAAGAGGGCTAAATGGCTGCGAAGTGGAATGCAGATGGTGAAAGCTTCCAACACTTCAGTTAGTATAAAAGTGAATGTAGTGGAGCTAGTCTCTTTCACACAGCAGGAGGGAGGGGCTTGGCATATCAACAAGCAGGATGGCTTTGCAGCTCGTGTTCCAGCTTTGCAGCTTTTGACATCTGCAGAGCAAGGAATCGTGCTGAGGGAGTGTTTCTGAATTTTGAAACAATGCTCAATAGCGAGCCGATTGTCTTTGGAGATCTATTCGAGACATTATTCAACAATCACTTAATCGCAAGGGTCGATTTCGGTCTTGACGCCATCAACGTTGAGACGATCAAGCGCACGACCACATGTCTGAACAGACGTGTCATACTGGTGTCTCTACTTAGAACGAGCTCCTGTAACATCGCAAATAAGGTGAGGAACACATGTTGCTACTTCAGGAGGTGTTTGGAAAAGACGAGGAAAGAAGGAGGCTGGAAGAGACTCTCATAGCGTGCCAAGCCGCCCAAAAGTCCATTGACGATCATCACAGTCAAACCATCGAGCTCATCGACAACAACCGGAACTTCTATTTCTAAGGATAGATCACTGCCACTCACAAAAAAGTTGAACATTTGCATGAAATCGACAGAATTTAGCCGCTATGTTTTCGGAAGCGCGGCCGCATCATCGACTGACAGCTATCGCGAAGCTTACTAATCCTTACTCTGCGTGCAGAATCGCGGCAATCGCAGCAAGGCTCCTAAGGCAACGATAACACACGAAGACCTCTAGTTTTGTCAATATACATCACAATTTCAAACTGTCCATCAAATGTCACATCTCACAGGCGACCCAAAACAACATGACCTATCCTCCTTTAAGGAATCAATAACAGGTGGCTGCCTATGCGGTAGCATCACAGTAACAATCAACGAGAATCTCTTCACAAAACCACGCGGCCACCTCTGTCATTGCGAAAACTGTCGAAAAGCATCTGGTTCCATCGCAGCTACCAACCTTACCATCGAAGAAGGAAAAGTCGAAGTTCACGACAGAGACGGCACGCTAAAGCTCTACGATGATAGAGCTACTAACACCGGGAACCCTGTACACCGATGGTTTTGCAGCGTGGATGGAAAGTAAGTAACCCAGGAAGTTCTGTACCTGAATAAGTATGGAGATGTGCTAACGATCCTCAGTCCCATTTTGTCAAAAAGTGATGCGATGCCCGGCCGGGTCACCATTTCCATGGGCATGATGCCAGTTATTCCAACACCCGAGATGGAAGGCTTTGCCATACACAAGCATGCTTGGTTCAAAAGCCCCGACAGTGTAAAATCGTACAAGATCCTCCGTGGTGGAGAGTCGATGGATGAGTAGCTGTCGATAAAAAGTCTCAAATTACCGCATGTCCCATCGCATCTCCCACTTGCTGCCTAGGATTCTTCCTCCAACACCAACATCGATGTATACTAGTCATCGCGATGACTGGAGCTCTAGGATATACACTGACGTCGCAAAACTCGACCCTTTGATCCTACGAGCTAAAACCTGATACCCAAAACACTCTATCAAGATGACAGACCAATCCAATACATTAAGCGCTCAGTCGGCACAAGACAGTTTCCTGAGCGATCCTAGCGCTCACCATACCAAACCTCTTCGACCACCAAGATCAAATGCGTCGCGAACGCAAAAAGATGCACCAAAACCTACGGCTTTGACAGCTGAAGCCTTGGCCAAGCTACCACCCAAGGATAGCAACCAGGCAGCTGTATACAAACTCACCCGCCTCAAAGAATTCATACACCGATTGCCTGACCCAGAGGACTTATGCAATATCTCCTCACATCCCTACCCCGACACCAGGACTCCAGAACCACAAACCCAGCACCACGACGAAGACGACTCCCTCCCTTCCTCTCCAACTCAACGTTTCTCCAAAGCAAAGCCAAAGGCCAAAACACACCACCACACCCCCCTCTCTGCCTCTGACATGCACCTATGGCACCGCTTCCAAAAAATGCAATATGAGGAGAAATACGCAGAGTTCCATCGACATAGAGCTTGGTTAACGTTACAATATGCTGAGGATGGAAAGGTGGCTATGTTTGTGGGTGTGGATGATGAAGAGCATGGATTTAGGATCCATAAACATATGGTTTGGTTGAGGGATAAGTGGTTGGGAAAAGTTGGGTTGTTTTATCATGTTATGGAGCATGAGGATGATGAAAAGGAAGATGGGAATAGGGGAACAGACGGCAAAGAAGGAGATGGGTGAGGAAGTTGAGTCTCGAGAGATAGATTAGATGGAATGATCTCTGAGGATTTACTTGGATATATGCAGAGAAGTTTGCAGCAATAATTTGTGCCTAGCTTCGCCGAATGTCCACCCCAATGTGCTACAAGTCTGTAACTCACGTCACTCTCACAACAATACACACGCGGAATTGAAGGCTATCAAAAGGTGAAGATTGTTCCCAGATAATAGGCAAGTCCATAGAGAGCGTATGATTCTACGTGGGTGCTCTATAACTTTTGCGCATGGAAGAGGCTACCACTCTATGGTCGTAACGCACAGTACTGTCATTCTCCTGCTCTATCTCACAAATCACGTATCGCGTGACACAACCCTAGTACATTGCTGTATATATGCCTCAAGATCTTATCAAGATCTGATCAAGTATGAAATTCTGTGCATCTGGAAATGTATCCATCGCAGCCACTCCTCTTCCCCCACAGTCATTCTGAAACTTGGTCAAGCGAGATATCGAGAAGCATGACATTAGTAACATGCAATACCTCCATTTGCGCTGTGTAGCCATCAGAACTCGTCACGTCAAAATCAGTATCCAGTGGCTCTACTGTACTGTTCGTAAGATCTATGGCTCTGACGGTCCGTTCGTCTGCAAGCATGATGTTGCGTAGTGCTATATCGAACCATAACACCGTCCTCTCATGACACGCAACCACGCAGCCACAAAATCGAAAAACTGCAGGATACAACTCAATCCCTGAGTCCACGGCGGGGGAGAATTGCCTTTGGTGTAATCTTTTAGATCTCTGTTGCGGCAGTACTCGAGCTCCAGTCCATTCTTCGAGATGTTCAGGCAGTTTGCAAGGCCTTTGACGCCGTGTAGTCGCCGGTAAACTTCCTTTTCGACTTCCAGGCCATTGGTGTTCCATGTGTTGACTTTATCTGGTTCAAAAGATCTGTCGGGAAGGACTGTCGCATCTAATTTGGGTGTCTTCAAGACAGTCATGGTCGATCCGGGAATGATTAGACCATCCGTTCCGATGCCAATCACTCCGGTTTCAACGAGGATTCCGTCAACGAACCTTGGCCAAGCAACACATTTCTCCATGGCAGTTCGTGAAGACAAAACTGTGGCCAGAGAGGGACGACAAAGTCGAGAGGAACGAAGGTGCTCGAATTCCTGTACCACGCAGGGATGCTTGCCCCGCGCGTTAGGCGCCATGTTCGATGCTGTGTACCAACCATTGAAAGTGCCGCAGCTTAAGTAGATGCACGTCGAAGCAAGCGATTATCTTCCCAGTCGAGTCTTGATCGTCTCGAGCAGATCGGGAACCAAGAAAGGCTTTGCCATGATTGCATCAATACCCGCAGCCAACGCGCGATCGACCTGGCCTTTCCGGACATTCGCAGTGATGGCGATGATCTCAACATGTCTTGTCAGTTTGCCGGCTTCTTCTAGAGCCCTGATCTCTCTGCTTGCGGATATACCATCCATGACTGGCATCTCTAGGTCCATCAGTACGACGTCTAGCTTGTGACCGGCACCAGATGATTCTTCCCAGATATTGGCGCGACGTAAGGTTTCTAGTGCCTCTAACCCATGGTTGGCAACATAGACTATACAGCCGGCTTTAGTGAGCTGCTTTTTGAGTATCGCTTGGTTGATCAAGTTGTCCTATGAGGGTCAATACATAGACTTGAAGAATGAGGATACAAGAACTTACTTCTACCAAAAGGACATGGTACGTAATATCGAGCAGAGGAGTTTGTACCTGAAGAACTTTAGGACTCGGTACATCTTTCTGCCGTTGTAAAGTCTCGGGCTCTTTCGCGACAGCTGTATCTTCGATAACTTTCAAGGATTGCGTGTTCTCCAGTTGTCGAAGCACCAACTCTTGCGTTGATTGGAGAGTAGGTTCCGAAGATGGTGTAGGGGCGGGAATTTGGCGGACTTTGACGTAAAATGCGAACGTACTACCCTTCGATGGTTGTGATGCAACACCAATGCTTCCGTTTTGCTTCTCGGTCAAAGTGTGGCTTATAAAGAGCCCTAAGCCCGACCCTCCATAGCGGATTGATGTTTTCGGGCTAGCCTGTTGGAATCTGTTGAAAAGGCGAGCACGTTCTTCCTCGGTCATTCCTGGTCCAGTATCAGTGACGCAGAAGCTAAGGTAGAGTTGTTTCCCATGGCCCCATTCCTCTTCCAGGGTGACATCTGCATGTTCTTTCTTGGTTGCAGCCCAGGCTAGTCCTTCTTTGAACGAGTTTTTCGGTTCTTCGACGGAGGCTCCATAGCTCAGAGTCACACAGCGGTGGCTCTCTAACCTCGTGAATTTTATCGCGTTTGATAGCAGATTGATCAAGATCTGTGTGACTCTCAATGGATCACACATGACCCAATCGATTCCCAGATCGGTGATTGATTCATGCGCCTTGATCTTCATTTCTATGTCTGCCGCCGAAATGTTGGCTTGAAGCATCTTCACAGCATTGTCGACGAGACTGAGTGGTTGTACCGGACTTGGTGAAAGAGAAAGAAGCATGAAATCCATCTTGGAGAGGATCAGAACATCGTCCAGTATGTTTCTTTGATGCTGTGCGCAGAAAATGATCGTTTTGGCTGACTCGATATTCTCCTGGATTACGTGCAGATATTCCTCAGCGCTAATCTTTTCTTCTTTGTGGCCGTCCAGGGATGTTGAAATGCTGTTGGCTAATTGCAGCATAGCGGACAAGGGGTTGCGCACTTCATGAGAGATTGCATCGGTAAATTCACTTTGCTGTCGTTTCGCTTCTTGTGCTTCTTGAGCTGCTCGTGCGTGCCACGCCTCGGCCCACTTCAGACGACTAACCTCCGTCATGCAGGCCATAATTGACTTGATCTCACCATCTTCCATGTATGGTACAGCTGAGATGAGTACAGTCGCAGGTACCGGAGGACCCGCGGGTGGAATAAACAGTCTTTTCATACGGAACTCAGCCGTATGGGTGGTTTCGCCTTCCAGTATTGCTTTCCAAGCTTTGAACATTTTTGGCTGGTCCTCGTCAAGGACATGACTTTTGAAGGGTAGATGCAGTTTGCTGAAGTCGTCTGTAGGTTCTTGATCAATGAGCTTGAAATAGTGCTCGTTGGCCCAAAGGACATTTCCGCTAAGGCTCAAATGTTCGAGGCCAATGTCCAGATGATCAGCCATGTATCTGATATGACGTTCACTTGCAGCCAGTTTGGTTTCCAATTGAGACTGTCTCTTTTCCGATTCTTCCATGGAGACCAGGAATGCCATGATTGAGGACAACTGCGATGCGAGATCTCGCATGAACTGTTCGTGATCGTCGTCAATCGGTCTTCGTGGGTTCGCGCCAATCATTAAATATCCGTACAATCGTCCAGCGTTTAATAGGGGTACGACACAGACATGCTGCGATGGCTCCTTGAACCCTTCCCATTCAATACCTTCAAACTCGGGTCCGCAGGGTGAAGTGGTGGGATTACTTCCGGCTTTCTTGAAAAGAGGATATATCCCTTCTTCGTCATCGAGGCTTCCATACTTTTGGGCAAGCTTATGGCCTTCTGGCACGCCTAGGCTTGCCGTGAGCTTTAACCCTCGAGACGGCTGCGCTGAGTGAGGAGCACTGTCTATTTCCCACACAAGAGCAAACGGTATGTCAAGTGTGTTTGTACGGAAGCAGTCGATGAAGTGCGAGCCAATAGTCGATGAAGTGCATCCTCCAGGCACAAGTACAATCATGTTTAGCATGTTTCGCCTGCGGTCGTTGATCTTTTGTCTCGTAATTTCGGTCAGAGAATTGTACCAGCCATTAACTCGACCATCGTCATCTCTGAGGGGGATGAAGTCTCCATTGAAGTGTGTTTCCTCGAGAAAGTTGTTTCTTTTGACCATGAGAGGTATTTCTTTGACCGGAAAATCTGTTTTTGTGGTTTTGGCGGCTTCGAAGACAGGCATAATGTCATCGCAGATTTCTGGATATGTTTCAGAAAAAGTGCGACCCATGAAAGGATGAGCCTTCCCAGAAGTTTCGGCGAAGCCTTCATTGTAAATAGCGACCTTTTCCGGTCCCCTTGTGATCACGTCAGGCTTAAGAAATCATTGTTGACAAAATAACTTGTACATACCAATAGACGCAACTCGGGCGCTTGTCAGCAAAGACTTGGTATGTGTAAAGGCGCAACGCGATCGACCACGACTGTAGCGGACCCAGGACCGAGTAATGCCATGGTACCGATCGAAAAAAGCGAATGTGATCAGTATCAGGGATGTCTAGCGTCCAATCTACGCCGTCTGGAGATGCAGGGCCTAGCGGCGCGTCGTTAGCATCCATGTCATTATCGTCGAAGGGAGAGAGTGTCTGGATGCAATTCACGCGCCGCCATGGGCTTTGGTGGATTATCAATGTTTTTCGGAAATCGAGATCTTTCCGAAGTCATCGTCGATTCTAGCTGCCTGTGGCTGCACTAAAACCATCGAGGGCTCAAGACGCGATCCCTGAGTTAAAATGCTCAAACGGCTAGCATTAGGGATTATGCTCGAGTTATGCATATGAGTTATGTAAATATGGTAGTCTTGATCCGTGAGATCCGTGACTTTTCGGGGCCGAGAGATTTGCTCTCATCGTCCTTTGGCTGCCCGACTTTCTGACTCACCGTAACAACAACAAGAACCTATCACAGCACTTTTCTGTAGTGGCCATCCTACAGACATGAGATTGCCATTGGATAGGGCGTACAAGGCTTTCGAGTATTGGCTGGATACCTGTTGACTTGTCTTGAGTATTTGGAGGCATGAGTCAACTAAAGTGCGCGCGACGAATGATTGGTCGCAGCACCACCAGGCCAATCATGAGTCCTGTGAATGTGGTCGATGAACCACAAGTGCTGTATATATCATGGCAGATCATGCTCGAAAGATAAGTGCATACTGATTCAGTTTTCCATTCTCTCAACTCTCTATCTTTTTCGTCAAAAATGACCGCAGCAAGCACCGCATCTGGTTCTACCGGTGTCACCAATCAAGCCTCGTCTCAGCCAGCAATTCAATCCAGGGCCCTCGAGGAAACAACAGATAGTGGATCCGACCACAGCTCTTTAAGCGATGGCGACGATATTGTAGACATTTCCAACAGCACGTTCGAACCGACACATTGCCTCTTCTGCCTCAGCATTTCCGAAAGCATCGACACAAACCTTGACCACATGTCCAAGTCTCATGGCATGATAATCCCTTCACCGCACCAGCTTACGGTCGATCCTACAACTTTACTATCGTATCTGAACCTCGTTATCTCGGTCTACCACGAGTGTCTGACATGTGGCACACAACGACGCAACACTCAAGCAATCAAACAACATATGCTCGGAAAAAAGCATTGTGCATTTGACATCTCCGACGTGGAGTCCGAGTATCGAGAGTTCTGGAACTTTGGAGACGACGAAGCAGGGGTACAGATTGATGGAGGAAATATCACTTTGCCGTCTGGGAGAGTTGTCATGTCTCGTTCCTCACAGTCCACACAACATCAGAGACCATCTGGTTCAGGTGCGATGTCATGGTCGCGATTGAATGCTTCGTCTTCGGAAGCTTCGAGTTCCAACCCGCCAGGATCTAGTCATCCTTCTGCCGATACTTCCTCAACATTCAATCAGCCTTCCAACAAGCAAGCACTCACAAAGCAAGACCTTCGAGCACTCAATCTCAACAAACAGCTCGGCACACTTCGAACCAGCGATCGTCTTGCTCTTGCACATCTTCCTGCTTCCGAACAGCGTGCCATATTGGCTACTCAGCACAGTCAATTACAAAAGGCAAGACGACAAGAAAGAGATATGCAAGCAAGACTCCAGCGAAAGAATAACCAAACATTGATGAAGCATTTTGTACCCGATGTTCCGGGACCGAAATTAGGTTGATTATGTAGCTAAGAAACCAAATAGAAGATTCTTGAGCACGCAATAAGCATCAGAACATTTCTTATTATCACTCTGTCTCTGAGCATCCATCCTGTCTGGAATGTGTTGGTAAATAACTACAACTTGAAAGAGTTGCGCAACAAAGAACCAACACTTTCACTTGGCGCATGTCATGTCTTGACCCCACCATCGCGAAACATTCTCCACTCAACGCGTCTCCCTCACTTCTCGTCCCATACCCAAATCACAAATTCAAATGCCGCGAACATTACCATGGCTCGCGAATCCAGCTCCTCCCGACCGCAGACCTCGCAACACAACAGCGACAGTTAAACGCCGCAAAGTCGACCCATCACCGCCGTCGTCTCCCCCCTCCGGCCTTGACGAGTTCATCCGCACTCCCAAGAGTAGCACTCGTCGAGATGCCACAGCATTACACTCTCCATCAACGTCTCCACCACCTGCACCTCCGAAGCAAGAGTTTATGCGACCTGGTTGGGAGGCCGATGATGGCTGGAGAATGGTAACCGACGAATTCACAGCCACTGCTCAGCTCTTCACCGCACACCTCGCACACGCAGAGTACAGGCGTCAGAAAGAGTTGGCCAAGAACAGAGAAAAGGCTTTGGGTGGCGCAGATGCGATCGCTAGGCCTGTGGTGGGACAACTGAGTAAAGAGGGGCAGAGAAAGAAGCAGGGAGAGCTACAGAGACAAGGTGTCAAGGCTATCATGAAGGCCGAGGAAGAAGAGGAAGAGGATCCGTGGGTCGGTACGCAACTGGCGGGTTTAATGATGAGCCCGAGGAAGAGGGAGAGATTGCAGCCGGTCAAGGTGGTGGGCAGGAGTAGTACGAGGGCTGCTGCTGGCTTTGACCGTGCGAGGCCATTGGATCTACGAGGTAGACCGCTGGACAGGGAACAGAGTCCGCGTGTCAAGAAGGAGGTCAAGGCAGAGCAAGAGTCGACCGACGACGACGACCTGGATACTACTGGACCTTCCAGATCTCTGTCTCGTCCTGGACGCTCAGAACCTCCAACTCCTACTCCATCCCGTCCGAATAGGGTGATCAAGCGATCTGCCAATCCACGTACCACCAAGCAGTCGTCTCATCACCACTCATCGTCTACAGCATACTCTTCAGACCTCTCGGACAGACCTTCGCATAAGAAATGCAGTAGCATTGACCGTGACATCTCACGTCCTCCACCAAAACGAACAACACGAGAACTTTCAATGGCACCAGTCAAAACAGAATCTTCTCTCCCAGCAGCCATCAAAACCGAACCAGATTTTGGCTTCCCTTCATTCCCTTCTATCCCACAACCTTCACAATCCGCTACATCAGCAGTTGCTCGTCGCAGGGAAGCGAGGTTGAAGCGTGAAAAAGAGGAAAAGAAGATCAAGACTGAGAACCAGGACTTGCACGAACTGCCTACTTTCCTCTTCTGATTGCACATCCATAAGCGAGCACTTTTCTTGACTTGAACGGCGTTTTGAATTTCAAATGATACCCCTTTCCTTTATTACCACTCCATAGCATCAATCAAACTTCCAACCCTACCACTTCTCCAACATAGGTCTAATATCAATCTCATTAGTAAACGCCCTCTTGCTCTGCGTATGCAAATTCCAATACGCCTCCGCAATAGCATCAGCCTCAATCTTCGCCTCCTTAGGCATATCCTTCAACCACTCTTTCGTCCTCGGAATATCAATCACACCATCGATAACAGCATGCGCTACATGAACACCCTGTGGCGCAAACTCCCTAGCAATGCTTTGGGATAAAGCTCTCATTGCGTATTTGCCGGTGCTGAAGGCTGACATTAAAGCATTGGATTTTACACTGGCTGTTGCGCCTGTGAAGATGAGGGTTCCTGGGTAGGTTGCGGCAGAGTCGGAGGTGTGGGCGAGGAGTAAAGGTAACACTTGTTGGGAAAACAAAAACGCTCCTTTACAGGAAACTTCATAGCCACCTGTGAATTCCTTCTCTGTGAGCTCCAGTAGTGGTTTTCTGGCAAACGGGCCACTGGCATTAAATACAGCAGCTGCACATTTATCTCCGTATTTCTCTTTGATTTGGGAAATGGCGGAGGAGATGCTGGTGGACGAGGATACATCGGTGGAAATGCCGATGGCTTCTCCACCTGAGGATTTGATCTCGTCCACGAGGGAAGTGTAGTTGTCGGGGTTGCGGGCGAGAAGGGCGACGGGGTAGCTGAGTGCGAATTTACGGGCGAGGGAGGCGCCGGTGCCGGGGCCTACGCCAGCGATGATTGCGAAGGCTTTGGACATGGTGGGTTTGGTTTGTGTTATGTCGATCGTTTGGTTGTCTGGTCGAGAGAGTGGGGATCCAAAGATGGAGTCAATTGAAGAAGTGGTTCAAGAGCTTTATCGAGATGAGTAGTATGCAGCTAGGGTGGAGTTCTCGAGAGGAGGTCTAGTATATATCTATGATGTTGACTCAACACATCAAGGTTGATTTGAAAGCAATTGAAAGCTCCGAGGTCGATGTGGAGAGCTTGATGCTGACGTGATTTGAGTAGGGGTCAGATCCGGGTATCGTGCTCCTTGACGCCGAGTGTAAAACACATCCGGCCATGAGTTGATCTGACGCCAGCTCTAACACAATCGGTTGCGTGGCCCAATGGCAAGGCGCTTGACTACGAATCAAGAGATTCCAGGTTCGACCCCTGGCGTGATCATTTTGCTCTTCCTCCAATGGGTGGGAGATTGCTCTTTTGCTGCCACCAAGGCATTCATGTTCTGTTTTGTCATGAATGGTGAAAACTTTTGACTTTCAAGGAAACAAGAATTTTGGGCGAAGCTTCGCAGATGACTTCCACTTGCGTTAACGTTGATGGTATAGGTGTAGCAGAGAGCAAGTGAAAATGTGAAATGAGTGGATTGCATTTGACCCTTGTCTCTCAGCAAGTCCTCATAGGACATTATACCAAACAGGTGGTTTAGGATGGATATGTTGCATGACTTGACATTGCTCGAAGGACAGGGTCGCTTTTCGTCTTGATGTTTCCGGTACAACCCTGTCACTTCGTTTGAGCTACGAAATCACACCACAACAACGAATTTTTATCGGTATCGTGGTATTCGACAGGGCGAAGGTAGGTACTGGATTATCTTTTGACATAGTTTGGTCCTGCTGAACCCGATGTCCGAGTCATCTTCGTCTTGTCATGATCTTGCGAGCTGTGAAACTTGGCCAGCACGACACCCGTTATATTGTCAAGTCCACAAATAAATATCTTGAAGTATGCCCACATACTCTGTGACAACCACTGAGGTGAGGCACTGATATACAAGTTCTGGTAAGGAAAAGATATGAAAGTAACGTGTCAGGTAGCAGATATCGCCAGCAAAACATGATTGTTCACTTTTGATTAGAACACACCCGTTATTCATATGATGATAGCAAGAATCCCCTGTGTTTTGAGCTCTTCTCCATTCTCGACATTTCGACTTCTCTCGCTTACCAAGATCGTTTGGAGATACTGCGATGTCGTTTTTAGGTGAAGAGATGTGGTGCAGCATGGCGGCAAGAGTTGTTTTGTATACTTCGCAGCCAATGGCAGACATATGAGAATCAACTTAACAAGAATGGTGATATACAAAGAGAGATGATGAGAGTCAAAAGACAAATACTGTTTCAGAAAAGAGCATTATATTCCTCAACTATAAGCAGTATATCATACCCTGTACCTCTACCGTTAGACGACAAGAACTACAACAGTATGATAAGAAGATTGTAGACATCTTTAGACATCAGCAAGGCAAATGCAATACGATACAGTTCATAGCAACATGATGCATGAACAAGATGTATCTCACCATCAAACCGGTTACCCTACTAAAGTCTAGAGCAGACGGTCTGCAGGCGAGAGGGGTTTTCAGCCCCGGGCATTCAATATTCGCTAGTCGTATAACCCTTATCCAGGCCATGGTTGTTTAGGCCTGTGAGTAGATATTCTAGCGGTGGTGTGGAAGGGAGGAGAGAAAGTGGAAAAAAGAGAATGAAGGAAAAGAAAATGGAAAATGGTCAGTCACTGTGGTTGGAGAATGAACTCCTCATAATAATGTCTAGACAATGAAAAACATTACATTGTCTTTTGAACGTTTTTAATTCATTGCCAGACGGATTTTTCGATCGAAGCCTCCTTCATAACCCATTTGATTGATGTGAATCCCCAATTGCAAATGAGGAAGAAAACCCCGAAACGCGCTAGAAGAAAAGGTGGAAGCAGAAGGTGGTTCGGTCGTGCTCTCGTTGGGGGGTATTTCGAGCGAGATGTGAGAGTAAAAATTGGAAGACAAGCTTTTTGCGGTTTCATACGACAAGACTGTGCGTCAAAGTATTTAAGCCTTCTGGGTCTTCTCCTTGTTGAGCTCACGGCCCTTGGCAATGCGGGCAAGGATCTCCTCACGGTCCTTGTCGAGCTTGAGGGAGGTGATGACGACCTTGGAGGGGGAGATGCCGAGGGGAACGGACTGGCCGTTGGACTTCTCGCGGGCGACGCGGTCGACGTGGATGACCCACTTGAGACGGTAGACAGTTGTGACCTTGCCCTCGCGGCCCTTGTTGGAGCCACGGACAATGGTGACCTCATCGTCCTTGCGGATGGGGATCGAGCGGACCTGAACGACACTTTTATTAGCATCATACAAAGACAGCCGATCGACGAGCATTGTTTGTTTGGTATATGGGGGGTTGTGGTGCATAGGTCTTTTGAGAGAAACATTGGCAATCAGATTGTTGTGGTCGAGTCATCGAGGTGGATCGTGCCGCTGGGATTGGCGCTTACTGGTGGCAGCGTCGGTGGTGGGCGAAGATCGGTGTGGTAGGCGATGTTCGCGTGCGTTGTGCGTTGTTGATGGTCGAGTCTGATTTGGTGTGCCATGTTTCTCTCAATGCCTCCGTCTCTTTCTGATGTGGAAATGCGTCGTCGTCGGAGTTTATCAAGGCGTGCATACGTTGTACTTCTCACGGAGCTCCTTGGAGAGAGGGGCGCTCATGATAGTGCGGCGGACACTGGAAGGGGCAGAGAAGTGCGCCTTGCGCGACTTTCTTCTGGAAGAAGACAGAGCTGCGGCGGACGAGGGTCAGTTTGAGGCAGCATGGCAGCAGGCATGACAGCGCATACAGGTGTTGATCTTGGTCATCTTGTCGGTATTGGGCGAGTCCGGATTGTCTGTCGGAGATTCAAAAGTCGCTGGTCGTCACAGAGCAAGCAAATCTGAAGCAGCGCGACGCAAATTCTCGCCCGGCTGTGGGCCACACGGGAAATTCTCGGCTGCTCGACTGGCCGTTTGTCTTGGCTTCGGCGGCCGCTCCTTCCCCAGGCTCGTGTTCGAGATGCGGTAGGCTTCGCGTTGCTCTTGCGCTGATGAACATTCAATGCGCCATGTCTTCTTGAGGCGGATAGAAGCACGCGCTGAATCCGGACTCAAGTCGCAATAGCTCTCACCATCTTCTGTACATATTGGAATCTCCACAAACCTCACTCTGGCCCAGTGAAGGACATAACCTCGCGACACTACGCCTCATCGCCAAGCATATACGGCGCGTCATTTCAACTGTCTTTGGTCGCGTCTGCGGCTTCTCGATTGACCTTGGATACCGCTTGTTTCTTGTCGCATCGTTATGGCCCCATACAACTCCCACTACAGCAACCGCTACGATCCTGTTGGCAGCCAGTATAATCAACAACACCACCAGAATTATTATACCCCGAGTTCGAATCAGCCCGCCGCGCAACAGGATCGTCCGACAACCCAAACTCCTCAGTCACAGCCTTCTGCTCCCTCTTCATACCAGTCCTCGTCGTATACTGCTGCCTACTCGAATCAGCCTTACTACAACTACGCATCCACCGAGAGTCGCGCTGCCGAGACTTTGAGCCATTTGAGTGCTCAGGATCACCCGCCCACTTCGACCCGCCAGTCAAACACCCAATACGAGACAAACTCTCGCTCAGACTCCTCATGGAATGCCTCAGAGCGACCTTCGACACAGCAACATCATTCGTCAGCCACGAACTCAGCCTCCTGGCACAACGCTGATCGAAGGACTGCCAATCCCTCTCCGCTCTATCAGCAGGAACAACGATCGACCAACACCGCTGCCAATTACAGCCCCGCTCAGTCCTATTCTCAACCTGCGAGTAACACCGATAAATATTCATACTCTTCGTATACTCAGTCAGAGCAGCCGAGAGCCCACACGACAACGTCTAACCAACCGAGTTCCTACGACTACTCAGCTTCCAACTTTCGCCCCGCCAGCCCCTACGTAGCTCGGCAACAGCAGCAGCAGGCTAGCAATCCTCGCTCTAGCATTTCTTCAGTCGCCTCGACCGCCCCACGCGACCATCACTTAACGGCGACCGCCTCACATACATCCGCTAACGTCGGCCAACCTCGCGCGCCGAGCGTCACTCCGAGTTCTGTCCAGCAACGAGCCAGCTCATCATACGCCCATCACTCCAACAATTCCGATCACGGCTACGGTTCTGGTCCTACCACCGTAGACCCTGTTCAAGTCTACGACCCTTGGCCGGAGCAGCAACGAAAACTCGCAGAAGCACGACGAAAAGCCGAAGCCGAAGAGAAGCGACGAGCTGAGGAAGAAGCAAAAATAAAGGCCGAGGAAGAGGCGAAACGCAAGGCCGAAGAGGAAGTGAAGCGGAAAGCAGAAGAGGAAGCAAGGAAGAAGGCCGAAGAGGAGGCCCGTAAGAAAGCAGAAGAGGAAGCCAAACGAAAAGCCGAAGAAGAGGCAAAGCGCAA
This sequence comes from Aureobasidium sp. EXF-12298, assembly GCA_024195555.1. NCBI lineage: Eukaryota > Fungi > Ascomycota > Dothideomycetes > Dothideales > Saccotheciaceae > Aureobasidium > Aureobasidium sp. EXF-12298. Next base: position 165,497 of record SWBJ01000009.1, on the reverse strand, counting down.
AGCTGAAGAAGAGCGGAAGGCCGAGGAGAAGCGCAAGGAGGAAGCTAAGAAGGCCGAGAATTTGCGCCTTTCGCGAGAAATGGCGAATCAGGAAGCAGCCAGACGAAGACAGCAAGAGCAGCAGCAGCGCCCAGCACCTGCTGTCACAACTCTTCAGGATGATACCCATCGTATGATGGCTGCTGCCATGATGGCCAGCGGACCTTCCAGCGGTGGCAGTGGCGGCAACTTGGAGACCGAGATGGCCGCCATATTCAGAAAAATGCGTGATCTGAACCAGGCTGACCCTCAGATGTTTGCACGTATGTGGGAGACTGAGAGGCAGGCCCATCTCACCAAGTCACAAGGCAACACTCCTGCTCCAGCTCCAGCTCCGGCTCCAACTCGTGCTCCTGCTCCGGCACAACGATCCCAAGGTCCTGCGCGCCCTGTCTTTAGCCCAGCACCAAACCAAGCACCCCAAGCGCCTATGGTCTCTGCTCCACCTACTCGACCACCTGTTCCTGCTCCCCGTTCGGCTACTGCTGGGCCTAGTAACGACGTGCAGTCGAATGCTAGAAGCGTACCGTTACCTCCAGGAGGTCCTAACTCTCACTGGCCCCCTGGCAAAAAGGCAACTCTGGCGGATACCGCTACGAGGTGGCTCAATGCAAGACCAGAGAACGTGAACAAGTTAGTCTCTGTCGAGGAGATTCATGCATTGATTGCACCAAACCCTTCGTATATGACCTTATGCGAAGGTCTTGAACGAATGGGATTATACGTCGACCGTGCCCAATTTGCCCGTGCTTTGTTATCGGTCGTTCCTGATGCTGCCAAAGCAAAACCGGCATCTCCTGCTCTTCCGTCAGCACAGCCCCCAGCGATTGCAATCCCTACGCCTCCTGCTCAAGGTGCGTCAAAGTCTATACCAGTGTCACAGAAATATCCCAACATTGGCAAATTTCCGGGACAACGAGGTCGGCCTAGTCGTGCTGCCTTGGCTGCTCTTAACGACCAGCAGAACGTAGTAGATCTTACCGGTCGCGACTCGGTGCCTCCGACCACATCTGCTCCACCTGTCTCTCGGCCGCACTATTCTGGAGCTCATCCTATTGACGCACCCATTGTGAACTACCAGGCGCAGTGGGCTCCTGCGGACGATGTCCCACTCTATCCGCAATCCTACACCCCAGCTCAATCTCAGCCACAACACTTGCAACAACATCACCAACAAGACCAACAACGTGCTGCGATAATGAAGCTTCAGGAACAGCACCGCAAGTACTCTAGTCCATACTTCCAGCAATCTAACCAAGCTTCCAACGTTGCAAGACCAACACCACCTCCAGCAGGACCACGACCACCACCAGCCAATAAGGACGAGGCCGCTCGCAAGCGTAACTTTGCCGAGCTTGTCGACATGACAGCAATGGACTCCGATTCTGATGAGGACATGCCTCCGGCAAAGCAAATCAATACTGGGCAATACGACACAGGCATGGTTTCGGAACAAGTCAATACCACTCACAGCAATGGCCATTTCAATCCTCCTGCGCCCCCGAACCTGCAGCAGTACTACTTCAATGGCCAATACCATCCGATCACAGCTCCTGTACCCTCATCTGCTGCCACGCAGTTACGTCCTATGGTCATTAGCAAACACTTCGAACTCAAGACTCAAACTTTGGTCGAGCCGGTCAGGCGTGCCAAGGTCGCACGCAAGTCCAGATATGATCCGCGAACTATTTGCAGAGATGTTCTGTTAGCTACGGGACGTCACCCAGACATGCGACCATTGAATCAACATCTCAACGGGATGCACAACTTCCTCAAGCTACACTCTAAGGATGTTGAACAGGACAAGTTCGATCTTGACACGATCCGCTGGGACCTGATCGATCCAGGCGAGCCGATAGATGAGCCCCTGGAAGTCGCAGAGGCAGAGAGAGAGTCTACCATCGAGGCGGAGACGAGTGAGAGAAACGCAGCAGATGCTGATGACGAAGGCGGAAGTGAAGACGAAGGTGGTGCGCCACTCATTTCAGACATTCCACCCACTGTCATTGCTACAGCTTCCACGGCCGAAAACTCGCCAGCACCTTCGACATCTGGCCGATACGGTTCAACCAGCCAACTTGTTGCTGTTGAGATCAGCTCGACTAAAGGCCAACCAGGCCGGTTCAGGAAGCCATTCCCCAATCCCAAGAGACAGTCTGAACGCAAGAGTCTGCCCGCGACAGCGAGCGTGAATGTCAGCAACGGAAAATCTTCGGCTAAAGCCTCGACGCGCCGGCATACCGAGGTGCATCAACGCGCGACACCGTCCGAGACACCTCGCAAGCAACAAACACGAAACATGTCGTCAACACCGATTCCAGACAAGCCGGTCGGCTATGCAGCGTTCCGCTCAGCAATTACCGAGTATGATGAAAATGGTAACCCAATTAAGAGAAAAGGTCGCCCGGTCGGCTGGCGCAAGAGCGTCCATAGTAAGGCAGCTCTTGCAGCAGCAGGCGAAACCGGTGCCGGCGCAACTCCTACATCATCAGCAGCTCAGCGAACATCTCGAGGTCATGCAGTGCCAAGCTATGCGCCACCAAAACAGCGTCGTCCTCGTACCGCAAAACCTGTTGTCGAAGCAAAGGAGCCTGAAGTTGAGTTTAATGTTTACAAGTGTGAATGGGAAGACTGTGGTTCAGAGCTGCACAACATCGACACACTTCGCAAACACGTTCTCAAACTTCACGGCAAAAAGACAGCAGAAGGCGACTACGAATGCGCGTGGATCGGATGCTTCCATGAAGACGAAGTGACTGCATTCGACGACATGGCAACATGGATGGAGCACATGGAAACAAACCACGTCAAGCCAATCACGCGCAAACTAGGCGATGGACCTCGTTCAGGATTATCAGGTGGCTCTTGAATCCTTTGATGACCGTTTAAAGTCACACCCTTTCTTACTAACATATGGCATTCAGACGATCATTCTGAAAGGTCAGATGCCTATCTCTCCGACTCGTACGGCAGATTGGTGACACCTATCATCTCAATGGAACCACTGAAGCCAGGCACCAAGGACTGGAGAGCACAGCAAGAAGCAGAGGCGGCGGCAAGAAGACTTAGCAATCTCACTGGATCGAAGCTGAATGACGAGAAGCTGTTGCAGCAGATGGAGGAGAAGAAACGACTCGTTGGTCCGGCATTGACCAAGGCAGGAAGCATCTTGTTTACCGAAGAACGCAGACGCAACTTTCTCGACGATGAAGACTTCTTCGAGGTTGTGAACCCCGAGGGAGCACCAGCTTATCCACCCGAGCGTGATTGAGGCGTGTGAGTGTACGATACGCAGGAGGAAAACAGGCACAGAAGTATAGCTCAGGAAGCATCTTATAGCCTTTGACGAAAGCCCGGCCGCAGAAAGCAGACCTCGGCGTCTTGTCGCAATGTGCATAGCCTAAAGACAGACAAGACCGAGTACATAATTCAACAACAACAACAAAACAAAACAAAAACTCTTTTGGTATCCTCCCTGTATGTCGAAATGAAAAACAGCCCAGTCGCGCAAAGCAAACACCAGCGACTGGGCTTGTTGTAGAAACTCCATCGACGCCTAGCCATGTAAAGCACTCTTGTCTCTTCACTCCCTTCTATTCCTGTCTCCAGTGTGTTTGGTATGCAACAGCTTATGATCTGACGGGCTTTGCACCGGGTACGGTATCGGCCTTGCGCTCGGCGGACAAAGGAGTCTTGTCGTCGTTTTCGGCATTGACTTCGAGGAAATGGTAGAGGACGATGAGGAGCATGCTGACGCTGCCGAGGAAGATGGCGAGTTGGTAGAGTTGGTCGTCTGTGATCATTGTTGCGGTTGTAGAGCTGGAGGGCATTAGCTTCTGAGCTGGGTTGTAGTTGGGTGACGGGAGGTGACTCACGGTTGTGGTTGGTGAGGAACAAAGGATTGATGGAGTGAGGAACTGAGTTGTATCGCTCAGAAGCGGGTGTGACTATTGGAAGTAGAGTGGTTGGCAAGGCGGAGGTGAGTATGCGGTATAGGTCGATGATCAAGGTGTCTTGAGCGTACGTGTACAGTGGCAGGCACGCTAGGACGGGAAGGTACAGCGAGCAGCTCCACAAGGGAAGGTGAACCGAGGAGAAACGCCAAGATTCACAATTCTCGAGTTCAGGAAGTGACGACAGGTGGGGACGCAAGAGAGAAGAGCAGCCACGCAACTTCCAAATTCACAATTCTCACATCCAGGAAGTCTGAACATCTAACCACCCCCACCACGGGCACAACCATCTACCTCCTGGACACACACATCCCAACCACGGGCATACACACTCGCACTCTTCCACCACAGCCAACAACACCCACCAACCACCCATCATGCCGCCCAAAAAGCAAGACAACGCCCCCAAAAAGGTCGCCGTCGACAAGACGTTCGGCATGAAGAACAAAAAGGGTGGTGCCGCCCAACGCCAAATCAAGCAAATCAACGCCACCTCCACCCTGCCCATGGACCAAAGGAAAAAGGAAGCCGAAAAGCTGATCCGCGAAAAGGAAAAGCTGGCCGCCGAAGCCGCCAAACGCGAAGCCGCCGAACTCTTCAAGCCCGTGCAAATCCAAAAAGTGCCCTTTGGAGTCGACCCCAAGACAGTGCTATGTCAGTTTTTCAAAAAGGGCGCTTGTGAGAAGGGAAGGAAGTGCAAGTTCTCGCACGACTTGAGTCAGGGTATCAAGGGTGAGAAGAAGAGTTTGTACACCGATACGAGAGAGTTGGAGAAGGAGCAGGCGGATGAGGAAAAGAAGAAGGATGATATGGCTGATTGGGATGAGGAGAAGTTGCGTGATGTTGTCAAGTCTAAGCATGGTAACCCCAAGACGACTACCGATAAGGTGTGCAAGTTCTTTATTGAGGCTGTCGAGAATGGCAAGTATGGTTGGTTCTGGACCTGTCCCAATGGCGGCGACAAGTGCATGTACAAGCACAGTTTACCACCAGGGTATGTTTTTTTGTTCCCTCTCCTCACTCCTTCCCTCAACTGACATTTCTACTCTCACAGCTTCGTCCTCAAGACAAAAGAACAGCGCGCCGCCGAAAAGGCCCTCATGGACAAATCCCCCCTCAACACCCTAACCCTCGAAGACTTCCTCGACAGCGAACGCCACAAACTCTCCGGCACCCTCACCCCCGTCAACGAAGAAACCTTCCAAAAATGGAAAAAGGAACGCATGGACAAGAAGGCCGCCGAACAAGAAGCCCAAAAGATGAAGGAAGCAACCGGTCGCGCACTCTTCGAAAAGGGCGACTGGAACGACGAAAACGATTCAGATGCCGACGATGACGATAACTGGAACTTGGAGGCTATGAGACGGGAGACTGAGGCTGCTAGACAACGTAAAGAGGAGATTCGATTGGGGATTAATCTTGATGAGGCACAGCAGATCACTACTGATGCGAGTGAGGGTGTGGGTGAGATGGTTGAGATTGCTGTTGAGCCCAATGGTAATGTCAAGGATGACGAGTAAGAGGGAGAGTCTTGCGAAAGGAAAAAGATTGTTGCTGCATTTTCTTGGTTGCGACGCCTGTATAACGTGGTCTAGGTAAACCGTATCCCGACTCTTGCATCAGGAGTTCGGAGGCGGCTGGACCGCAAAAGGCGGATTGGAGTTGGACCTTGCTCCTACCATCTCCATCATTTTTCTATAGTCCTGTGTTTTTTTATACCGACTGCTGTTTTAGAGCGGTCTCGCTGATATGACATTTATGCTTTTTCTCTCTATCAAATCTTCTCGACTTGACCTTTGATCTGTTTTCTTCCACGTTCGAGATCCACGTTTGCGAGTGAGATCAGAAGGGCAACAGAATATCATAGTCTGATCGCGGAATCAATTTTCAAGGTCGCTTGCATTATTGATTTTCTCTACCCAGCACGATTCTGTAAAGTAAGGACAATACACATAGAAAAAAGGCAAAGCAAGGATGAAAAAGCAGATTGTGATGATTTTGAGAACCAAATGGAATCAAATTCTCATCATTATATTATTAACAGTGATTTCTTAGAAAGCAATCATCAAACCACTGACAAGTCCCATAACAATGGCACTGACAACATCCCGCAAGTCTCTTTGCATCGATCTTGACGCTCCTGCTGTAGATGCAGTAGCGACGGTTGCTCTTGCCGTCTCTGTCTCGGAGTTTCCTGCCGAGGTGGCAGTGATGCTGGAACCTCCTGAAGTTCTATTTCCTTCCAAGGAACCCGAGCTCGAACTCAAGCGTAGACTTGAGGATGCTGTTTGTGGTCCACTTGTCGTGGCAATTGTTTCTGTGCCCCTTGTGTTGACGGCGGGTAAAGTTGTTGTCTTACCATCAACCACCACCATCGTCGATGCAGAGACAAATCCAGAAGCGACTGGAGAAGGAACCGTATACGTCCTTCCACCAATCGTATACACACCTCCCTCACCCACACTAATGGTACCGATCACAGAAATCGGAGTTACAGTGCTAGTAACCTTCGTAATCGGCAAACTAGAAGTTTCACCATCAACAACAACAGCTATTCCAGAAGAAGCGAGTGAGTACATTGTTCCTTGTACATTCACCCCTGTACCTCCTGGCGTGAGGATCTGTCCGGCTACAAGGACTGCTGTTGTTCGAGAAGCAGAAAGTGGCGTTGGTGCTCCGTTGAGAACGATCGCTGTTGCAGAGGTAGCGAGTGAATAAGTCGTTCCTTGCAGCTCTAGAGCAGAACCACCCGCTACGAGTGTTTGTGTCCCAATCACGTACTCTGGAGCAGAGTTTTGAGTAACTGTGCTAGAGCCGAGAGTGATGACTGGCGCCATAGTGTTGGTGATGACAGAGAACACTGGTGGGTCAGGAGTGGTGATGAGGGCGGGAACAGAAACTTTGACTACTGGCGATGCAGTGGGTACGTCTCCATTCTCCAGGACTGGAGTCGAAGGTGAAGGTATCAAGAGCGAGGATATCGATTCTTGTACTTCGATAGCTGAGTCACTCTGGACAGTAACCAAAGAACCAGATATTGTGGTTTGAGCACTAACGCTGGGATTCTTGCCTTCTGCAATGACAGCGCTAGCGACGACATTAACCACAGGGACCGACTGCGTCACTTTTACCGGTGTAGAAGATACGACCAGAGTTGAGGTAACACCATTTCCCACAATCAAAGTCTTTGATCCAGAAGTTGCGAGTGAGTACGTGGTCCCTTCGACAACGATCCCAGAACCACCCGCCGAAAGTGTCTGGGATGCGTAGATGAAGCCAGAGATGGGGTCTAAGGAGATAACAGAAGATCCGAGTGTGATTTGTGGTGGCTTAGCATCAGAAGGTTCAACAGATGGAATTTGGCTAGTTCCGAGGATGGCACCTGAGGTTGTGAGTGAGTATGCTGTTCCTCCGATTGTGATAGCGGGGCCACCAGGTGCGAGAGTTTGGGAGCCGATGATATATTCGGTCGAAGGATTTGGCATTATCGTTGTCGAGTCGAGTGTAAGGATTGGTGCGATAGCGCTTATTATCTGAGATGCCGGAGTTGATTTCGTGGGTTGGTTGTTTGGGGCACCAGTGAGCGGTATGACCTGGTTGCTTGTTTGCTGAGGCTCAGTGTATGCTCCATTGCTGAATACCTGACCGCTGGTTGAAACAGTCAAAACGGACGAGACTTGTGTATCGCCTTCGGAGCCAGTCGCGGATGGATGCGGTGCAGCATTCGAAACTGCATTCGTGTCGGAAGACGGGAATGGTGTTATTCCAATAATTGCGGTGGTGATAGGCACCGCCACAGATGGCAATTTGGTATCAGCTGCCGCGCTGCTGAGTTGTGTAGTAGGCACCGAGCCATCGTTGACCCCAGTGGCGATTTCAGTAGGAAGTACAACAGGGACTCCAGTAGGGCTTACAGCAGAGGATGTGCCATTACTGACCACATTGGTCGTTGCAGAGGTTGGTTTCTCGACCAAACTGCTCACTTCGATCGTACTGGGTGCTTGGGAGATTGTTGCTTGAGAGACAGTAATCGGCGTTAGCTGTGCAGAAATTGTTGTCGGATTTCCTTCAGCGGGCTTCGAGGTCACCTGTGCGATAGAGGTAGGTTGCTCATCAACCGATGTTGAAGCTTGGTCTAGGCCGGTGGATAGATTCTGGCCGACAGTAGTAGAAGTGTGCTCAGCACTAGAAGGAACTTGCTCGCCAACAGTAAAAGAAGCCTGCTGAGTATCCGTCGTGGTGGGACTCTGTTTGATGGACTTCTCCGAAGTTTGCTCGGTATTCCCTGCCAAAGTCGGCTGTGTGGTTGCCGTCGAGGTTACTCCGGAAGTCGTAGCAGTGGTCTGCGCAAGGGTTGCAGAAGAAGATGTGGTTACAGGCAACGCTGTTTGTGCACTAGTCTTGGCCGTTGTCTTACTTGTAGGCACAGGAATAGCCCCACCAAAGTTCTCAGGCCTCGTCGCAATGATTGAGCTTGTCTTGTGCGTGAGCGTACTCACAACAATATGAACAGTTGGCGCTCCTGTAGGTCTCTTTGATACGAAGTTCGTACATTCGCCCAGCCAAGGAAATTGAGAGGAAACACTGGCATTTCGCTGCACCCATTGGATAAATTCTTGGGGTATGGAGTCGAAGTATACTTTTGCTGTTTTGTCATGATGGTTAGGAGGTGGATAGGAGGTGGATAGGAGGTGGCTAGGACGTAAGGAAGAAGGTTGGGAAGGAGACATACAAGGCCAATCAACGGTTGAATTCGACCAGATACCTCCGGTATATCCCAGAGTTCCTAGATCGGTGTAATTCTTTGCTTCGACAACGACCCCGGATTCATCCAAGTATTTGACATCGAGGATACCAAGGATGGGTTCCGCATAAGGAGTTGGCGAGGCTCTTTTTGCTACCAGTCAGTCGATGAGATCTCTCATTGTTAATTCATAACTTACACCACAGTCTTCGTCCTCGTAGCACTGATACCCCACTCCGTGGTGATCTCAGAGTAGGTGTGTAATCTGGTCTCAGCATACGTGAATTCCTTCGTCGTAGAGGGAAGCAGAGAGATCAGATCCGTAGGAACATCGGGAAACTCCCACTGCATCGAGGCCAGGACACCCATGGTAGCCAGTCGATCAAAGTCTGTGTAGACTATGGATTGTACTTTGCCCGAGTTTTCACCTTCGGTAACGGTGAAAGATGCAGTGAAGCCGTTGTATCGTGATGTTGAGTTGGCAAGAACGAGGGTATTGTTGTATTGAATATAGTAGTCCATCTCCGTTGCAACCTAGCAGGATAGTCTTAGTTGATTGGCTTGTAGCTGTGAGGGTACGAAACTCACGGTAAATGTGGCATGTTCAGTCCACCAAGAGTTCAAGAAGATTTCATTGGGCAACCAGAAACCACAAGATCTGGTAAGACTAGGACCAGGAGTTGTTTCTGAGCCTGATGAGAATGAAGTCTGTGTGGCTTGTGATGTTGTTGTGTTCGCGAATGCAGTACCTGTTGCTAGGTTAGACGATATTTTGAAAGTCGAACCAGAGGGGCTTACGTTGAGGAAACGCAACAGCACCTGTAGCTGCGAAGACCAAAGCTACCACCACCAGCCGCGAAGCCTCGCTCATGATCGCGTACATGTCAGTCAAAAACTATCTCTGTTTGGCCTGTTGCGACCTTATCCGAGATTCAAGATTATATCCTAAGCTTTGATCAAAATAAACGAGGGACGTCTCAACATAAGCGTGAACCCAGCGTGAAGATGATGAAAGGAAAGGAGAAGCACTCGAGCCTTGCCTGGCGCCTATTTTACTACTCATATATGCGAAGGTCTTCTGTAGGATTCACCTACCATATGCATAGTCCCGACCCAGCAGCAACGCACACGCACTTTGCGCGCCGTGCCTTATATGCTTAGCCGAAATGTGAAGATTCATCAAGATGCTAAGCTCCTGCAAGGCCCACACATTCAATAGCAGCGAGTGAGAGATCGGGGCGAAAGAATAGATGAAGTTGTAGGATTATGGCAAGATACAGGTGCAGATAAACATACAGATGATTGGTGGATGTCGTCTCCGAAGGATTTCTTGGGTGCATGGACCAGACTCGTGGTGCAAGGTACAGCCGCGCCTTCCTTAGTTTGCTAGATTGTTTGTCAAGCGATCAGAACATATACTCTTGAACGAGAATTCTTTATACATCATTCTAGCCAGATGTTCCAGTCGCGAAAAAGCACGATGTGATTCATGAGCTTATAAATGTGATTTGTTGAGCAGGAACGGAGACGAAGGTGAAGAGGTGGAGTTGCAATATATCCAGTCTTGGCGTGCATGACCTTCGGTATTGACTCTGTTTTTGGACAAAGGTTTGCGCATGTGCTTATATAGATGATTTGTGACTCTGCAGTGTTTACGATCGGGCCCAGCTAGGATTCAGTGTGGGACTGTGGTATCGAATGTCCGTGTGCCGGAAACCCAGTCTCCAATTTTGAGAGTCCAGGGTAGGAGGGCAGCCTAGGCAGAATGGAAACATGACTGTGTTTATACTTGTTCATCTTCTGCTTCTAGACTGGGGAAGGAAGAGAAGGAGATGGTCGTGCGTAGTTCAATCGTTTGATGTTTCTAATCTCCATTCATGCGTTCAAGAATTTCTCTTACCTTGATGTACTTGTCATGCTTGACCGATACCATAGCATGACAGGTACCAAAGGCAAGAGCGATCTGATCAGGTCAGTGTCTGTCGTTGAGTGAATACTCATAAACCTTTGCACTGCCCAAGCAAATCATCCAACTCGCTCCTCAGTTCCTCCCAATCGGGGCACTGCTTCTCGGTCGCCTCTACCATACTTAGAATCCATTTCGCCATCCCTTTGCACTTGATCCTTGCATCCAAATCATCGGGGACTCTGCCTTTCTTGAGTTCATGCAACATCTCATGCCTTTCCATCCGAGTACCAAAGGGATGTAGCAACTCGAAAGCAATGATTCCTAGCGCGTAGACATCCAGGCTTGGGGCATTGTCGCGCGTCACTGTGTAAGGACGGTATATTTCCGTGCCTACTGCCTTGCAAGACGCACCCGCCAGGGGAGGTGTGTCTTCTGGTCTCGCAATGGCAGAAACAAGTCCGAAGTCGCCAATACAGATGCTGATGTTGAAAGGGCGAGAGGTTCTTTGACCAGCACAGGCGGAACAATTGTGTAGTGACAGAGCGCCGGGTGGAGGCTTTGAACCTTCGCGCACGGCGAGGAAGATGTTGCCAGGTTTGAGGTCTCGGTGGACTATTCCTTCCGAGTGCAGGTATTCCACACCTTCGATGATAGAAGAAAGAATTTCCAGCGATGAGTGAGCATGAAAACAGTGGCGGAGAGATGAGATGTTGTCGCTGACGATGGGGTATGCGTTCGGAGAGAGGAAATCGGAAAGGGTCATGCTGTATAACGACATTTGAATGTGAAGCGCTAGAGAGGGCGATGAAGAGGCATGTTGTTGTTGATTGGTGCTGAATGAGGAGGTGTCATAACTGCTCTCCGATGGCTCGTGTCTGCGCGTGATGACTTCGACTTCGCTCTCGTCGCTCACGCTTGCGACTGTGCTGCGACTTGGTATCTTCTGCAGGGGCGCACCTTCGGAATATGATCTGAGATAGAGTTTAGCAAGACTGTCCCTTGGGATGACATTGTGTGATTGGATCTGGCTTTCATCGACTTACCCTGGTTGAAGAGATTGAGTATCAGATGTGGCTGGTCCCGATCTTCTGGAATCCTCGAATATGATATCTTGTTCTTCTTCTTCTTGGGTCGCAAAGCGCTGGTTTTGACCAAACGACATCTCAAATGGACCTTCATCGGCATTCAAATCGTCATCATCATAGCCGAACTGTACATCGATAGCCGGTACATCGGGTCCGTAGCTTTCTCCATCTGATTCTTTAGGCGCTTCGAGCAACTTGCGACCATGGGACTCCAGCGCTGGTTTGTTGGATATCAGAGGCGCCCATTCAATCCAACCGCTATGATATCGAACAATATTCGGATGTTCCAAGCGTGCCAACGTACGTACTTCGACGAGGATATGGTCGAGCTCTGCTTGTCCGTTCTCCTGGATCTTGCGCATACGAGTCGGTCCCAAGGGTATCTTCTTGATCGCATAGTGTCTGCCATCCAGGTTGTGTTTGCATCGAAAGACAGTGCCGTAGCCGCCTTTGCCAAGAATACCAAACTCTTCGAAATCTCGTGTGTATCGTGTAGAGTTGAGCAAAGGGTGTCCGGGAAGTATGCCATTGCCGAGAAGTTTGGGCTGAGCGTGCAAGTCTGAACCAGCGATTGCAAGGTCACTGAATCGGCGGCTCATGTCAATGGTCGTTGACTGATCTCCTCCCATCAGCCGTAGCAAAGGTCCAGGTAACTCATTGGCTTGAGACTGTGCTAGGATTTCTTCAATTGGTGTCTGAAGATCAACGGATTTTCGCGTAATCACGGAGAGACCATCCCGATAAGTTTGGCGAAGAGGTCCGAATTGGTCGGAATCCAGATCACCAGTTTCCAGACCATATCTGCCAAGTTGTCGTGAAAGTCGAGCGTACTTTTCCTTGGCTAAGGCTTGAACTCGTGGGTGATCTTTGGCATCAAATCCAGCAGCCTTCAAGTCATCCAATGCCTCATTGTAGCAGCGTTCTTCGAGTAGGGCGTGTAATAGCAAATCGCGGTGATAGCTTGAACTTCGAGAGCCTTCCGCAAGCGCTTGTGTCGCGCCAGGTCCAGACTGCTCCTCTGCTGCTGTGCTTGACCCTAGAGTGCGTACTCTTGTGATTTGTTGATCGCTGCTGTCGGACTCATCACTGGTCTCATCTGAGGTGCTTTCTTCACGAGAAGAGCTGATATCTGCCGCCGACCTGAAAAACGACGACATCACGTCTTTGCAGGATCAATGGTATGATGTTGTTGTTTGAGTGACATGAAACATAACATCTTACGTGTTATGCTTGGCCGATGGAAACGATTGTTGTCGTGATGTCTTTGACGTTCTTTCAGATTCTTCAGGGTTTAGGCAGTCGAGCGCATATACTTGCTTGCCAACGAAGTTTCAGCATACCGCTGCCTATCTTAAGAAGAGGGAGAAGACACTCTGACTGACGTGACACCAAAACAATGTATAGTTGTTTCTATCTGGAGAAGGCCGAAGAACGTTGCGGCGCGATGAGACACGACTGGTCAAAGGTCTGTGTTGAGGCCAGAACTCTTGGCCAATACAACGCCATCGCTCTTTCCTCACCCTCCTGCTCCTGCCTTATATAAGATGAACGAACTATACATTCTGTCCATATCTATGATCGTGGATGAGAACCTCCGTTCTCCAGAGCTGTCTAAAATCTGCTCACTCATTCACGACGCCGACCAGGTCCCAGGTCACGCGACTGATTGGACCTTCACCGAATATCCAAAGGTCCTTTCTTTCTGGACCAGCAAATTGGATGTTGTTTACCGTGAAGCCAGTCTCGATGCGCAGAAGTAATTCTCCATACGCACTCAACACAGTAACACCGCCACCTTCAGCCGCTAGCAAGTAACCATTTTGAGCGACATGGAAGCCATCATCTCCGAATGTCTGAGCAAGATAGATCGGTCGCTTGTTGGTGATATAAGACCCCGCTGGTGAAGCGACGACATCGAAAGCGTAGAGTGAGTTACCTCCGAGAGAGTTGTAGGTATAACGAGGCAAAGGGCCATCTGTAGGATAGTTCTCGAAGTCCGTCACACCGGTGTCACTGATGTACATACTACGGCCATCTGGTGACATACCAATACCGTTGGGCTGAGCAATGCTGTCTTCGACTATGGATACGCGTCCGGTAGAAGGCCTGAAGCGGTAGGTTGCAGGTCGAAGCACCGGATACACTGTGACGTTTATGGCATAACCATACCAGGAGTCAGTAAACCAAATGTCGCCTTGGGCGTCTATCCAAAGATCATTCGGACTGTTGAATGCTTGGCCGAAGTAGTTGTTGAGGAGAGTGGTGACTTCGCCAGTAGAGGGATCAAGCTCATAGATACCAGGTCTTTGGGCAACCAGCGATCCATTTCGAGGTGAAGGGAAGGGGAAGCCTGCCTCGACAGCCCAGTAGACCTTCCCATTAAAGAGTTTACCACCGTTTACAGCATATACAGGCGGAGTGGTTGTGTAGTTCTCCAAGCGAGGTACCGAACCATTGAGATAGATGATTTGTTGCTGATATATGCCTTGATGAGGCAATGAGAAGATGATCGCGTCTAGAGCAGGAACATACACAGGACCTTCATGAATGGAGTCGCTTCGGCTAGCAAAAACGTGGTCCAGCTTTGGGGATGATCCGAGTATCTGGCTACCTCGTTTGTCGAAAACGACAAAAGTTGCGTTCTTCACGAGTTGGAAAGACGGATCGGAAGGAACCTGGGTGTCTACAAAAGTTTCGTTCGAGGAAAACGCTCCTCCGGTCGAACTTTGACGATCGAATGACGGTGGCATGGACGAGGCATAGCGATTGATGCAGACCACATCAGTGTTATTCGAATAGCCAGGACATGCTTGCGCGAGAGGACTGATGATACCAGCCTGAGCAAGAGCTTGTCCCAACACGATTGACAATACGTTGACACTGAGAAGTAAGGCCATGACGTTGGATGAGATCTGCGTAAGGAAGAGGTATAGATAGTAGATGATTGATTTGTATGCTCAATAAGATCGATATCTCTGTTATATGTGAACTCAGTCCTGAAAGATAATGGAGCTGATCTGTAACAGTGAATCTGCTCAACAGCGTCGACGAAGACACGAGGGAGTAACCAAACCTCTCCCGCCCCTCATGCATTATCCTAGTAGAGAGGCTGGGAGAGGAGCCGAACCGGCCCCGCATTGTGGCTGACGACATTGATGGAGTTCTCAGCTCGAGGCCAGCCACCAGGAACAGGCGTCGAGTTGTAGAGTTGTTCTCGATCCGTTCTCGAAGACCAATCCTCAGAATAGTTGTTGTGTCCTTCGACGGCTTTCGCGAACAGGCACCGAAAGCCAATGTTCGAAGAGGCTCAACGGTTGTGAGCTTCTCCACAGCCTGCATGATGAGGGGAGTGCGTCGAGCGGTGTGAGCTTCCGCCGGCCAGAGGGATATTCGCAGTGCGTAGAAGTAGACGTATTGATCTCATGATCATATACTTTTATGAGCAGAGACAAAGAATACTGACTGAACAGCGCCATTGGCTCATCGCGTGTGACCGCTTACTGTTGCCACTTAAACTCAACCTGAATTCGGTCGCAATCGTGGTCCAAAATGGCTCATGTTTTCCTCATGATGTTTTCTGTCGTCGTCTGGGGAGATGCAGTTGTGTTGCGTGATTTTCGTGAAAATGGCTCACAATTTGGTGGTAGAGCTTGAAATCGCGCAGAGCCGCAGGAGCGAGGCAGATCTTGTTTCGAGGAATGTTTGTGGCAGTGTTCGATGGAGTTGTTTTCCTCTGAACCTTCACGTAATCTAGGTGCGGTACGACGTGATGCTACTTGCTGCTGTACCTGTACACCGCACTTCTGATGTATAAAGAGGAGTCTCCCATAGGAAACATAGGTAGGCTTCATCTGAACTCACAATCTTTCTCTGCATTGAGACAATTCCATTCAAGCAAAGCACTTCTCTAAAAGCACTTCTCTCATCAAGATGTTTGAACCAACAACCACAATGACATCGTCGCTTTTGTCACCACCAACCAACACCACAAGCTCAAATACTCGACGACCAAGTCTGAGCGCATTCAGATATCCCACAGCTTCAGAGACGACAACACACACAGGTGAGTCTCGAGACTAGAACTTGTGTCTGTGACATTTCTGATTGTTTGTCTAGATGCTGCTTCGTCAACAGCGCAAATATCTTGCGCGTACCGAAGGCGTTATGCTTCGTACCTGGCCGCGTCTTTCGGCATAAGCTTCGAGGCGGCACTTGCAGACACAGACGCCCAATTGGCACCACGAAGACCTTCATACGTGTCGGAGTCGGAGCTTGACCGCAGAGAATGAGTCTGCAAATCATAATGATGGCGTTAAGGTCGGATGGGTGTTTCGGATCAGAGATCTGGCCATTTTGGCCAAGCTTGTTGGCGTTGATGACGATTTAATGGCAGTTGTGTCTCTCACACCGGTTGGGTTATGAAACCTGATGTTTTTTGTCAAATAACTCATAGGACATAAGTTCAACACGTTTATCATATGAAGATACTCGTTCCTCAATGATATATTCAGCAAACAATTGTCAAACACAATAAAGATGTACTTTCGAGAGATATAGCTATGACATAGAGTAACCTCGGCAAAACTTGCGGTCTGTGTGGCCTGATTTAACGCGAAATCCTGACTCGCACCAATTTCCTCAATAATTGAAAGATCTCACAAATCAAAGTGACCCGCTCGCCGCTTGCATATTTTTGCTAGAACTGTCTCGAGTGTGTCCCCAGATCACGCGCACTCGAAGTGAAGTACATCGACACGAGCTCGCGGTGATTTAAGACGTACCCTTAGCCGGCAGGCGATCTCAAAGCTCAGCTGTGCTCGGCGCGAAGATGGCCTCAACGGATGACCAGAAATCATCCCAGGCCTCAACACAGAATGGAAAGGCAGCGCACAATGAGGACCACCTCCAGGACTCGAAGACCGACAACAAGCAACAAGTCGCGAGACAAAACAAAGGAAACGGCAAGGTACTGACACCATGGGTCTACGATCTCGGACTGGGAACCTTCAATCTTGCTCTGGATGTCTTCTTTAGAGAAATCTACCCGAGAAACACTTTCAGAATTCCCAAGAAGGGGCCGGTCATCATTGTTGGCGCACCGCATGCCAATCAATTTGCTGATTCTATCATCCTTATGCGATTGCTGAAGCAACATGTCGGACGTCGCATGTCTTTCTTGGTGGCTGAAAAATCAATGAAGGAGCCCTACATCGGTGCCATGGCCGGTAAGATGGGTTCCCTTCCAGTGACCCGAGCTATGGATCATGTCAAGCCTGGTCAAGGATATATCTGTATGCCGGATCCCGATAATGATCCAACCCTGATTCGCGGTGTGGGAACCAATTTCCTCAATGGCCAATACATGCACGGTGGCAGCATCATCATGCCCAAGCGTCCAGGATCGAAAGCAGCACCCGAAAGTCAGTACATCGAGGAAGTCCTGGGCCCCAGAGAGTTCCGTCTGCGCGAAGCATTCAAGACCGAGGACGCACTTCTTCAGCTCACCGGTATGAGCAAAGCTCCCGACGGAAGCAAGATCAAGGGCACCAAATTCAAGGTCGCTCCCCACATCGACCAGAACCGTATGTTCGACGCCGTCTACCGTGAGCTTTCAAAGGGCGCCTGTGTTGGAATCTTCCCGGAAGGTGGATCTCATGACAGAAGCGACTTGCTACCTTTGAAAGCCGGTGTTGCCATCATGGCTCTGGGATGTTTGGCTCGCGACCCGGATTGTGGTCTCACCATTATTCCCGCGGGTATGAACTACTTCCACGCACACAAGTTCCGATCGCGAGCTGTCATTGAATTCGGCAACCCCATCGACGTGCACCCTGACCAAGTCAAAGCATTCAAAGCCGGAGGTGCCGAGAAGCGCGATGCCATCGGATCATTGCTGGAGACCATCTACGAGGGCCTTGCAGCAGTAACGCAACCAAGTCCGGATCATGAAACTCTGCAACTCATTCAGGCCACCCGTCGTCTTTACAACCCTCCTGGTCGCAAACTCCCTCTACCTGTTGTCATTGAATTCAACAGACGTCTACTCAAAGGATACACCAAGTACCAGGACGATCCGCGTGTAGGAAAACTGAAGAAGGCAGTCGTCGATTACAACCGCCATCTTCGCGCACTGGGCATTAAGGATCACCAAGTTGAGTGGGGTGATGCTTCTGCACGTCCTTGGTGGTGGTGCTTGGCTACATTGCTCTACCGTCTGAGCGAACTGCTCCTTCTGGCTCTGGGTACACTACCAGGTATTCTGATGTTCTGGCCCGTCTTTGTGACTTCGAAGATGATTTCCATCAAGAAGCAGAAGAAGGCTCTTGCTGGCTCAGTGGTCAAACTCCAAGGACACGATGTTATGGCTACATGGAAGATTCTGGTTGCCATGGCTCTGGCTCCTGCACTGTACATCTATTACACCGCACTTGTGAGCTCCTGGCTCTACTACAATCGCGTGGGTGGGCAGTACACCTACTCTCTACCCTGGTACCTGCGTGCAAACACCTACATCCCCGATTTTATTTCTCTCTGGCAATTCTCCATCTTCTTCTTTGCACTCATGGTCTCAGTCTCCCTGGCTGCCCTCCGTATCGGCGAGATCGGCATGGATATTCTCAAATCTCTTCCTCCACTCTTTGTGGCTCTGAACCCATCCTCTTCAGCCTCTCTCACCAAACTCCGTGCTCACCGCAATGCTCTTGCGAAACAAGTGCGCGAGACGACTGACGCTATTGGCCCTGACGTCTTCCCTGGCATGGTCGCCCGCGGCATGGAGCAATCCGAAGACGAGCACGAAGGCGAAGCATACCAATCTCAAATGAAGCGAAGTTCTCTAGCCGACAAAGCCGACGAAAGAAGCAGAAGTCGCGGACCTGGCCCATTCTGGTGGCCTGATGCTCTGACCCCTGCTAGCAGATCCACCTCTTTCTCTCTGGAGTCATGGGCCCCTGATAGCAGAAGAGGAAGTGAGAGAAGAAGTAGCGAGTGGAGAGGTACTGAGAGACGAGGTAGCGAGAAAAGAGGAAGGGGCAGAACTCAAGAAGAGTCACAGGAAGATGGCGAGGATAAGGAAAAGGTTGACGAGTACATTGACTACAGTTACTAGCGATTGCGGGTTTGCACAGTTTCTCACTCTATATATAGTTTTCATAACGCATTCCAGTACATAATGAATGATCAACGATAAACAGTGTGCCTGTATTCCTGTTGCGTTTTGTGACCTCTTTGATGGACTGGTATATCTCTGGCTAAACTCAGCCATACGAAACAAAGACACGATGCGCCGAGAAGCAAAAGAATAAAACGTACAGCAGCAGGGATTCCCACGTGGTCACCCACCGTAGTACTAATCTGCCGTTCATGTATGGCAGAGCGGACGGGATGCCCAGTTTTCAGCTGACTGTGGCCGTACGTGAAGAATCGCTGATTATCAATGTATATGTAGACTTGTGAATTATTTACCTTCTATTGCTGTTAATACACAAATTCTCGAGATGAGAGATATCTCGACTACCTCAAAGCTTGGAGATACCGAATCCATCCCTCTTTGCAAGGCCCAAACTGTCTTTGGTGATCTCCTTGATGTTCCTGACGCCGGCCAGAGTCATCGTGCGCGAAAGCTCTCTTTCCAGGATGTTGGTCACAGCCTCGACTCCCTTCTTTCCGTCATAGCTTAAGCCCCACAGTACAGGGCGGCCGATGAGAACAAGGTCGGCGCCGAGTGCGATGGCTTTGAAAACATCGCTGCCACGTCTGACGCCTCCGTCGAATATGACAGGGATGCGTCCGGCGACGACATCAGCGATTGCTGGAAGAACTTCAATGGTGGCTGGGACTAAGTCGAGTTGTCTGATGCCGTTAGTGATGATCAAAACAGAATCAGATTTCAGCAGTAGTCACCTTCCACCATGGTTGGAAACCACGATAGCGTCTGCGCCGTGCTCGACCGCCAGCTTCGCATCCTCCTCAGTCATGATTCCTTTGAGGATGATCTTCATCTTTGTCACACTGCGAAGCCAGGAAATGGTTTTCTGCCACGTCATGCTTGAACTGTGCATAGTAGGTCCCGCTTTCTTCGTGATCTCGTTGGCTTCCTCGACTGTATGAGCATTGAGGAAGACACGCTCGGTGGCTGGTCCCTTGATACCTTGTTTGGGAAGTGCGTAGTTGCCCAAATGCATGCCTTCCGGAAGAACGAGAGGAGTCTTTCTCTCATTGATGCGATTGCCGAGGATTGGTGTGTCGACAGTGAGTACGATAGCAGTGTATCCAGCTGTCTCGGCACGCTTGATCAACTTGCGACTGTACTCGGGGTCTTGAGTGAGATAGAGTTGAAACCAGAAGTCGGGTCCGTCACAGTTGGAGATGTTGCATGCGTCCGCCACATCTTCGAGACTTGTCGTAGATTGAGAAGACAGAGTCATTGATAAGCCTTTGCTCGCTGCAGCCTCGGCGGCCTCAAGTTCTCCCCTGGGATGGCAGAGTTTCTGCATAGCACTCGGAGCAAAGGCTACCGGAAAGGGATAACGCTTGCCGAAGACTGAGGTGCTTGTGTCAACGTGACTTACGTCAACCATTACACGCGGTCTGATCAGGAGCCTATGAAGTGTAAGTATTAGCCCTCTGACATGAGAGATTCCAACACGAATTACCTGTCGAACATGTACGAGTTTTTGGCCATAGCCTTCTGCTCATCTGCTCCGCATGCATAGTAGTCGTAGACATTCTGTGGCAATCTAGTTTTGGCGATCTCCTCAATCTCCATTACGGTGATTGGGACCGTCGACGATGCTGCTTTCTGGCTCATGATTGTTGATTCGGTGGTTAGATGACAAGTCCTTGACGTCGTGCTAATGATCAATTGCGATGTGAGAGAAAGTGGTGTCGTTGATGTGTTTACGGCTAAAGTGTTGATAGCGACCCCACTTTTGATTGTCCTCACTGAGGCGATAACCACTTCACTTGACACTGTTCAAGTGAACCAGAAGATATTCAACATCTCTGCTCGGATATACGTTTTGAACGTAGAGGGAGCTCCCAACGTATCTGTCTGCAGTCACAGAGTATAATGGGATGGAAAGAGTACGGCGGAGTTTGCTTCAAGACATGATGTGCCCTTCCCATGTGCTGATTCTGTAACACATGGATCTACGAAAAGGCACAACACTTTTGAAAGCAGGATACTATTCATCGAGACATGATACAGTATGGGCTCTCTTTGAATATATCTCGGGTCTTGAGACTGTTGTGCCTTTTAATAGAGAGGAAGTCGCCATACGCTTTCGCAGGGGTGTCCATAACTCAGAGTGTGCAAGTGCTAGGGCCGTCCGCACTCACTTCATGCCTCGCATCCAACGACATCATCACACTCGACGTCCTTCTTTCTTTGCGATCGCAATGATCGGATGCCATCCAGCAAGCTCTGAGTCTCGCCATCTTTGTCTCTCATTCCAAGGAGGCGCAGCAGATACTCGCCAGTGACATTCTTACCGACCACAATCCTGGACGCATCTGCTCTACCGCTTTTGCAGGCGGAATGAGTACCGATTTGGTTCCTTCCGCTGTCTTCCTGTCGTATCGGTAGCATCGCCCGCCATATGATGGCATACTTCAGCTCCAAACACACCCAGATATGCGACAGAAACATTCTCCAGCATGACGGAATGCGATCGTCTTATTTCCGCGTGCGAAACACGTGCTAGAAGAAGGTTCCCGGCGGACCCGCGGGGGTGAACTGTGATCGATATAGTTCACCACATAGCTCCGTCAAACAGCGGAGCGCATCTCACGGGAATAATGACACAAACACCATGTGAATGGTTCTATACTCTCTACGGCAGTTGCAGGTGTGGCTTGGCGATTGCCGCCCTTGGCATGGAACTCTTCGATCATCATCATCATCCGCGGAGGGATGTTGCAAGCGGGTGAGAACTTAGAAGGCTCGAGAGGAGAGTAAGCGTTCAATGTCTCGTCGTTACAGCTTTCCATGATCTATCGAATGCGAGAGTCTCGCGGGGTTTAAACCTCGATCATAGGAAGGCAACGACGTAGGTAAGCAGACGATAATGGTAAAGAGCCTCATGCTCAAGATTATAAGAACTATATGATCTATGACCCCTAAGCACTTTCTCATCTCATTCAAATCAACTGCCCATTCCATTCATCGTATCTAAGCGCCAAATCTTTCCATAGACCTGCTTCCCAAAACATAATCTCGCCCCAAATTATATTGTCCAATGGCACCAACACTCCACCTCGTCCGCCATGCTGAGGGCTTTCACAACGTCGCATGGCAAGGAGAAGGTATCTGTGACCCTCTCCTCACTGAAAAAGGTGAAGAACAATGCGCAGAACTATGCAAAAACTTCCCTTATCACGACAAGATAGATCTCCTCATGGCCTCGTTAGTCCCTCCTCCATCACCTACACCTCATTCAAATCAAACTCTAACATTTCCATCCACCACAGCCCCATGAAACGCACAATCCAAACCTGCAAATACAGTTTCAAACCCGCCGTCGACAAAGGCCTAAAAATCATGCTCATGCCTCTAGCCCAAGAATCCTCTTCCGAACACATGGACACCGGCTCCTCCGTCTCAGAAATAAAATCCACATTCGGCGATTTAGTAGACGAACACCGCATCACCGACATTTTCCCCTACTGGAACACCAATTGCGGACGCTTCGACACTGACCCAGAGGTAATGATGGAAAGAGCTCAAATGCTGAGACTGTTTATTAGGGATAGGGAAGAACAGAATATAGTGTTGGTGAGCCATGGAACTTTTGCGCACGCGATTACGGGCAATTTTACGAGAGAGGGGGAGCAGACGACGAGGATGTGGGAGAATGCGGAGTGTAGGACGTATACTTTTGATGATGGGCCTGGGGCGGAGATTGTTGAGACTGAGGAGAGTAAGAAGAGGAGGCCGAGTTTGGAGGTTTCTTCCGGAGAGGAGGGGGAGGAGTGAGTTTGTTGTGTGATATTCTTTAATTATTCTTCTGTACATTATGATATATTCTTCTCAAAGTGATCGTAAATCTTTACGACAGGTTCTCGATCTCCTTGAGCAGCGTGTTTGCAGCAAGTTTTCCCAAGTTGTTTGATGCCAGTGGCGAGTCACCGGTCAGGACATATCTATCCTGGTGCGTCTCTCCAGTGATCTTTTCATTAATTGGCGTCACCCCAAGCTTCTTCAGCTCTTCTCCAACCAACCACTTCATCTTGCCAGGGATATATCCGATATCGATATTGGCTCCGCTGTCCAACGAATCAGGGAAGACATCAATCTTGTAGCCATCATAGATAAACTTCTCTCCTTCAGGTTTGGCGAGGTCGGCTGCAAGCATACAAGCAGGGCCGTGACAGAGAGTGATGAGGTAACGCTTGTTGGCATCTGCCCAGCGAAGAATATTACCCACAACAGGTGATTGAGGAATTCCATTCAATGCACCGTGGCCACCGGGCACGAAAACACCAATGTAAGGGGTTTCCTTGTTGAAGCCCTTGCCCCAGACATCAGACAGTGCGAGTGGGTTCTTCATCTTTTCCTTGTACTTTTCGTAGATTCCCTTGACGGCCTCGTCTTCCTTGGGGAATGCCCACATCTCGAGTTTTACAGGTTCGCCAGTCAAAGTGGCAACATCGAGGTCGAAACCAGCGGCATCGAGGTGGAGCATGGGGAGTAGCATCTCGACTGGGTGGTTTCCGGTGGAGAAGAACTTTCCATCTGCCATGCGCATGTAGCGTTCTTGGGTGCCGATGACAAGGATCTTCCATTTACCGCCTGAGTAGGCGTTGGGGTAGTCGGCACCGTCAAAGTCGGTCTTCGGTGCGACGTATTGGGTGAGTGAGAAGGGAGAGGGGAAGTAAGCTCCATCTTCGGCTTGGTCGGGAACGGGTTTGCGATCTTGAGAGTCGGACATGATTGATGGATGTGACAAATTGTTTGAAAGAACCTTTGGAAATGGTATGATCCTTAAGAGCACATGGCTGCTGCAACTGGTTTATATAGAGTTTATGGAGCTCTGAGCTCCAGTGCCGAGGTGTTCCGCTGACGTGGGGTGGGCCAATATCACTGGCAATGCGGATCGCATCGTCGACATGTGCTGACACACCTGAGAAATCTGCAGATCGAGCCCTGCACTTACTAGCATGGTTCCGAGTACGAGGCACCCATTGAGTATTGAGTAAATTCTCGAAGGTGCCAGATTACTGACGAGTACGGAGTGTCAGAAAGTCGGGGTCTGTCAAACGTCAAACCGGATCGAGCTCCGGAACCACTGTGACGTAGCGTCCATCGCAGACATGTGATAACACACTGACCTTTTCCAAGCCTGACACCCATATGCATGATTCGGATAGAATAAACCTGGTACGTACGAGTGGGTTCTGAAGACTTTGGGACTGCTGTCAAAGGCGTCTCTTGGAACATGTCTTGATAAGCACTCGGAGACCCTTATTGGGTCGGTATGCTCAAGGCTAACACGAAAATCACAAATCAATCCACCACCCTACAATGGTAGAAAGCCATGAGGCACCAATCCTTCTTCGAACCATGTTCTCACGGTCTCTGCAAACAGCTCAGGAGCTTGCCAAATCCAGGGATGCCTCATTGCAGGGTGGATGATAGCACGAGTAGCGCTGTTCAACTCATGACCGATCGCAGCCAATTTCTTTGCATCTCCAGGGTTGTCATTCGAAGGTACAAGCCCACCTTTGCCGGCAGCGATAACAAGTGTCCTCACAGGCCATGGCTTGGGCCACATTTCAGCATCGTCAGAAGAACTAAAGACCTGGCGGTAGTATTCTACGGTGCCAAGACTTAAGTCAGGTCGAGGAATGGTAATACCATCCATTGCCCAGCGGATCCATGAGCGGGGAATCGTGTACTCCAGACGCTGCTCTGCCCAGATAACGTATGGTAGACATGGAGTTAATGAAGTGGTAGGAAAGACTCCGAAGCCAGACACTAAGACACAGTTTGCGATGTCTGGATAATGCGACACTAGACGAACGGCCACGTGAGCTCCAAGGCTGAGGCCTACGACATATGCAACCCCATCATGGGCGCGTTCCAGAATCAATAAGCGTAATGCAGCAGCGGCCTTGTCGATGGAGAAGGGGTAGGCTCTTGCTATGCCATGACCAGGGAGATCAGGGACCAGGAGATGATAGTCTGACAAGTGAGGCGTTACAAGGTGCCAATCGCTGCCATCTCCGGTAGCACCGTGAATCAAGAGGATGGTTTGCTTGGCTGACGGATTGATCTCGAGGTGTGGAAGTTCGGAATATTTGTTGTTGACCGTTTCGTTCCCAGGTGATGGCATGTTGATGACGCTGAAGGATATGAAGATGAGTAAGGTAGAGTCAGCACTGCTCGTTGGGAAACAAGTTGCAAGGTCATGCAAGCCTCAATCCTTCAAAGTCTATTGAATTCAGGCTCATGGTGGATAATCTGGATATGTCAGCACCTGGCATGAAGCTGCCGCATCAGTGGAGTAGTGTCTTGATGGTCAGTGGATCCAACACCAAGGGAAGAAGATGTGAGGAGAAGCTAACAGGGAGTCTAGAATAAATGTTATGCATGCCACAGGCGCATGCACAAACCATGACCTCATTACATACCCCAGATTTCGATCTGAGCGTGTCATGACAAGCAAGAGGTTCAATTCTGTGTGTCGACTCTCTCGCCTTCATCACTACAGTAACAACAATCGATCATGGTCCTCGAGGAAGCAACAAACAACAGCGAACCCAACTCGTTTGGCGAGCTCCCTACACCAGACGATGGCAGTGATGCCCAAACACCAACCCGCTACCACATCAAGCTCGATCAGCTGCCCCGCCCTGTTAACTTGTTCATGGTCCCAGTACGAGACGATGCTATAGTCAAAACTATCCTACGAAGCTGTCATGAAGCTCAACAAGTTATACATCGTCCGTTGCGCCAGGAAGAGGTCGACGCCATCAGCTACCACTTCGCAAAGTCACTACGGACAGTCTCATGGGGCCCTCCTGTGGGTATGGCCGGTGGTGCTATCGCTGCATACCGCACCATGAGCAACTACCGTTTCCCTGGATACACTCCTAAGATGGAGGCCGACGGCGGTAACTTCAACCCCGAGCGCTTCGGACCCGTGCGTGGGCAAATGGCTCGTTACGCCTGGCACACACTGCGCTTCCAGATGTACGGCGCTGTTGGCTTCTTCACTGGCGCTCTCTTGTTCGCCAGTTATGCAACTTCGGTCAATGCAGTCGAGACTGGCTCGGATCCTCGCATGAAAGATTACATCGAGGCCCTCAAGAACCGCGCACAAAGGCACTCTGGTCAGATGCAGCCTCAAGGCCAGCGTAACCCCATCATGAGCCAGGAAGGTCGTCTAGACCAGCAAGCACAACGTGCGTCGCAAAAGCTCGGTATGGAAGATGCCTGGAAGCGTCAGGACGTTCAGCGCAAGGTTTCCGACTATGATGATATGAGTCCTACCGGGGGTGCCTTCATGAACGACTACGGGCAACAAGGTCAAGATACAGGTCTTTTGACCGACGAACAACTGAACGCGCGCACCCGCACCGAGCAGTCGAACGCCGACCGCGCCGAGCGTGCTGAAGAATCTAGAGTTGCCGCCCAGGCTCAATCCCGTATTGACCAGTCACGAAGGAACAATCACAACAGCACTGAAGATGCATCCCCACTTGGCTCTTCGCAGCCTGCACCAGCTGCTCGCTCAGGCAGCACCTGGGACCGCATTCGACAAGAATCCGCTGGGTCCAAGGGTTCTCCTCGTCAACCACCAACCAACACTCCTCAAATCAGAAACGAGCAGCAAGAGGGATCAACACTTGGCGATTCGTTCTCTTTCTCCTCTACAGACGAAGAGAGACAACTAGCCAAGGTTGAAGCCCAGAAAGAATTTGATGCAAGAGTTGAGAGAGAGCGTCAAGGAGGTGACTTTTCCGAAAGCGGTGGCAAGGGAGGATGGAGGAGATGAGTTTGAACCAATTGACCTACAACTGAAGATATCCTGTATAACAAGCTTGCATCTACTAAAACTTATAAGCTTCTGGACGATGTTCATGCATAAACCCAGGGCAATCCTCCAAGAAAATGATACGGAAGGCCGGATGTTCCATGCGTAGAAGCTGCTTGGCTTACCTTGCTCCTACATGTCTTGGCCTGAGAAGTTATCGTCACACATGCAAGGCCAGAGGGTCTGTAGCCAGGATGCGCTATCGGAGCACAGGAATAATGATCATAACTAAGCCTGATGAGATAAGATCACGGAGCCTTAAGCGACTCGCATTGTGGAGATTCCCATACCAGATACAGAGAAGGATGTAAAGGATTGCTAAGTGGTCAGATACCCAGCCCTTTGGCCTCAGGCGAGTCGTTATACCAACACAAGACCAGAAAGTAGAAGCAGCCAAGAATTGTATTACGACGACTTTCCCCATACCCATGAATCGTTTCGCACATCCCCCATCTCCCAATGATGGAAGAACTTCATCTAATGGCGTGCTATACAGCCTGAAACAACTTGCTATCTCTAAGCACTCTGCATACCGTTATTCTGTTAGGGCATTCTCGTTCATGTCCATCAAAGTTATAGATTAAGCAGCCCAGCTTACGACGCGCATAAACATCCACCAACATTCCCCGGCATAAACGGAAGCCCTAGAAGCATTATCGCACCAAGTGATAGGATGACAAGACATCTTGGCGTGAAGAATACAAGGATTTGGTCCTTGCCAAGCTCAGATAAATTGGCCTGCCGTTGCCGGCTTGGAAAATGTCCGGCGCCATCAAAGCCAACCGGAAAGTTGTTTAAAGAAAAACCAGGGTTTTGTTGATTGAAGGATAGAACAAAACCCAGCGTCATGCGCTGTTTTGGAAGATTGATGAGTACTCCGTGAAGAGAATCGATTTTCCCCTCTTTTGTGTTGATACCTTGATACCCCTTTGGAGAACGGTTGTGTGGAGGAAGACGCTGTGTTCTGGTACAACTACAACGATATTGTCTTTGCGCAACATATAATACTCGGATTTGCTGGCCTCAATAACATCGGAATTTGCTGGAGAAGAAGAAACTGCCACGGATACCACTGGACTTGGAAGGAACTCCCAAGGATCTAGATAACAAGCACTCAAGGCCAACACCATACACAATTGATCAAAGATGGCATCCTCTCTCCCACCCACAGTCACAGTGTCCTCACCACGTCTGAGTTCACAAACTTCCGACCTGCAAAGTCCAGCCTCTTTCGCCGAGTCCTTCGAGATGGACGAAACATCTCCCTCCTCAGGCCTCCTCTCCCAAATGGATGACGCAGAAAAGCAAAATCCCGTGGAAGCACAACCCTCCAAAACCGACGGCCACGAATACACAATCACCACTTCAACAAAAATGACCTGCTTAGGTCTCTATTTCCTCATGAATCTAGGCTTAACCCTCTACAACAAAGCCGTGTTAGGAAAATTCAACTTTCCATGGTTGTTAACGACTTTCCACACTACTTCTGCGGCATTAGGGTGTTGGAGTATTTTACTTCTGGCACCGTCGTATTTGAAACTCTCCCATGTGGGAAGACAAGAACAGTATACTCTAGTGGCATTTTCGGTCTTGTTTACCGTTAACATTGCCATCAGTAATGTTTCTTTAGCCAAGGTTTCCGTACCTTTCCATCAGATTGTCAGATCTACTACTCCCGTAGCTACGATTCTGATTTATCGATGGTTAGGACGCAGTTTTGGGACTATGACATATGTATCTCTGATCCCTATAGTGGCTGGAGTGGGTCTGAGTACCTATGGAGATTACTACGCTACGTTGCTGGGAGCATCACTCACCTTCCTAGGAGTGTTCTTGGCTGCACTGAAGACAGTGGCGACGAATAAGTTGCTTACTGGAAGTCTCAAACTTCCTGCTCTGGAACTGCTGTTGCGTATGTCACCACTCGCTGCCATCCAAAGTCTTCTCTGGGCAACAGCAACAGGCGAAGTATCTGCTTTCCTCACTTTCACGCAAGAAGGCAAACTCAGCAAAACACTGATTCTCGCATTACTCGGCAATGGATTTCTGGCTTTCTTGCTTAATGTAACGAGTTTCCAGACGAACAAGTTGGCTGGAGCATTGACGTTGAGTGTTTGTGGCAATGTCAAGCAGATCTTGACGGTTATTTTGGGGATTGTGTTGTTTGATGTTGTGGTCAGGCCGATGAACGCTTTTGGTATGGTTGTTGCGTTGGGGGGAGCGGCGTGGTATAGTAAGGTTGAGTTGGATGTTAAGAGAGCCGGTGCGAGGTCTTAGATGGAAGGTGTTGAAGAATTGATATTAGCATGGAGTATTTTGCATGGATGAGAGAAAGTGATGATGGAGTTTCTAGGAATAATATACACGCCGTTAACGCCTCGCTGTATTGTATGAGATGAATGCTTGCTCGAATGATGATGATGAAGAGGCGGGAAAGTCATGGCTCGTGACAGACAGATTTCAGGTCGAAAATCAACCCAAAGTCTTGATCTTCTTCTTCTTCTTGTCGGGCTGCTTTCCCTTCTGGAAGTCACGCCAGGAACCAATGCGCTCCTCACGCGACTGCTCCCACTTCGACTCGAATTCTCTCTTCCTCTTACGCTCAGCAATCTCCTCTTCCTCCTTTTTCTGTGCACGACCTTCCTCCTGCATCTGCGCCTTCATCTTTTTTCTCCTCCGTAGCTCTTCATCCACCAGCACAACTTTAGTCTTTTCTCTCCAGGCTTTGCGGAAGTCATCATCAGGGTCCTTGACTTCTTCGCTGTCGACGGTGAGTTTGCGCTCGCGCATCAGCAGCATACGGGCATCTGCTATGCATTCATCTAGCTTTGCTCTTTCTTTTTCGTCCAGTAGGGCTTGTTGTGCTTTTGCGAGACGGTCAAAGGCATCGGGGGCTGAAGGATTCGAGGTCTTGTCGGGATGGATGAGGAGGGATTTCATGCGGTAGCATTTCTTGATGTCATTATCGGGTACGCCAGGTTGGAGATCGAGAACAGCATAGGAGTCGAGACGGAAGGCTTTGAGAATACGATCGATTTCGGCGTCCTGTGGTGAGAATGGTCAGTAAGATTCGAGATGGAGGTAGGGTAGATGGATAGGCGGACCTTGTCGAATTCTTTGGATTCTTTGGCGATGGCGGCTAGGATGTGTTCGTCCGAGAGCTCCTTTGGCTCGGGCTTCTTGTCCGACATGGTGGATGGTCGTGGTCGTGTGTACAAAGATCAGGTCCAAGAGTGTCTGGGTAGGAAATGCGGGCGGGTGACTTCACGGGGAAGGCACGACCGAGTGGCGCGTGCGTCCAAAAAGTTGTCTGGCTGCGGACTTAAGCATGTGAAAGTCCTGCCTACTTTTTCCTTCCTGCTTATTCAGTTGTCTGTATAAACACAATACACAGAGATGGCGCCGCATATCACCGGTCGCACGAAACCGACAAAGCCCAAGAAGCAGCAGCGTTCCATCAAGCGCAAGCGGGACGATGTCGACGTAGAAAAGCTCGAGCAGCAGGTCCAGGACTTGGTCCGTCTAGCCATCACTTTCTCCTAGCGACCAACAAGTCTAATTCGTATATAGGACCCCAAGGGCAGCTACACCTCTTACTCCGACCTACCGCTCTCCCTACCTACCCAAGAGGGCCTGAAAGCCTGCCATTTTACCACCCTCACTCCGATCCAAGCACGCGCAATTCCTCTCGCCCTCCATGGCTCCGATATCCTGGGTGCCGCCAAAACCGGTTCTGGAAAGACCCTCGCCTTCATCATCCCCGTTCTCGAGAACCTATACCGCAAGCAGTGTGTCGGTCAAGATGCTGGTTTAGGTGCCATGATCATCGCCCCTACTCGCGAACTCGCCATTCAAATTTTCGACGTCCTGGTCAAGATTGGAAGAAAGGGTCATTTGTTCTCGGCTGGCCTGGTTATTGGTGGAAAGAGTCTGCAGGAGGAACAAAACGCCCTTGCGCGCATGAACATCGTCGTCTGCACACCCGGTCGCATGCTTCAGCACTTGTCGCAAACCGCTCTTTTCTCTGTCGACAATGTGCAGATGCTCGTTCTCGACGAAGCCGACCGTATCTTGGACATGGGTTTCCAGCGCGACTTGGACGCTATTGTCGAGTACCTTCCTAAGGACCGTCAGACTCTGCTCTTCTCAGCCACCCAGACAAAGCGTGTTTCCGACCTCGCTCGTCTGAGTCTGAGAGATCCCGAATACGTCTCGACCTCGGAGCAGGGCGAATCTGCCACTCCCAAGTCTCTGCAACAGAACTACGTCCTCACTCCTCTTCCCGACAAACTCGACACTTTATGGTCCTTCATCCAGACTTGCAAAAAGTCAAAAATCATCGTCTTCTTGTCATCTGGAAAGCAGGTTCGTTTCGTCTTTGAAGCCTTCCGTCACATGCAACCCGGTATTCCTTTGCTACATCTTCACGGCCGTCAGAAGCAAACCGCTCGTCTCGATATTACCAAAAAGTTCTCACACGCACAACATTCGTGTATGTTCGCAACAGACGTCGCTGCAAGAGGTCTGGATTTCCCTGCTGTCGATTGGGTTGTCCAACTGGATGCGCCTGAAGACGCCGACACATATATTCACCGTGTAGGTCGTACTGCCCGTTACGAACGTGAAGGAAAGGCTGTATTGTTCCTCGACCCCAGCGAAGAAGAAGGCATGCTGTCTCGTCTCGAAGCTAAGAAAGTTCCTATCGAGCGCATCAGCGTCAAGCAAAAGAAGCAACAATCCATCAAGCCTCAACTACAAAATATGTGCTTCAAGGACCCTACGCTCAAATATCTTGGTCAAAAGGCCTTTGCCAGTTACGTTCGTAGCATTCACATCCAAAAAGACAAGGAAGTCTTCAAACTTGACAAACTGAACCTCGAAGAATTCGCCGCAAGTCTTGGTCTGCCCGGTGCACCCAAGATCAAGTTCATCGCTGGAGACGACGCAAAGGCTAGAAAGAACGCACCCAGAGCACAGCTAAACGACTCAGAAGACGAAAGCGAAGGCGAAAAGGGAGACAAGAAAAAGGCCGAAGTCCGCACAAAATACGACCGCATGTTCGAGCGCAAGAACCAAGACGTCCTGGCAGACCACTACGCCAAAATGGTCCGCGACGACGACATCGAAGCCCTGGACGGCACACAAATGTCCGACGACGACTTGTTCAGCGTCAAACGCCGCATCCCCGTCCAAGAAGAAAACGAAGACGTATCATCAGACGAGGACACCACACCAGCAGTCGCAGACATGGATCTCCCACCAGGCGCAAAAGCCGTACACATCCCCGGCGCCAAAGATGCCCTCATCATCGACAGCAAACGCCGCGAAAAACTCCTCAAGTCCAAGAAAAAACTTCTCAAGTTCAAGGAAAGCGGTACGAAACTCGTTTTCGACGACGAAGGAAACGCACACCAAATCTACGAATTGGAAGACGAAGATGCTTTCAAGGCCAAGGGAACAGCAGAAGAACAACGCAAAAAGTTCTTGGAAGAGGAGGCACTGAGGGTACGCGAATCAGATTTGCTCGACAAAGCACTCGCCAAAGAAAAGAAGAGGGCGAAGAGGGAAAAGCGCAAGGAAAGGGAAAGAGGAGAAGATGGTGCGTCCGACGAGGATGCAGACGAGGAAGCACCAGAATTGGCCGATGCCTCGGAGGACTTCAAAAAGTTCCTTGCTGGGTCGGAAGATGGATCAGAGGCAGAGGAAGAGGACGAGCAGCCGAAGAAGAGACAAAAGAAGTG
The DNA here is from genome assembly GCA_024195555.1 of Aureobasidium sp. EXF-12298. Classification (NCBI taxonomy): domain Eukaryota; kingdom Fungi; phylum Ascomycota; class Dothideomycetes; order Dothideales; family Saccotheciaceae; genus Aureobasidium; species Aureobasidium sp. EXF-12298. The sequence goes on along the minus strand of SWBJ01000009.1, from coordinate 132,988 downwards.
GTTCGAGGGAGAGGGTCGCAGGACGGATATGGGTGGAGAGGAAGCTGCTCCAGAGACTCTTGCGGATCTCGAAGCTTTGGCTGCTGGATTGTTGGGTTAGAAGAGTGTCTCTTGTCTGTTTTTGCATGGCATGGTATTTTGTCTATATATCTTCATGTTTATATCGCATATGAGATATCCAAGAATGTTTATTGTTTCTTGACAGTGATACAAAAGGAGTGCACTCGATATGTCAATGTCTCTTCGTAAGGTCGTTTAAACCAGGTCAATATTTCGCATACCTTGATGGAGGTGGCAGAGAGGAAACGATGCTCTTGGCAGTTGCGTTGGTGGCTGAAGCCTCGGAAGCGCATCACGTCGACTCCGGGGAAAGGCAGCAACTCCATCAACTCACTCACTCACAAACCACAACCTCTTACCATCTTATATCAATCAATCGGCTACTCTTCACCACTCGACTGCGATACAGAGATACACAAAGCAAACATGTCAACATCACCACACCAACTCTTCCTCCTAGCCGACCACATCAAACTCTCGCTCCTCGAACGCCAACGCGCTGTTTCCCTCAACCTTGCCTCCAACAATGATGGCCCTATAACCCGATCTTTGGAATCTCTTCGCGCGGGTCTAGAAACCTTGAGTGCGCAAGCTGAAGAGCAGGGTGGTGATGCAGAGTGAGTTGCCTCTCTTTCCCCCTCCTTCCCTAAAACCAATCGCGAATCTAGACAGAGAAGAGAGGAGTAAAGAGAGCAAGTTACTGACACGAGAGAAGCAGTGCAGATATACAAACCCAACTCCCAAAACTACGCAAACAATATGAAGAACTATCTGCGCAATTCAACGGCCACACTCCCACAACATCCACCACAACGCCTAATTCCTCCTCCTTAGCTTCAGACTTTGCAGCTGTAAAAGCAACTCCCACGCGAAACAAATCCGTCCGCTTCGATAAACCATACCGCGACTCCTCTCCTGACGCCTCTTCCCGAAACGCCTTATTCAACAACTCTGGCACTGGCTCCTCACAACCCTACACAGACGACGAACCCACACCCGATCAATCACACCTCAGCAACGAGCAAATCCACACTTACCACAAACAAGTGCTTTCAGACCAAGATGCGCAATTAGATCAACTGTCCTCCAGCATAGGTCGCCAACGCCTCCTAGGCATACAAATGGGCGATGAAATGGATGATCAAAATGCCATGTTGGATGATGTGGAAAGTGGAGTAGATAGATTTCAAGGAAACCTCGATCGTGCGAGGGGGAGATTGGGTAAAGTGGCTAGAAAGGCAAAGGATAATTGGAGTTGGGTTACTATTGGTTGTTTGATTTTGGTGTTGGTTTTGTTGTTGACTATTTTGAATTAGAAGGGTCGCAAGAAGACTGAACTCTTAATTAATGATTTACATACACATTTCCAACTTCTCTCTAGCATATTGATCACCACAGCTTTCTCTTTACTCTTTGTATCAAGTAAGTTGTCACTGAAACATTCATGAAATATTAGTGTAACAACATTATCGCATTACGAATTAGACCTAGTACTACAAAAATTCATAATCTAAAAGAAAAAGGGGGTATCAGAACTCCATCTTCATCATATCTCAGTACCGACAAAAGAAAAGAAGTTTTCTCATCCATCATTTTTGTGCAACTGCATGCAAACACATCTAGTAAGGAACCTTCTCCTCAAAGATAGGTGCCTCACGGATTCTCTCCTGGCTCCACTGAACCTTGGCCTTCTCGTCAAGAGTGGCTTCCTCATCAGTAGCAGGGATATCATGTTCCTTGCATCCAGCGACTTCCTGAGAAGAAAGACCATACTCATCACGAGCGATCCAGATGAGTTGCTGCTCGTTAGCCAAGCTTGGGGGCTGGAAGGCAAATTCGAGCTCCTCGTTGGAGTAAGGACGAATAGGCTCGTTGAAGTGGGAAGCAAGTTCTTTGCGGACGGTGAGCCACTTGCCGGCGAAGCGAGAGCTGAAGAAGAAGTGCTGGAGCTTGCCCTTGAGGCCAGTCTTCTTGGGCTCGTCGTCGGACCCGGCGAGAGTGGGAGAGGTGTCGCGGTTGGAGGTGGTGCTGGGCTTGCCCTCCTCCATGGTCTCGGCGGCTGAGTAGTTTCTGCTGCGGTCTTCGCTGCCGGGCATCATCTCGGTGCCGTCGACGATGGGGCCGAGGGTCTTGCTCATGATGACGTGGTAGATGACGGTGAGGACGGCGAGAATGATGGTCAAGATCAAAGGACCAAGGGCAGCTCTGTCTGAAGAGACACCGATGGCGAAAAGACCAATCAGGCAGAACTCGAGAAGGTAGACACCGACGGTAATCTGCTGCATGGCACGAGCATAGGCGCGACCCTTCATGTCGATAGAGTCGTTACCAACAACGTAGAGGAGCTGGTAGCGGTAGGCAAAGTACAAGAGAGCGAAACCAACAGTTGCGAATCCAAGGAGCAGAGGAGCAATGCAGGAGTAGGCAATAGCAATGACTCCGAGCATGGCGTAGGCAGGGTAGACAGAACCCCAACCAAGACCGATCAAGTTGGTGTAGCGGTTGTAGACCTTACGAGGAGTGGAGTCCAAGATCTTGCCAAGAACGGCGATGAACAACAGGGGAGCAATGTTGAGAACGAGCATGGCAGCTTGGTTCAACATGGTGACGACAAAGTAGGCAGTGTAGAAGTTGGAAGCAAGAGGAAGGTTGCTAGCAAGCAGCATGGGCGCGGATGCAGGCTGGTCGACAATCTGCTTTGCGACGGCAGCAGCTCCAGAAGAGAAGGTGGTGACAAGGAAGACATCAACAACCTGGAATGAGAAGTACCAAGCCTGGACTCTCAACTCGACGGTAGATCTGGTGGGCTCGAACATGCCGGCAAGCAGTCTCAAGACGATGGGGACCAAAGCCATAAGCACGGCAAGCATGATGGAGGGCAACAGACCAGTAATGACACCGAGGATGACAGTGGGGATCTTGGCGATCCAGGTCAAGAAGGAAATGGTCTCAAGAGTCTTGATGTTGGAAATGACGCCGACGAAAGCGACTGGGATGGCCCAGAAGACAATCATAAGGATGACAAAGATGGTCGAGGCAATCATGATCATGCGGGTGACCATATTCTTCTTGTTCAAGTTCTTCCAGATGATGTCGTTGGGGGCAACACCGACAACCTTGGGGGTGAGCTTGGCTCCCTTGACCTTTTGCTTGGTGCCAGACATTTGACGGTGAGCGGCCTGAGCAGCCTCAAGAGTGTCGAATTGAACAAAAACGGCAGGAATCTTCTCGGCGTTGTGAGCCTTGTCAATTTCCTCGGTAACCTTCTTGTTAAGCTTGACGATTTCAGGGCGGGCCCAGTCGATGGTGTCGACCTTCTTGCCGATGAAGGGGATCTTTCCGAGGCGGTGAGTGGGACGAATCTTGGGGTCAACCTCGACACGACCGCTCTCACGGTCAATGGTCGACTTGTCTTCCTTGCCCTTCTTCTCAGCCTTCTTGTGGGTCTTGACGAGTTTCTGGACGAGCTTGTTCTCGGCAGCCTCGAGCTTGTTCACAGCCTTGTCTCTCTCGTCAACCACATCATCAAGCTCCTTAGTGTTGGGCTGGATCCAAACGCGAGAGACTCCAGCGAACAGCTCGCGAAGAGCGCTTTCCTTGAGGTATTCAGGAGCGACATTGGTGAACATGACAGTTCTGGAGGACATGCGGCTGCTGTAAGCCACCGAGGTGATGATGGACTGGCGAAGGCTGATGAAGTAGATGATCTCGCGGGTGACGATGATCATGACGAATCCGACAAAGACCCAAGCAAGAATGGCGTGCGCATAGTAATAGTTGGTGTGGCTAGGGATTGAGACATTACTGAACGATAGAAGATCGAACTGCTTGTTACCAGCGCCACCTGAGCACTCGTTAGACTAGATGAGCTCGTAAAGAAATGAAGATGGCTTACCGGTTGCGTTGACGGGGAAAAGAATGGGCCAAGTGATAATAGCACCAATCAGACAAATGGTGAAGAGAATCTTGAAGAGACGCAAGAAGAGGTAGTTGTCCAGGGAAGAGTGCATCAAGATGTGGTCATCGTTGAGACCACGGTAGTTCTTGATCCATCCAAACTTGGACTTTGAGGGTTCGGGTGTGTACTCGCTGGGGACTGGTTAGGATAAAGGGGCAATTGTTTGGTCAAGAGCACAACTCACTATTTTCTGAGGAGAGGCAGATAAGTACGGGGCTCGTAAACTCTCTTGAACTTGGGACGCAAGATCAGAAAGACTGAGAGAACAACTGCTGCGATGATAGCAACGGGAATCAATGTAGCCAGGAAAGTTGAGGCCGAAGGCGACTGGTTGCGGTGACTGCCTGGGTCGTTACTGCCAGCCATGATAGCGGTGTTGTTGATGGAAAGCGCTTAATAAACGCGATCGATCGTGTGGGATGGATGATCAAAGGATGGGAGAGGAGTGAAGGATTGCGACAGTGGGAATACTTGTAGGCGCACGCCGCAGATCAGTTTTCGGGTTGCGCAAACACACCCTCGACAGCTTTTACTTGTTTGGACGTCAAAAACGGCTGGTGTTTGATCACCTACAGCTCGGCCGGGTCAATAACCTTTTCGTGGCTAACCCTGTGGCGTAAAGCTTCAAGGTCCAGAGCGAACTGTTATCGAGTGGGTCAGATGAACAAGGATACACAGCCTCCAGTGCGGTGGAATTTTCTTAGGGCGCTTGTTCAATATATTGTTTAGGGCAGTGTGTAGGAGAGAAAACAATTCACTAGATGACGAATGCACTCCCTTGCATGAATGATTTGTCGGGGAGGTTGGAGTGGCATGCAAGCCATGTCTGTTTCATTTCGAAGCATTTTCACATGGTCGCAGCGTCATCGGCGTCATACGCGCCATGGGCGTTGATCTTGATGTGCAGCACCAATCTCTTGGGCTCCAAGAAAAGGGATTTTTCTTTTGGGATCGTGGGGATCACGGATCAATTCGACGATCGTCGTCAAACAATTCAGACCCTTGAATCGATTTTTGATATGATGGTACTGCTGTCGGGAATACGCGAAAGTTGTCACTGGAAACCATGCTGTACGCCAGTGCGACCTTGGAAAGTCTTGGACTCTGTCACACTTGTAAAACGCGATGGCAGGGGAGAGAAGAGCACACAAGCGTTGCGCAGCCCGGCCAGCTGTTACAACGCACACGGGATCGCAAAAGATTGTTGACGCACAACTGTCTCTAGCGACGAGGAGAACAGAGCAAGCAACGGCACGCTAACGTGCGTATCTAATTTGCTGACCCCTTCATGTTCAAGGCTGAGCTTTCTGTCCGCAGTAACAGCCACAGTTCAGTCTGGCCGTGGCTGAGTTCCTGTGGCTCAGGACTGCAAATACTCGTCGCATACCTTTACCTTTATCCAGCTACCGTCTAACGGGGTCTGACGGAGGTGTTACGGTCGAGCTCGGTTAAGTGCAATTGGCGTGGTCATGAGAAGTCAAATGGACGGAGCTCCGAAGGTCAATTGCTCCATAGAAGAAACGGTAGAAAGACGTACATCGGCGCAGTCGAGCCACAGTAATGGCTGCATTCTGCCCTGACGACCCACATGTGTTTGCATCAAAGGAGATGTCGTCGAAACACTCAATCTGGGGTCGAAGGATGAGCAGATCGCTGTTGATGCCCAGGAACAGGTAAAAATTTATGTGTGATCTTTTGCCGAGTCATGTCTGAGCTCGCTCAAGATAGCACACGAATCGCCGTGAGACCAACGTCATGCCGCTTGACGTGACCACCTTCGCATCGCGTCTTCTCGGCCGTCTGTATACCTCCAAACACTTGCAACGACCATCAAATACCCAAACAGTGACAGCTATGGACTTTGTACTACAGCACAAATGCCAGCTGGGCATCGTCACAGCATTGGTCGTCTACTCTGCCGCCAAAAACAAGCTGACTCTAGGAGGTATTGCAGCCGCCATCGTGACAGCGGGAATACACATGATACATCCCTGGGGAGTCTTCTTCAACCTACTCGTAGGTTTCTTTGTTGCTGGTACTGTGGGCACAAAGGTTCGTACTTCCTGATTTTCCTCTTGCTTCCTCGGGCTTGGGGTGATATACTTTGACCTCGCGAACACGAGAAAGACGCGATATCGTCATCGACGACAGTTACAACATATTGGAAATCTGATCTAACAACAAAAACAGATCAACCATACGACAAAGAGAACTCTCACTCAATCCGCTACAGGAGGCGTGGGTGGTGAAGGTGCACGAAACTATGCTCAAGTGCTGGCCAACTCAGGCACTGCGTCTCTGTTGATTCTGTGGCATCTATTTGCCTCGCAGAAGGGTGCCGGCCTGAAAAATGAGTTCAGCTTGACTGATGCTATCCCATTCGGTATTGCTGCGTGAGTTGTCATGAACCCTGAAAGATCAAATCACAGACTGACATAGCTAAGGTCATACGCCGCCGCTGCTGCCGATACTCTCAGCAGTGAGCTTGGTATCCTCTCGCCAACTTCGCCCGTACTCATCACCGCACCATGGCGCAGTGTACCCCGTGGAACCAACGGAGGAGTCACTCTTACTGGTCTCCTCGCTGGCCTTGCGGGATCTGTCTTCATCTCCACACTTGCCTATTTCACTTTACCGTTCTCTCGTATGGCATGGACTGGAGACTCTAAGTTCCTCTTCTGGGTCGCATTGACAGTCGCAGGTTTCAGCGGCACCTTGTTGGACTCACTGCTGGGTGCACTTGTACAAGCAACAGTAGAAGATAAGAGCAGTGGCAGGGTTGTTGAGGGAGACAACGGTAAGAGAGTCAAGGTTACTGCAGGAGGTAGCAGAGTGCAGAGGGGTATGGATCTGCTCAACAACAACGGTGTCAACTTTGCCATGGCCGCGACGGTTGCTACTGTAGGCATGGCCGTGTGGAACTCCCTAGTGCACAAGGTGATTCTAGCCTAGAATACGTTGAGTTACCGATCCAGTTGCCAGCTGGAATATAAAACAACTGTTTGACTCGAGAAACCGATGACTATCACCATGATCACAAACTTGTACATTCTCTTTGCTCCTGATGCTACCAGATTCATCGGTCGGCCGCCAAGACTTTTGGCTGAGAGAAGCACCCTGCTCGCATGTTGTCTCTACTACTTTAGCCCAATTTCTGGGCTGTTTCGATCAATATAGTGTCTGTTTTTTTGTTATAGCATATCACCAACTCTACAAAACTTCTTGATATGCTTTTGAGCTGTGGACGACCTGTCACGTTTTTGAATACGCAATACCGTCTCGACGCCCGAAAGCTGACTCAGTCATGGTAGTATATCACAGGTCCCTTCTGAACAAAATCGATGAGGTACTGATCTGGAAATTGCATAAACAATAACACCGGCCATTCATCTATTTATATCATGACTAGGCCGTTGATCTCAGAGCGACCACCAAACATTAGCTCTCGTTGACCATTCTTCCACACGACGGCTGTAAAAGGCAGGCACGGGAGACGCCGTCCGCTTGACGCAGCCCATCGTCCTTTGTGTCCATCTCCACCGACCCTCTCTTTTCTACACAGAATTATCGAAGAGGCGGCGATTCGTGTGAAGAGGCGGTGATCCGTGTGAAGTTGGATATTGTTGTGACTCTGACAAAGGTGAGTCGCGTCAAGTCGACGCGATGTTGTGATTCGCGTGTTGGCAAGGCGCTGTTTGTCACAGAGAGACATGGCGTTTGCAGCTGAGTTGCGCTGTTCATTCGTGTTGCTCTTGTCTGCTTACTTCCTTATATTTGACGCTTGATCCGGCCTGATCACAGCTTGTTTTTGGCATCCTGAACATCACAGCTCAATCATGCCAGAGACGAACACCACTGACACTGTGCCCGATGAGGCTATCAACCAGCAGCATGAAGCAATTCCCTCAGCTGTGGACAACGCGTCGGACTTTGGTGTCCATACCGATAACTCAACCCTGGCGGACAACTCCGAAGAAGCTCAGACGGTCACTCAGGCAGGTGATGAGGTCGATACTGATGATGATGATCTATCAAGCTGCTACCCCCACTCCTCCACCTACCCTGAAAGTTACGTCGATGATGAAGACGCAGTGCAGTCCTTCAAACAGAAGCTTCTTGCCCTAGCCAGGGAACTCCACGTCGAATTCGAGAACATTGGCTACGTTCGAGAGTCTGATTGCATCCGTGCCTTTCCTCTGACGTTGCGCAACCCTCCTCCAGGTGCTTCATGGCCAGATGGGACGCGCGCTGTCCTACGTATGAATGGAGAACTGACTCTCAACAACCGGAGAAGCAGAGGTGTTCAGATCGAGGATCAGGCTGTCTTGCTTTCCAGCAATACAAGAGAAGTGGATGCACCTCTGTGTTCACTCAATCACGTCTACTTCTTTGTTCGCCCTGTGGATGGCGGGAACGTGGATGTACCATCTCTTCAAGAACTTCCGACTGGACCCGGCGAAGAGCAACATGTGCATCAACCTCAAAGTCCTGTATCTGCCACAAGCGATGCAACCAACAACAGCACTTTCTCTGGAGAAACTCTCACAAGTGGACCGCCAATCCGCACTGACGAAGACAACGATGGCGACTCCGCAGATTACGACAATGACTCTGCTTGGTACGTCAGCAATTCTAATTACTACGGCGAAGACGAACCCCAAAGAAGAGATCAATGGGAACGTCTTGACGAGGCGCTCCTGTCGAATCTTCTCCAGGAACATGGTGTGCCCGCTCCACAAACTCTTGCATTCGACGTGAGCTGGCAGAATGCTCTGAAGAGACCTTATGCCATCCAAGCTTCTCTGCTGGGAGACCAACTGTCAAAAGTGTATCGTGAGAGAAAAGGGATGTCTCTCGAAGACAGACTCTGGTTAGCTGGTGAGACAGCCGAACTTCGTGCGACTTTGGAGAAGATTGAGTTCCAAGGTATTGGCAAATTGCATGTCAACGCGGACCCGGACTTGACTCCTGGAAGACTACCTCTCAACATGTCAGTCCGTGCCGACATCGACCGCAAGCTGGACACTTTTGGCTTCCCACTTGACACCGCGCGTGCGTATGGGGGTAGATTCGGCCCCAGAGCTCCTCTCTACTACTCGTTGTACGATACGATGCTCCGTTTGGTTGATGACCTGTTCTCAAAGAAAATGCTTAGGTGTCGTAGCGACAACGAGCCTTTCTTCAGAGCATACGTTGCCTTTAAGGATATGCTCCTAGACATGGATCACCTCGGCTGGTTTGCCAAGGCCGACAAAGCTCTCTCCAAGAGCGTGTTGAACATTGGAACTGTCAACGATAAGCAAATTCTTGTCCAGCGGACTGGAGACACATCGGAGCCTTGGCGTCTGACAGGTGTCATTGGTTTCGACGATGCCGAAGTTGTTCCCGCAGTGTTGAGCAAATGTGCTTGGTCATGGGTCTGGGATGTCCATGATGCTTCCGAGGTGCTGCCAAGGTGTGATCAGTTCGGTTGGACTCGCGACTTCGACGAGCTGCCCGTAGACCTGCCTTACCTCAACGAAGATGATTTGAAGGTCAAGCAGCGTCATGAAGACGTGCTGATCGAGAAGCTTTACGTCCCCCAGTATGGAGACAGAGCCAGAGAACAGTACTTCGACGACACGTACGGCAGAGGTCGTTGGCTTCGCCGCTTGTTCGACTTTGCGAAAGAGGAAGTCATTTATGCAGCATCGAAGTATCGTTTCAACAAGCTCGTTGCAGACTGGGAGGATTACAAGAAGAACCAGAACATCCAGCCCAGACCTTTGGATATGTGGAAACGTCTTCCTGATTACATCCGCGGCAAGGAGGTCGAGAAACCAGGACCTGTTCAACCACCAGTACCCGCATCCTCTGGCGTGGAGGATCAGCCGGGCGCGGCTCCTTCGAGCTCGCTCGAGCACGTCTACTTCTTCATCAATCAGCAAGCATTCTCGTCTGACGGACCAGCCGCGATCTGAGTTTCTGACAACGCTGGAGAAACAGACGTGATTGCTTTGAGTTCATTCAACCATGTCTACTTCTTTGCCCAGCGGTTCCTGGTCTTCCGATGGGTAAGCTGTGGCCGATCTATAAAGTCTAAATCAGAGAAACAATACGTATGGTGGCCTAGCATAAATGACAGCCCAACAAGTTGGATCACGTAGATAGCTGTAACAGGTCGGCATGAGGCTTGCATATTCAATCTTCATCCAGCCGACATCTTCGTCTTTGTTTCCTTCAATGGCTTCATACTCTTCCTCGTCGTCGGTAAAGTCACCTTGATCCCAGTCGTGATCATCAGAACACCCCTCGACCATAGCCTGCTTTAGTCGCCAGTCGTCCCTGATTAGATTTATCCAAGCACGAGGTTTGTCATCGAGGATACTCTGTAGCGAAGCCGTATCAATCTGTAAACAGAATCGATATCTCACTGCTAGACTCCCGCACCAGGGTATAGGCTCTTTGCGTCTCTTCTCAATTTCCTCATCAGATCCTTGCTCCTCATTGATCGCATGAGTACACCATTCGTGGAAATGCTGGCGAATGGTTGAAGTACTCGCTCCATCAAACCTGCTCTCATCTTCAATGACGGTAAGCTTGAAACAGTGCTCCTCAAGCAGTTCCTGGCGTCCGTTGGTGGAATCTATGCGTGGACTAACAGCTTCGTGAATACGCTCCATGCAAAGTTGCCAATCTGTATCACTGTCGTAGGTACAGCGATAGACCACAAAACCCCAGGTGCGGTGGCCGTCGGCTTCGAGGGCGTGCTTGATTTCATCAGTGGGTGTGGGTGCAGATAAATCACTAAGATGGGGATGTGTGGCGCGAAGCTCGGCGAGCGTCCTCTGGATTTTCTCGATTTGTGATGAATAATCCGTTGACATGATGCGCTTTTGTCTGTGAGAGATGAGTAGTCTCGGGCGATGTAGATGCCGGATGGAACTCCGTGAGGCTACATGTCGCGATGGAGCCACGTTGGGGAAAAAGAGAGAGCGGCCGATCATTTCTCATGAATATTGGAACTTGGCAGACAGGGTGCAAGCATGAGCGCGATTGAAGTGCCCGTATACAGTTCGTTGCGGTAACACGAAGGATACAAAACATTCAAGAGAGGTCGCAGACCAGGTCAAATATCCTATATGATTATGCTGGGGGTGACAAAACAAGGACCGTGAGGTTGCGCGGAAACTTGAAACTCACCAGCCAGAGAGAAGATTCTATGAAGAGAAATGAACGCCAATGTCTCGTATGGAAAAAAATCGACCTTTGATATTCGATTAAGAAGTCTGGGTAATCTATATCGTGTTCAGACTCGACGACATGGATCCAAGAGATTTTGAGCATTTCTGTTGCTCTCTTCTTGACTCGGTAATTAGAAAGTGGTGGTGCTGCAAATTGGATGGCTTCGTGATGCTAATCCGATGACGTGTTGCCAATCCGCGTCGAGTAAGTGCCAAGCCTTTGTCTGTGACAAAACGCGACTCTGTGAGGCAGTAGCTATCTCGTTCCTTTGTCTCAACCTCCCTGCCATCGACCGCCGTATGGCTATGATGCGGTTTGGTTTATTAGCCCCGTCGTAAGTATGAAGATGTGGCTGGGGTGCCTATGCGAGACATGTCCGCAAACGGTAGTGTGTTGTGAAGGGGAACAAAGGAATGCAAACGCATGCTTTCAGCACTCCTAGCCATGACGTTGCTTGTAGTGAGGTGAAGATGTATAAGGATCCACCTGAAGTTACATGCACTAATCCTACACCTTGGTCATAACCACAGTACGAAAGAACACAACACCCAGGACATATCAGCCATTCCTCAAACGGACTGGCCCAAATTGAACGACGACATGGAGCCAAACCATGACCCAAAGGTGTACGAACTCACCGCCAATGGCTCAATAATCACTCCCTTTTCAGAACGCACCTTTGATAACAACGAACCATTCGAGACCTTCCAGAATAGAGTCGTTGCTCTTGCTCCAGAGCTTCATGTCGAATTCCAGGACATAGAAAGGGTCACTGGAGGCACCGAACACCGTATCCTCGGCTTGACCGTGCGCAATCCTCCCATTGAGTCAGGGTTTTCGGATTCTACAGAAGCCATCCTCCGGGTTGCACGTCTCGACCCCTATGAACCTGTCGAAGGTGAACCTGAATGGAATGAAGATGTCGCAGCTGAACTAGCTGCATGGGTGACTCCGGAAGAATTTGACGAAGCTGCCGTGCTGAGCCTGCTTGCTCGCTCCGGCATCAAAGTTCCGAATGTCCTCGCCTGTGATACAACTCGAAAGAACGCGCTGAATTATCCTTACTTGCTACAAACTCGCCTGCCAGGAACCACTCTTTGGAAAGTGTGGGACGACATGTCTGTAGACGACAGGATCAATATTGCAGGCGAGCTCGCTAAGATACTCGCGAAGATGGATTCAGTACGATTCCCCGTGGCAGGCAGAATTCTCTATGATGAAACGTCGAAGACTGCCAAACAATCTCTCGATCTTGCCCATATCAGTGAGATCGGAGAAAAACTGGTAGTCCGTGGGTTCCACAGATTTTTCGAAGAACATCACAAAAGAGACGCACCCACTGCACCACCGACCTCATCGCTGTATGAGCTTCTGAGCATGCACATTAATGCTCGCTTCCAGCACAAGAGGGGTGACGGCCATGAAATACCAGGCCCCGAACTTCTCAAGTTGCAAGCCATGCTACAGGACATGAAAGACATGGGTTGGTTTGCGCCAGATGACGGCAACGCAGCATACAGCATCATTGATCACGCGCAACTTTCCCCTTTCGGCATCATGGTTGAACAAAGCAAGAATGCCGAGGGAAACCTTGGTTGGCATATCAGCGGTATCCTCCAGTGGGAGCACGCTCGCAGCATACCACCAATCCTCGCAAGGCGACCTCCAGTATGGCTATTCGAAGTGCCGGATGAAGATTCGAAGCCTCTTCATAAGCGAAAGTTCCACCGTCGGTCTTCGCTCCCTCAGGCGGTTCGGAGGTACCAAGACGGTGATAGCGACATGATGCCGCTGGAGTACTATCAAGAGATGGACTCGGATCCTATCACTGCAAAGATCAAGGAGCACTTTGAACAAGTCATAGTAGAAAAGATCTACACCCCTCGTTACGGCGCTAGGGCCATGGAGGTCTATCAAGACGACGCGTATGGTAAAGGCCGTTGGCTTCGACGTGTGTGGCGCCTTGCAAAGGACGCAAATTCCAGTAAACTTCGATTGCAACAGGTGTTGAAAGAGTGGGATGAGTTCAAGCAAACTGGTCAAGTGTCTCACGAAACGGTTTTCGGCGATGCGGACGATTCGGACTCGAATGACTCAAACTCAACAACCTCGAATGACTCAAAATCAACAACCTCGACTGATGCTTACGATCACGAACCATTCGAGAGCTTTGAGCACAAAATCGAGACCTTGCTTCAGGACCTCAACATCGGCCACTTTGGGATCGATCGTATGCGCGGAGGGTCCTTCAATCGCGTGGTGCCTGTAACTTTTCGAGTCGAGTCCAAGACCGAGTCTTGGGTTCCCTTCACGAAAGCTATTCTTCGTATACCCCGTGTCTGGGACGGAGATCTTGCCAAAATTCCTGCTAACAAGCACGGACGGACCTGCAAATGTGACGCACATCCTGAGCGCAAGACAGATGACGAATCGACTGACGCCTCGGTCACTGGCGAGACTACCAAGGAACCTGCAGTGGACGAAGTTACGACTGACTCCGAAGAGCCAGGATCTCGCACCGAGCTTGCTATCTCGAATGACAAATCATCCGCGGAGGAAGACGATGCCAGTGACATCAGCGATGTCAGCGATGTCAGCGACATTAGTAGCAGAAGGAGTTTGAGCAAAGAGCCCTACAGATGGGAGATCCTTGACGAGGCTGTGCTCTACAATCTGCTAGAAGACTCTGGCATATCTGCCCCACGTTGCCTTGCGTTCGACATCTCTCGTGACAATGCATTGAGATTCCCATACTCAATACAGACTCGTATACCCGGTGTTACCTGGATAAAGGTCATAGACAGCATGCCACTTGACTCTCAGCTACTGCTCGCAGAAGATCTAGCTGAGCTCATGGCCCGCTTGCAGACGGTCCAGTTCGACTCATCCGGAAGACTGATGTGCAATGAGCAAGCAGATACGCCGCTCAAGTTGTCTCTTCACACGCCAATCCGAGCCGAACTTAAAGAAAGTTTGGAGACATGGGGTTTCCCACAAGGGGTTGGCTCACTGATGGACAAAGAAAGAACTGCATCAGCCCAACCGGTATGGGACTCTCTCTACGACCTCTTGTTCTACACAGTGCACGATCTCCTTACCAGGGAACTGCAAAAGGTTGAACCTTCAGGTCCATCAGAGCAACTTGTTCGCATGTATTTCAAGCTGCAAGATATGATCCAAGACATGGATCGCATAGGCTGGTTTTCGGAGGCAGACAAAGCCCAGTCGAAGAGTGTTTTGCATCACTGGGATCTCGAAGCACGCAATATTCTGGTTCAACAGGTAGACGGCCGTCGTGAAAATCCTTGGCGGATCACGGGTGTTATTGACTGGGACAGCCCTCATGCACTTCCGCCCGTCTTGACCATGAAACCTCCGATTTGGCTTTGGGACGCTTCCGATGATGCTGAACTCCCTGAAGATGTTCAAGAATACTACGACAACGACTTTGATTGGATGCCTCTTGAGTACTACCAGAAGGAGAATGCTGAACACTTCAATGCTGATGGCGTCAAAGTCAAGCAAAGGTTCGAAGAAGCGATAGTCAAGGCACTCTACAGCGAGAACTATGGAGAAAAAGCTCATGCTAAGTATCTGGATGATGCATATGGCAGAGGCCGCTGGCTTCGACGTATTTGGCGATTCGCAAGCGAAGGCCTCAGCATGTATCCAACACACTATCGTCGCATGGAACAGCTTGATCGCGAGTGGACAGAGTACAAAAAAGTCAACGGCATTGAGTATGATCATCTCGAGCATGCTGAAACATTGCGTGTACACTCATCGATGGTTTGGCATAATCGGGCCCGCGAAGGCGGTCAGAGCGAGTACAAGGGTATTGAGCATGACGTTCCTGCCGAAAGCGAACAGACTACGGAGTCAAAGACTGCTGTCGATGCAAAGCCCAACGCCGAGGAGGGAGGTACACTTCACACAATCGTTCTTGACGCACCTGCAACAGAGGAAAGCACGCCCCAGCAGCACCTACCACGCTCCAAAACTTTCAGCACTTTCCTCCACTCTTTCAAATGCTCTCCTTCATGAGATTACTTCCAAATCTGGACACCTTTCTTATGTTATGCTCTTACTTGAACGTTATTTCTTTCTTCCTTACAGCATTTTTCTCTTCTAAGTATCCTGATTCATAGAATCTCTGTTATGCAAGATATTCACTTCCATATCACTTGTGCTTTCTTCCCTCTTGACTTTGAACAATAAAGTGATAAAGAAAAGCATTGATAAACCAGGATATCTACAACCAAATTCTACCCTCCACACATTTTCTCCTATATCTTCAAAAAAAACAACTCCCACTTCTCTACCTCTTCCTCACATCACTGATCCACCCATCACTGTTCTCAAGCCTTTCCACTTTTATTTCTCTTCGCCGCTTCCTCGGCCTTCTTCTTCTTCATATCTCCCACCGGATCTTTACCCTTTTCCCTAGCTTTCATCTCCCTCTGTGCTATGAGTTTTGCTTCTTCAACGCAAGTAGGACATTTGTTTTTCTTGAGGTAAGCGGTATCTGGGTGTTCAACACAGACTTTGGAGTGAGTGTGACAGTATAGGGCACCTTTGGGTTTGTAGCAGGGGGTGCCTTTCTTTCTGAGGGGGCAGTGGTGGACTGTGTTGGTGTGGATTATTCTGACCATTTATGCTACTAAGATGGATGGATCTAGAATAGATTATGGATGTGGAAAGAGATGCTAGTTAGAGTTAGCATATTGGTTCTCGAGGGTGTGGGTATGGACCTGGTATAGACGTCTGGATGGCTTACTTACTGGTTAAGATAACAGATGCTTGATGTGGTATGGGTATGCTCTAGAGAAGCCATACTCAAGAGCAGGGTCATCTGCTTTTTACGTCCCTGTGTCCTTCATTGTTCAGTCGTTGATGTGATTAAGCATACTCGGGTGTCTTTGTGACCTTCGATACTCTTTGATGCACTCTAAGCCACTGGCTCGAGTAAGCCTCGACAAGCATTGCCGTTGCTGACTTGACTAGCCAAAGCCGGCGAGTAAGAGCACAAAGAGAGATGCGTCGAGGGTTTCAAGTCAACAAAGAGGAAGTGAAGAGGTTGGAGTTAGCAGGGTATCAATGGCAACGAGGAGGCTTTAGTTGCAGTAGAGCTGGATAGTGTACGATTGACTGTTATGCGTAGATAGTAGACTGATGTGAGGCCAGGTTTTAATTACATGTCTGCATTATGGTTTGACAAATGCATATCCAGCCATCTTTGATATCCATCACGTTTGCTTAATGGACATCTACAGTATCGGTTTAGAAAATAGATCTGGGAAGGCTACCACCGGTTCGAGGTGAGAATTGCAGCACGCACATCTTGAGAGATGATGATTTCTCCGACTCAGATGTATTTGAGGAAGTTGGAGAGTTTAAATGTCCAAGGGGTAGATTCTCACACACACACACCATGGATACATGTCGAGGGAAGGAACTATAGACATACAAGCAAGACCACAGATTAAGTCATTTCTCTTCTTGGTGCTGCAGAAAGAATCTTGTCTCGTACTGGAATGAGCAACGTTGCTGGCTCACCCGCATGTGCGATGGTGAAGACGACAGGGTAAGTCTACCGATGATTCGCTTGCAAGCGGAATATGTCATTTTCTTTCTGCTGCTACATTTCCCCTATTTCTGGATTTTGGGCGGAGACAGACAGAAACATCTACTTCTCCTCGACGTCGAGGTTCTTAAGACCCTCCTCAGCCTTACCAACATTAACCTCAGCACTATCAGTACCCTCGACATGACCATCAGGCTGAGCAACAACATCCTTCTTAGCAGCACCAGGGAACTTCGAACCCTTATCCTTCTTAACCTTGACCTTCTTCTCAGGGGCGGGAGGAGGAGGGTAAGCCAACTTCTCAACCTTCTGCCACTCCTCATTAGCCTGGAAGTCTGCTTGGATGGGTTGCAGAAGCTTGTTGAGGGCTTCAGTGACGGCAGGCTTGAGGATTTGAGGGGACAAGATGTCTTCGCGGTAGTCGGAGTGCATCTGGGCGATGGAGGTGTAGACGAGGGGTTCGCCTTCTCTGCGCTCGACGACGAAGCGGGGTTCGCCGGTTTGGAGGGCGGAGATGGGGAGGAGGACGAATTCGACGAAGCTGAGGACGCCGTTGTCTTCGACGATCTTGGGGGCAGCGACCTGTAATAGATGTGTTAATGCACAATCGAAAGGGTGGGGGGTAAAGAACAAAAAAGGTGAGGGAATAGGCAGACTCGAAGTGAAGATGCAACGGAGAAAAGGGAATAAACAATAAAAAACATATGTTGCAAACTCACAGCCTTCTTGAGCTTCTTCTTGACAATCTCGGGACCGTCCAGAAGATCGATCTTTGAGTCAGGGTCGGAAGCAGACATCTTGCCACCAGTAAGACCTGAAGATTGTTAGTATAAGCAGGCATGGCACCAGACCAATATCTAGCTTACCAGGAACCATCTGTAGAGTGAAAGAGCAATTAGCATGTTTTCTTATCGACTTGTGGCAATTGTGCTTTCGTATACGTACCGAGTTCATCAGATGTGCTCTCTCGCGGAATCCAACCTTGGGGAGAACCTCCTTCGCCAGGGCAAAGATTTTCCTCTGATCTACACCACCGAATTGTGCGTCGACATCGAGGTACTGCTCGTCCAGGCATTGCATGATGGGGTACTGTTCCAGAAGTCAGCTTCCGACTGTCTCTTTAAAAGTCTGATGGAAAGTATCCGTACGATCAATGCACTCAGAGGAGCACTGTCTGTTCGATTGTCAGCGAAGGTATATTTGAGAGAAGGCAGAACATTACTGACCAGTCTGCTTTACGACTTCGGCACCAGCTCTCTTTGCGTCGTGCGCGCTGACAATGCTGTGGAGGCGGTACTGGATGCACAATTAGCGGACGCCATTGCGAATAGAGAACTCAATCCACTTACCATATCCATGTTGAACTCAGGGGTGAGCCTGTGGTCGTCAGTAATGTCTCCAAGGCCACTTCAGGAATACGCAAGGGCGATCTGCAGCCAGTGATCCCAACGAGGCTCCAATCGTGCGGTTCGAAGTCACGTAGTAAATCAATGTCCCGAAATCTTGCTATTGTGCAAGAACTAAGGCCGCACGACTGGGGAAAGCGTATGACTCCTTGGAATCACTGGCCGCAGATAGAATATCAACTTACTGGTAAGAAGAGCCGAGGACGAACTCGAGCCTGGAAGAACAACAGTCAGTACATGATACCTGGCGATTGAAACATGAATGCAGGCGCTGAGTGGCCTTCGATCCTAGCCTGATATAAGACTTACTTTTCGATGGACACACCGACGGCCTTCAAAAGACTTGTAATGCAGTGGCGGTAGCTGTAAATTCGTCAGAATCAAGGAGAGAATAACTTTTATGCCAGACGTACTATTCAGCACGGAACTTGACAAGCTCGATGGGTGCCTTGGAGAAAGTTAGACTGTTGCTTCTAGGTATGCTTCTGACGTAACATTACCTTCAGGTTGTCGAGGAAGCCATGGATCTTTTGTTTTTGTTAGCGAATGGCAGACTCCAGAAATCTTAAATTAACATACATCGGCCAGCAAGACCTTGACGCGGCATCCAGCACGAAGGAAAGAAGCAATCTGTGTTGCGGGTACTAGGTAACCACAGTGAGGACTGGATATGACATTAGAAAAAATCAATCCAGACTGTAGCCACTATACCTACCGTCCAGTTGTTGCGGTTCCCCAGTACAGAGATACGGTTTCCTATTGAGGACCCGTCAGAGAGGTCATGCGCTTGGGATCAATTGTTGACGTACGCCTTTCTCAAGCTTTGCCTTGATGATATCGGCACCGAGCACTTCCTGGAGGTCCGAGACAACTGCAAGAAAAGTATCAATATCCGTATACTACAGTGAGGCAATTTGCAATGTTCAAATTGTCTTGTAAACAATTCGGGCGACTCCGTGGTGTTGAAGATTTGATAGACTGTGGAGGAGTGATTGACTTACTCAGGTCGAACTTCTCCTGAGGAGTCTGGGGGTTGATGTTGACACTGGGCATTTTGAAAGATTGCGCAGTCGAATGAGGGGCGGTAAATATGTCAAACACAGACGACAGCTGTATAGCGAAACCAAAAAATTGCGGAAGTGAGGTCGGCCGAGGACAACGCCAAGAAGTCGAAACAGTGTGAGTCAAGGTTGTGCAAGTCTGCATAACAAGTACAAAAGATGCGGCGAGTTATGCTTTGGCAGCGGAATGTCGCGCGAGTCGTGTACGCGTAACGGCTCGTGGTCAGGGACATGTTCATCATAGTCCATGTTGGTGAACAGTTACAGCCGTTTCAGGAGCTGTCGGAACATTTCTTTTATTATAATCTCCCTCGTGGAAGAATGAAACACGGCCGTCTTTCCTCTTTATAAATACACTTGCATGAACGACAATGGACGATAGCCAGCACGCGACAGCGAATCCGCCGCTTCCCATGGATGACGCTATGCAGAATATCAACAATAACCATCATGAGGAGCAAAACACGCCTGTCCACGACAAGGTGACGCCAATGGAGCATGATGATACACTCGCCGATATGAAGCAGTCTGCCGCGGAAACAGCGTCGGCTGCAAGCATACAGCTGCAGGACATGGCCGACAAAGCTCTACACTTCCTCTCGCATGCAAGCAATGAGACTCTGGGAGCCTGCATCGTCGGTCTGGCTGCCACGACCTACTTTGTTTTAGGAAGAGTAGGCCTTGTGTTGATTGGAATCGTTGGTGGTGTAGCACTGCACGCCACATGGGAGGCTTCTCACTCTTCACCCGATAGATCCGGCGTGAGCGAAGCCGAACAAAAGAAGAGACGGGAAGTTGGCCTGGATGTTGTACAACGTCTCTTGTTGTCAAGAGAGAAGCAGAAAGATGATGCAGATAAGGAAGACTCGGACGATGAGGCCAAGCAGGTGGCTTCCACCAAGGCCGACTTCTCTTCGTTCCGCCCTGATACGCAGGCTGCTCTGAATGTCTTTACCAATGCCGTCATCCGCGACTATGTCAAGTATGGCGTTCAATCTCTCTCACTTTTCTCTACTCCTGACTGACATTGACACAGCTGGTGGTACTCGCCCGTCCTCCCCGATGAAGACTCGTTCCCTTCTGCCTGCCGTCAGGTCCTTGTTAGCTTCATCGTTTCCCTCTCCAACCACCTCTCCCGCAAGAGACCCGTCGATACCTTCCTCGATTTTGTCACCAATTCCTCTTCGATCGTCATTGTTTTCCTCAATGAGCTCGCCGCCGCCCTGAATGCATCGCCCAACTCCACCTCCGAAGAAGCCGTCCACGCCTACCTTGAAATGAAGCCCGACAGCAGTCTCGCCAGTATCATGGACTCGAGACATCAAGAGAAGAAGCTCAAGGTCGTCGCGAATGATATCCTCCTTAAATACCTCGACAACAAGACTTTCATGTGTGCCCCTGCCCAAGTCTTTCTCAAGCAGGTTCTGGCAAAGTTGGTCTTGTCCATGACCGTCGACAGCTGCTCAAAGCCAGAGTTCATCAACCAGTGGATTGTCTACCTGCTTGAGGATGGCGAGCCCGAGTTGATGGAGGTCATTGACGCTGGCGTCGAGGGCTCTGCTGTTGTCAACAAGAAGCAGGTTTCTATGGATGAACAGCCAGACAAGCCCGCATCTAGCCCTGAGGCCGTCCGCGAACACAGACGCAAGGCTAGCCGCAACAGAGCTGAAGAAGCCATAGACGAAGCTATGAGAGAAGCGCAGAGGCTTAGTCAGCTGATCGCCGAAGAAGATGCAAAAAAGTCCACAGACGAACCTTCTGCTATTGCCAGCAGCGGTGAAATCTCAGAGACCACTACACAGGGGATCATGACCCCATCATCGTCCCAAGGGGATGCTGAAGAGAGCTCCAAGTCGGATGCGTCAAAGTCATCGCCCGCTGCCAATTCCACGAGACAATCTGAAGACATCAGAAAACCATTTACCAGCTTCGACCAGATAGTACCGGTCACAAGTCCCACTGCTTTGGCTAGCCAGGAAGAAAAGCTCCGCCTCAAGCCACCACCCGTCTTGACTTTGTATAATGCTTCGATCAACATCTTCGACGATGCTTCTCCCGGCAACAAGACAGTCATGCGATCAAAGCCCAATGTGGATTATATGATTCAAATCGAGCCCACCTCTTCGAGTTTCCCTGGCTGGATGATCGTTCGCAAGTACACCGACTTCGAAACGCTGCACGAGGTTCTTCGTCGCATCTCCGTTATCACCGGCACTCGCTTCACTGACTCTCATGCCAATCTTCCTTCATGGAAGAATAACACAAAGCATGCACTCCGCAATGATCTGGAACGTTATCTGAACGATGCAGTTCGCTTGCAACCACTAGCCGAGAGCGAGGGCATGAAACGATTCCTGGACAAGGACGGTGGTGCTTCTCGCTCGCCTGGAGGCAGCAAGGGCTTCGGCTGGCCGACTCCTGTTGCTTTCGACCAGATGGGCAAGAGTATGATGGATACATTGACCAAGGCTCCTACACAAGTCGCCGGAGGTGGAAAGGCAATCTTTGGCGGTGTCACTAGCATTCTTGGTGGCAAGCGCAATTATGTTGCCACCAACCACAACGCCAGCCGCTCGTCCATCTCGTTGAACCCTGCCAACTTCCTCGAGGACAGTTACATGGGCAGCGTCAGCAATGCTGGTGTCGAAAGGCAGAGCACCGATAGTGTCAGAAGTATCCCCGCACCTCTGTCACGCACTCCCTCAATAACAAAACGTGTTCCGTCAGCTACTCAATCGAGTCATAAAGTCGATCAATCAGTCGACTGGAAGACAAGACCCAGCTTCTCAACTCCTCGTACTTCCTATCAAGGCACAAGGAGTGGAGAGCTCAGTCGTCCTTCATCATCAACAGGTCTGTCAAAGATTGACACTGGACTCAACCTTCCTCCTCCGCCTTCGGATATCCCTGACGATTATGCTTCACCAACAGCAGTGTCTCACCAACCCTACAGAATCGACGAAGACATGACCTACAGCTCCCCTGACACACGCCAACCAACATCCAGATATCCCACCTCTGGCACCCGATCACGACGCACATCCAGATCTCCAGAAGCGTCTTCAACACGAGCAACCCCAGCAATAACTCCAGCTCCCACAAAGCCAACAAAAACCACACCACCAATCTCAGAACAAGAAACACAAGTCGCAGTAGAGCTTCTGTTTGCAGTAATCACCGAACTCTACACTTTGTCTTCTGCATGGAATATCCGCCGCACCCTCCTCAATGCCGCAAAATCATTTTTGCTCAGGCCAGGTAACCCGCAATTGGAAGCTATACGCCAACTCATTCAAACCAATGTCATTGAAACTTCGACCTCTGATACCTCCATCGCTGCTCATATCCTCAAGATTAGAGAAAATTCTTTGCCTACTGAAGAAGAGTTGAAGTCTTGGCCTAAGGAAATGAGTGCAGAGGAAAAGGAAGGACTGAGAGTAAAGGCTAGGGCATTACTGGTGGAGAGGGGTATGCCTGCTGCATTGACTAGTGTTATGGGGGCTGCGGCTAGTGGAGAGGCTTTGGGGAGGGTGTTTGATTGTTTGCAGGTTGAGGGTGTGGGGAGGGGTGTTGTGTTTGGTGTTTTGTTGCAGGCGTTGAGGGCGATTGTGCAGTAGAGATACCCTTATTCTATTGTCAAAGTCAAGAGTAGTTGTAATGATAGATGCATGAAAGTATGAGCAAAAGCATTTCAAAGTAGCATGATAGAAAAATGTGCTTTATTAGATATTAAGGCTTTGCTATATTCATATTCAAGATCCATCTCTTACATTCTGTTCTGCTTAAGGAAAGCACCAATAAACTTATAAGCATCCATAGCAGTATAATGCAAGTTAACTCCATGTCCAGTCAACGGAGCCAAATAAGTGCCATTAGCACTAGCCTTAGGATACAACATCTTAATAGCAGCCTCAGCCTTGTTTGCAGGATAACTGCAATTTCCATAGCAGAAAGGCAAATCTGCGTCTCCGTTTACAATAGCAACGGGACCTGTGAAGTTGGAGGCAACACCTGCAATAGCAGCTTGAGTGAACAGTTCTCCGAATGTGACGGATCCCTTTGCGGCTTCGCCGGCAGCGAGAATCAGAGGGTCGAAGTTGGGAGCGCGGAAGAAGCCGTATTGGTTGCTGACGGCGGAGTAGTCGACGAGGTATCCGTTGTTGAGGGCAGCGAAACGGTAAGGTTGGTTTTGGGATGCGATTTGGAGGTTTAGTGCGGTGAGGAAGGGTGCGATTGCTGATTGGTTGGTGGAGAAACCAGTCAAGATGGCGGCATCGAAGGTAGACGGGTGAGAGTGAGTTACTGATTGAGTGATTGCTGAACCGAAAGAGTGATCAACTCCAATAACAGTGCTGAAGTTTGCATTGGAGAAGGCAGAGCTGCGGAGCATGAGAGCCAATTGGTTGGCGATGCTGACTTCCAGGGGTCCCTGGACGGTCTTGATGGGATCGGGAGTGGAGGACATGCCTACACCAAGGCGATCGTAGCTGAAAGTTGCATAGCCTTGCTCAATAGCATAATCGACGTAGCTGTAGCCGGGAGCAAAGTCCCAGTAGTAGCGATCAAATCCAATACCATGAGTAAGGAGTTGGACAGAGGATGGCATGGTGCCATTGGCAGGCATACACAGCGTAGATGCAATAGTATAGTTGCCAGAAACCATCTGCATGCCTCCCATGATTTGCTGGGTGAAGGTGGAGCCTTGGGTGATGAGCTCGAGGAACGTGTTGGTGACTTCGGACTCGTTGGCAGGGATGTTGAAGTTGAAGTTGACGTTTTGGGCAGAGGCTTGGACGGCAACATCGCCAGAGACACAGATGGCGGCGCCTCCGCGAGAAGGCTGGATGGTAGGGTTGGTGAATCCGGCGGTGTTTGGTGCACAGAGACCAGCAGGGATGGCACCACCGAAGCTGGCGGTGTAATCAGCGGCAGCAAGGCCAGCGAGAGCGAGTAAAGTCAATCCAGACATGATGAGTGATTGTGTGATTGTTGGTCTGATCAGAGCAAGGGCGAGCCATGGTGTATTTGTAGCTCATGACTTCAAGCTCTAGAATGTGACGTCGACGTCAATTGACAGTGCAACGTTATTTGGAATGGAGTTTGAGTAGCTAACGGTACACTACAGATGTCGTCGGAGGTCTGTTTGTGAGACATGAATATCAGATCCGCGTAGCACGGAACCATCGGTGACGTACCGTGAGCCGTCTGGGGTCGCAACGGGAACTAGAGGTTATGCTCTGTTCGACCTCACCTGCTATTCATCCATTGCTATCCTAGACTGAGCTTTGAATGTCAGCACTATGCATCTACGACACAATTGAACTGCTAAGTGTTGCAAGGTACCGTTGTCAAGCACATCTGTGAGCGTGGTGAGATGTCCTCGATATGACCATGACGAATTGAAGTTGTGATCGTCTCCGCGGCAAAATGCGGAGAAGTGATCCGATAACTCCACCAACTCGATAAAGTTGAACGATTCGATATTTGTCAAACCGGAGTGTGGCCTGAGGATATGCTCTCATTGGTATGGACATGTCAACAAAAGACGTGGCGGCGTTCATAAGTCAATGTTGTCGATATGGAAGTGTGCATAGACATTGCGGGAATGTGTTCGTGTCCAAAGGTGTCGTGACTGTCATAACATCGTGATATTTGTATGCTAAACTTCGAGATGCGGTCCACGCGCAGCAGGTAGAGATAATTAGATATAACGGAACATGTTGTTCTTGACGGAGCGCTTCATGGAGACGGGTTGGCCATCCTCATACTCGATACCAGCATCACCACCATCACCAGAATGGCCGGCCATTTTCTGACGAAGCTCCTCATCCATTTCAGCCAAAGTCTTGTGCTTCTTGGGCAGCTCAGGTTGGGATTGCGGTGTTGATTGCTTTTGAGTCTGCTGTTGTCAGATGTTGAATTCGTAAAGATGGATTGACCAAGGTGCAACTCACGTTCTGTGTGTCTGTCGGATTTGAGGCGGATTTAGGGTTCGAGCTAGCCAGATGGGTCTGCCTGAGGCACGAGGCTCGCAATGAACTTGGTCGTGTGAGAGCTCGTTGCGAAGATCTGAGTAATGATAAAGACATGTTTTTGATTATGTGTGATGCTGGGAAGTGAAGTTGAGCTTTCAATATCCTTTCTCTTCGAAGGGCCTCTTTCCTCTTCGGCGTGAGATTCAGACGTCACTAACAAGTCATCGAAGACTAAGCCTAAAGGAGATGCTCTCACGTGACTCGGCGATTCAAGCTTGGCATTCGAAGTCGGGACTATTGCGCTGTGCTGCAATTGACACTGTTACGTTCGCAGTCATTCTTTTCACACAACCGCCAGTATGCCCGTCGTCAAGGGAGGAGTCTGGACCAACATCGAGGATGAGATTCTGAAGGCCGCCGTGTCCAAATATGGTCTCCAACAATGGGCCCGAGTCTCTTCGCTGCTTGCGCGCAAAACTCCAAAGCAGTGCAAGGCAAGATGGTCCGAATGGCTGGACCCTGGTATCCGAAAGATCGAATGGACCAAGGACGAGGATGAGAAGCTTCTGCACCTGGCCAAGTTGATGCCCACGCAATGGCGCACCATCGCTCCCATCGTCGGAAGAACTGCCACACAATGTCTGGAGCGCTACCAAAAACTGCTCGACGATGCAGAGTCGCGCGAAGGCGACGAGTTCGGTCTTGGTGGTCCTACTGGAGGCGAGGCTGCTGCCCCCTCAGCTGAGGATGTGCGCAAACTACGTCCTGGAGAGATGGATCCCGACCCGGAAAGCAAGCCCGCTCGCCCCGATACCATTGATATGGACGAGGATGAGAAGGAAATGCTGAGCGAGGCTCGTGCACGTTTGGCCAACACTCAGGGAAAAAAGGCAAAGAGAAAGGCAAGAGAGAGACAGCTCGAGGAATCAAGACGTTTGGCTGTCCTGCAGAAGAGACGAGAGTTGAAGAATGCCGGTATCAACATCAAGGTTGTCACGAAGAAGAAGGGACAAATGGACTACAATGCCGACATTCCCTTCGAGAAGGCCCCGGCTCCTGGTTTCTACGACACTGGAGAGGAAATGACCACCAACGAACGCGAGCGTGACGCTTTCGACCCCCGCAAGCAGCAGCTTCAACGCAAGCGACAAGGTGATCAGGAAGATAACACCGAAGACCGTAAACGTCAGAAGAATGAGAAGGGTGGGAACCAGGCCGCCTTCGCTGCCGCTGCAAAGGCTGGACGTGAGCAAAAGTTGCGCGAAGCCGAGCGTAGCAGCAGACGTCGTGGTCTTGTCTTGCCTACTCCTCAAGTCAGCGAAAGTGAACTCGACGATATTGTCAAGATGGGCATGGTTGGTGAACGTGCAAATCTACAAGCTGGTCAAAGCGACAACGAGGCTACGCGTGCCCTGATTGGAAACTACTCGGACGTGGTCGGCTCAACACCCCTTCGTACTCCTCGCGCTCCCCAAGAAGAAGACCGTATCGCCAACGAGATCCGCAACGCCAGAGCAAGAACAGAAACACAGTCTGCCTTGTTAGGCGGTGACAACAACGAACTTTACGAAGGCGATGCCACGACTGGCTTCGGAGGTGTCGCCCCTAGCAAGCAGGCTACTGCCACTCCGAACCCAATGGCTACTCCCTTCCGTCAAAACGGTATCGCCGCAACACCGCGTGGTCCTGGTGCTACTCCACTCCGCACACCTCGCGACACATACGGCTTGAATACTGCCGACGGCATGCAGATGGTTGCACAAACGCCACGAGACCTTCGCCTACAACAAAATGCTCTCCGTAGCGACATCAAGAGCAAACTATCTGCCCTTCCCAAACCAAAAGAGATGGACTTTGAGCTTGAATTGCCCGAAGAGCAGCGAGAAATTGCTCCTGAAGTAGAGCTAAGCGAGGAAGATGCTGCACGTCGTGATGCCAGAAACAAGGCCGCACAAGAAGCACTCGCGAGAGCAGAGTTCAAGCGTCAATCACAAGTCATCCAAAGAGGCCTACCACGACCGAGTGTGGTTGATGTAGACGCCATGCTGAAGAACGCCGCAGACGACACTGACCCCATCAAGAGCGATATCAACCGTGAGATGGCGTTGCTCATTGCCAACGATGCACTCAAATTTGGCAATGCTAAAGTCAGAGGCACACACAAACCCACCACATCTTTCTCAGACGATCAAGTCCAACGAGCACGTCTCGACATCGCCCTGGAAATGGGCAAAGACGAGCGAGGACGTGCTTTGTTGGCAGAAGGCTTTGGACAGGCTTGGGAGAAGGCACATGAGCGAGGGATGCTACCTGGTCTTGCCGGCTACGCAGAAGACGAAGTCGATGAGCACCAACTAATGACTGAAGCCTTTGATGTAAGTACCTTTGATGACGCTGGATCACCTTTTACTAATCTATCACAGAACGTCCAAGATCGAATCATTTCATCCGCTGAGAAGAACAACACATTAGAACAAAGACTTGTCAAGCTTCACACGGGCTACATGCTTAGGTCAAAGGCGCTACGACAAAAAATCAACGAAGCGGCAGATTTCTTAGCCAAAACGAGTATTGATGTCGATGTCAAGAGGATTGCTGCTGCTGCAGAAGAGGCTGGCTTAAATGAAAGGCTGGAAAAGATCCGCGACGAGGTGAACGTCGTTGCGAGAAGGGAGAGGGAGGCACAAGGTACATTCAGGGAAAGGAAAGAGGAGTTGAACTCGCTAGTGACAGCGTAAGTTTCATCATGAGCTTTGGGCTTGGAGACAAATAAATCATTGTACAACTTGTATACCCGAAAGAAACCGACCATTCGCGTCGAATACTATCAACTATCTGGACCACTTCCGTATGTACTGGGTGCCCATCCGCCTGTGCAAAAAACCCTGACCATGATCAGGCAGCCACTTGGTTCCACCTTCCTTGTTCAGCGTTATACACGATCATGCTTACTAAGCTATCGCCGACATCGAATACCCCACTTTGACCACATATCTCTACTACACAACCACCTTCATATAACCACAAAGTAAATCAACATCAAGTAGCCATTCATCTCTGCAGCCAACAAAAGCAAATCCACAGTCATGACTTCGAAGATAATTTACCACGATCTCACATCCCAGAAATGGCCCGTTTCCTGGTCACCATTCACAGTCCGCACAACCCTATGTCTTAACTACCTGGATATCCCTTACGAGCATCATGGAATCTCATACCCAGATATCGCAGCCACTCTCTCTTCTTTGGGTGTAAAACCCGAGCCTGAAGATATCGGCAAGGACATCCAATTCACTCTCCCTGCCATTACCATCAACGGTAACACAACCATGGGCTCAGGTGCCATTGCCGAAAAACTCGCTTCGCTGAAACCAGAATATGAGCAAAAGCTGTTTCCTCAAGGTGAAAAGTCGAGAGATGCAGTAAAGCGATGGGAGAAGGAAGCTTTGCCACAGGTTGCGAAACGCATGGGAGGAATGAGGAAACATGTCATCCCTTTCGTACCTTTGTTCCTCGATGATAGGGGTGCCGAGTACTTCTACAGAACCCGAGAAAAGGAATTAGGTAACCTCGAGGCTGCCAGAAAAGTGGCATTGGAAGAGGAAAAAGTAAAAGGGTGGAAAGAATTGGTGAAAGAGGGTGCAGCACCAATTCTCGAGTTCTACAAGAGTTTGGATGAGAGCGACAAAACAGGCGTATTTGTATTTGGTGAGAGTGAGCCACAGTTCGTCGACTTTTGCATTGTGGGAATTTTGCAGTGGTGTATTTGTGCTAGAGGCAAAGAAG
The DNA here is from genome assembly GCA_024195555.1 of Aureobasidium sp. EXF-12298. Classification (NCBI taxonomy): domain Eukaryota; kingdom Fungi; phylum Ascomycota; class Dothideomycetes; order Dothideales; family Saccotheciaceae; genus Aureobasidium; species Aureobasidium sp. EXF-12298. The sequence goes on along the minus strand of SWBJ01000009.1, from coordinate 103,934 downwards.
AGGTTATGGAGGCGTTGGAGGAAGTCGGAGATGGAAGACTGGCAAAGATCATCAAGCATTGCGAGCGTCTTCAAGGGCTTGACGAAGCCTTGATAGGGAAATATGAGTAGAGAACGGTGGTACGCTTTCCTGCATATGAGTTATGATAATATATCCACTGATACTTGCGACAGTCCTCCTTGTTTGGCATCGCTCATTGTCGCCAAAATTTATCACTGCTTTCCATGTACTATGATATCCTCCATGGTAACCATACTGTCGTTTTCGGCTTTCTTCATCCTCACCGCAGGCCCCTCAAAGGTACTGGATCCACGAATGAAGTAGTAAATTGTCGCAACAATCACGACTGCCAGCGTCACAACCACACTCCAGTTCATCGACTCTGCAGAAGGGCTCGGTGCAGTCGGAAAGTATGCAAAAACGAAAGCAACCGTGACGAAGCACAAAGCTAACACATTGACAAGGTACCCAAACGCCTGTGGATACCTCCAACGAGCCACAGGTAGCGGTACGCCGCTCCATCGTCTGTATATCATGGTTGCAATAGTTGTGCCGTAGGACAGCAAAAGTCCAACGATTGTGATGGAGGTTATGTTTTGGAAAGCAATGCTTGACCCACAAATAATCCAAGATAACACGAAGGTGACGCCAAATGTTGTGAGGAGGGCATTGATCGGTAGACCAGTCCTGGGATCAACTTTGGCCAAAGTTTTTGAGAAGGGAAGACCGCCGTCTCGAGCGAAGGCAAACAACTGACGTGATGAGGTCGTGACTGTGTTGATAGCTGTGCAGAAGAACAATACCAGGATGAGTACGGTGAGAATGGTTGTCGCTGTCTTCGATCCAGTGGCAGCATAGATTACTGCAACATAGGATTCACCGGTTGCATCGGCGATCGTCTGATCGAATGAGGAGGAAACAAACATGACAGTGATAGTCATGATGAAGCCAACAGCGTAATTCACCAGCGACGTGAACACCATAGACAGAGGCAACGATCTCGAGGCATCTTGGATCTCTTCGCCTAAGTGTACGGTCGAATCGCCTCCAATCAGAGTCATGATTGGACCCAGAAGACCCACAAGACAAGCAGTGCCAACACTTCCCCATCCAGCGTTATCCTCAAAAGTGAAGAAGACATCGTGAGTACTGCTTCTGTCACCCATCAACCACAATGGAATGAGTACTGCGAAGAACCCTGCGACATGCAGAGCCAGCATCACAGCCTCCAAAGACGACAGAAAGCGTATGCCGTAGATATTGACACAAGTCGCTAAAGCCGCACAAGCAATCATCAGCAAACTCGTCATCCAGCCTTTAATCTCGAAAGTCGGGTTATTCAGGGCAACCAGCGCTTCAACATGTTGAGCCAGAACAAGAGGATTACTGGCTGCTGCGCCTTGCCATCCTATTGCTGCAAACCAACCCACAAAGTAGCTTAACAGACGCTGTGAGCCTGGAGGACCGAGTTCGGAGACCCACATGTATTGGCCAGCTGCACTTGGTGCTATCGATGCCATTTCAGCCATGGAAAGGACGACGGTGAACATTCCTATCATGACGGCTAGGAAGATCCAGATTACACCTGCTTTTTGTCAGTTTTTGGGATAGTTGGGAAGGGAGGGTTGGCGAACCTCCGGAACCACCGTTTGTGAGGCCACCTTGACTGGATCTGTGTAATGAATCAGATGAAGTTTGGTCTGTATAAATCGATTGGAAACTTACACCAGCGCCCACTCCCATGTCGCACCGGATATACACGCAAAGCCAATTACAGAGGCAAGCTTGAAGCGACGCTACAGCGAGTCAGCAATTGGACAGGATGTGATTCTCTTTGGTACTCACACGAAGCTCCGAGGGCAGTGCCATTCGTTGCATGTCTCTTTCGTCGATAGAAGAATCTTGATGGATCGAGGAGCCATCCTCCTTGGTGCCATGACGCTTGATGGCTACCATGATGAGTTGACTGCTGCACTGGTGAGAAGTAGATGGATGATTCATCATGACCAAACGTACGCTGACAGCTTTATAGATGCAGAAGAGGTTCTAGTCAATCTGCGCTCGAAACTCTCACTACCGCGGCCATTCTATTGCTTTAATTGAGTGCATGAACACGCCACTTCTTCGGTATAGTGGTAGTCTCGAAAAGAGAAAGAGTAGAGATGATCTCAAGGACCAGACCCCGCTGGATATACCACAGTTCTTAACCGGACTGCTAATGACAAGGTATGATAAAGCAGTTTATGCGGTTCAATGCTCGTGCCACATGTTCCTCGACGTTAGCGGAACAGTCCTTTGGGTCCATTGTCGGGTAACGGGGTCTTGCGCCGAAGTTCAATTCATGAGAGTTTAATGCGTTTTGCGGCACAGCATTCGACGTGATTATAATTCACTTGTGCATTAGTCATTACAGCCTGTTGAGAGAGTTACCAAAAGATCATGACACCAGCCATCGGAATACGAATTCTGGGCCCAAACCTCGATTTTGGTATATTCAACTGTGAAATAGATTGGATGGACTGCTACATTGAGTCAGCAGTAGCAGTCACATCAAACTATCTGCGGGTCTTGAAGAGCTCGGATGGGGAGCGGTAGAAGGCGAGTAGATACCGATAGTATGGTTCGCCCCCGCTGTTCGAGGCAGTAGCGGCTCAACACTATTACTATCACGCGACTATTATAATCTCCAACTACAACAAACTGAATCACTAATCCCTGACATACGAGAAACGAGTGAACGAACCTGAAAATCATATCCTCCTTCTTGGTCTCGGCCGCCAGCTTTGAGTGTTCTTCAGGCTTCAGAATCCCCACAACTCAGTACCTAATCATCTTCCAACTTATCCCTGCTCAAGTTTGAGACAGAGGAGATCATCTGCTGGAGTGGAATATAGTCTTACCATAGTGCCAAGCAGTGGTTATAAAATCCTTCCCAAACTGAAGCAATGCGACGAACCACTTCCTGGGGTGGAGGTTGATGGGAAGGAGAAAAATAAACCATCCGGCGACTGCTGGTCAATCTGCTCGTACTGTTCAGTCCATTGGATCTGAGTCTTCTTCAACATGGTCGGACGATTGATCGCATTAGACGCATCGCCATGGCTTTGGGTAGAGGCTACTTGGGCAGTCATTCTTTGCACTTTGGCTCTCGTCCTGCGTCTCGTAGTACGAGGATATGAACATGGACTGGAAAACCTGCTTCTTGTCTTTGCTTTTGTGGGTTAGAAAGCCTTTGCTAGAGATATGCGCGGACTGATAACCCATCTAGGTATTCGCTGTGTCTTCTTTCGGATGCATCTATCAGGCACTACACAACGGGCTAGGGATCTCAAATCAACCCCTTTCAGAGGAACAGAGTCTTCGCATTGCTATAGTAAGTGTTGTTAGGATCACATAGATCGTAAAAAGCTGACGAATCTGCTAGTTGGTCATCAACAGCTCTTGTCTGTGTTTTGTGGCAGACGGCTTCTCAAAACTGTCGACGGTGGCAATGCTGTACAAGATCCTCTGCAGAGGCACCATGCGAGACAAGAAATACATTGCAGCGTTCGTTGGGGCGTCATGTTTCATCGTCGTATGGATGATATCTGCTGCTGCTGGCTGGGATTCTAGCTGTTCGCAGCCTCATGCCAAACTTGCGCATCACTCGTTGGTCTGCAGTCACAATGCAAGTGGAGGGGTAGACCATGAGACTGCGATCACTGCTCATCCATCACAGGTCAAAGGCTTAGAGGCAATCCTGGTCTTCAGCATCTTAATCGAGTTGTTCATCTTCCTGTCGTCATCCTATCTTTTCTGTCAATTGAAGATGAAACTTGAATACAAAGTCACCGTCATTACTATCTTTGGCTTGAGACTGCCGTAGGTAAGCTTTGCATCTGTCATCGAGTATATCGACTAACTTGTTCAGTCTCGTCTTGATCTCTGGCTACTTTCTCGCCGCCTTCCAACATTATATCGCCCCAGGGAGCTCCCCTTCAATTGTGTACGGATCTGCACTATACTGGCAAATCGCTCTGGTGGGATACAGTATCCTTGCAACAGCAATTCAACCCTTGAAGCGTGCGGCGACTAGTTTCAGCACACATACAAAGATACCTATCGATAATGCCAGCAGGAGCTCCAGATCTGGGAATATATTAAAGCTACGTTCCTTGAGCAAGACACGACAATCATCTTACTTGACGGAGGCTGCTCCTCCGCCACCACCGCCTATGATCTGGTCTGATGCTCAAGCGGGCGATCAGACCAAAGACTCTGACTCTGTAGGAAGCCAGGAATCTCAGAGTCACATTGTCAAGAAGACGGATGTTCAAGTCACATACAGTGATGATAGCAGTGGCTGATGTAGGATCCAGAGGTGGAAATGTGCACGACTGGTCTCCTGGCCGGATGGAACGGACGTAGCTCCCATAGACGGATAGGATCCTTCGCTCTGGTGGAACTTTTGGAGCAGGGTTGACGTATCGAAGAACGATCTCCGTTCGCGAAGTGGAAAGGCGATGCAAGTCGTCAGAAGACGCGATCGAAAACGCGTCCGATGGGATAACTTCGGCAGAACTCCCTAACTGTTGTTGAGACAACCCTGTTCTTCTCCTCTGGCGACGATATATCACTCAATGTTCATTCTTCTGGGGACATAAACAATGTCGGAAGTACTGGAATGTCGTATACTGACTTGTTGATCAGTTGGATGTGAACAAACTGCAAGGAAACCTCACCAATGTTGTTTCAGTAATTGGCCGATCGTGCCCACTCCATTCACATATGTCTCCGTCCATCGTCAGTCAAGTGTCTACTTCAACTTAGCCACCACGAAATGGATATTCTTGTGTTGATGAGGTATAGAGCCCTCATTGGGTTGAAGACTTGAGAAGTCTGTAAACCATGACTCGAATACGACCACCGCACGTGAAAATTGGACAATTTCCCTAATGTCAGTTAGACGTCATAGTGACTTCCGTGGAACATCACAGTACAAGAAGTCATCCTCATCAACTTTTCCACTGCTCTCTCTATCTTCACGCTCTGCAAACCTATACTCTACCATCAAATAACAATCACGTCACAACATCACAGCATATCAATAATGGCGTCTTCACAAAAAGTCCTCGTCATCCTCTCAGATGCCGATCACTTCGACATGAAAAAGACCTCAGGCGCGGATGCTGGCAAAACAGTCTCTCAGCCCTCTGGATTCTTCCTAATGGAACTCGCAAAACCCCTCTCTAAACTCTTGGAAGCCGGCTACGAAGTCACCTTCGCCACTCCTGAGGGCAAGGAACCAGTTCCTGACCCTTTGAGTACATCCCTCCTCGCCTTTGCAGGAAACTTCTACGAGCGACGCCGCGAGACCGAATTACTCGAGCGTATGAAGAAGGAGAATGGCTTCTCTTCTCCCAGGAAATTCAGGGATATCGGTGATGATGAATTGGAGCAATTCCACGGTGTGTTTATTCCCGGTGGTCACGCGCCTTTGACAGATTTGGGCGACAACAAGGATCTGGGTCGTATCCTGGAGCACTTTCACAATAAGCAGAAACCTACTGCTACCATCTGTCACGGACCGTATGCTTTCCTCTCCACCAAAGCCTCGAGTGGAAAGTTTATCTATGCTGGATACAAACTTACCTGTTGGTCTGATATGGAGGAGTCTATGATGGAGACAATGCTCGGCGCTGAAATTCCTAAGGTGGAAAGTGCGTTGAGGGCCGAAGGTGCTGAGATGGTTGAGGGCGTGGCTCAGAAGGTTGGCTATATCACTGTTGACCGTGAGGTTGTCAGTGGTGATAACCCTATGGCTGCCAATGCCATGGCAGACAAGTTCATTGAGATGATGAAGGCTTAGGAGAAGGATGTTGTTATGATTATATGACCTCAGAATAGATAACGACCACCTGTATCTCAAAACAATCATCTTATCAGTCCAATTCATCAGCATTGCCGTCACAGCTCATTCCAAAGTTCTGCTGAAACAACTCGAAATAGCCTCTCCACACTGGAGTTGATAGGGACTTCGCAAGACCAGCGACAATTCCAAGAATGCCACGTCCTTGGAGAATGCAAGCAGAAGAAGCAGAAAGCCTGGAGCCTGGAGTCGGAGGAATCCTTCGAGCTCGCGGAATCGTGATGGAAGCGGAAATGATCAACGCTGACGACATCTGCGAGCAGAGCCTCATTGTCCAGATAAAAAAAGAACTAGGTAACCACCTCAACTTGCTTATACCATTAATCATATACAATGTGCGCTTATAGACTAGGTGAAATGGACACTAGGATGTATAGACGCAGAAACTGTTGTTGAATAGGACTAAAAATGAAGAATGCTGAAGACTACCCAAGAATGCGTATACAATGGACGAGCAACGATGAACAGAGGCGGGTTTATCATCGATCCAGTGACTTTAGATTGTGATGTATCGATCGCATTGTTATACACAGCCTCTTTGAATCGGTCAGGGGTAAGGGCATCTCTATAGGTACCGCCATACAAGTAGGCAGCAAATTAACTTTGGGTTCAGGTACGCTATACCCCTTTCGGCCCCGACTGCGATTGAATCCTTCTCGCACTGCGAGCTCTAAAACGACTGTATACAAGAGACATGGTGACGCGGATATCAAAGGAGTGTCTGTCCAAGAGAGGTGAAAGAAACATATAAGGATGTTGTAGACACTGCAGGTTCTCTGGCATCCAACTCATAGTTTATTCTTACACGTACCCGACCAAACTTACCATCGCATTACTACCATAACGAATCAACATGCCTCCACCACCATATATCCCACCTTGTGCTCCTTACGGTGCCTATCCATCAAGCTATGGATATCGGCCTTCGCTCCCTGCAGGCATCTTCTTCAGCGTCTGCTTTGGCTTATACACTTTCTCAAACATCCTTCAGACCTTCCGCACGCGCTACTGGTGGATGGGTATCTTCTTCAGCTGCGGTACTATTCTCGAGCTCGTCGGCTGGATTGGTCGCACCGTCGCACACTCGTGCTCTTATTCAGGCGACATCCAAACCATGCAGATCGCGACGCTGATCATGGGACCTGCCTACACGCAAAGTGGTGTTTACATTGCGTTGTGGATGATCATCAAGGTCCTGGGCGAAGGGGTGTCGCCGGTGCCGCCAAAGCTCTATTTGATCGTCATTTTCTGTGTTGATTGTGTATGCCTATCTCTTCAAGCCATTGGTGGCGGTCTGGCTGGTGCGGCCTTTGACCAAGGTACCAGCACCACCCCTGGCACGACCATCATGGTTGTTGGAATCATCGCTCAACTGGCCTCTGGAATGGTCTTTGCTGGGTTCCTGTGTATCGTCCTGCCGCGTGGAGCATCGCAAATCAAAGCGAATCGAGCACTACTGTTGACGTGTACTGCTATCGTCATTAGCACGACCATGATGAATCTGAGAGGCTTCTACCGTTCTATCGAGTTGTGCCAAGGTTGGAGCGGTCCACTGATCACACAGCAGGGTTATGTTATCGGGTTGGATGCGGCACCCATGCTTGTAGCTATGGGTGTTCTGGCGGTCTTGAATCCTTGTGTGCTCTTGCGCCGAGTAGAAAGAGACCAAGTTGAGAAGGGTGCCAAAGCGATCGATGCGGAGAAGGGGACACCGAAGAGGTTGGGTTCTGATGTTGAGGTTTGAGGCTTCAGGTCTTTCAAGTGATGTATTCGTAGACTTTGTGTGGGGCTGTTGTAGATGGATTCAATGATAGAATGAGCAAGTTTAAGATCAAATGGAGATTTATCGACGAGATTTTGCTGTGGCGTCAATATAAACTCTTGGAGACTCACCACGTACACTGTAATCCCCCAAAGTCAGTCGAGTGTCATATACCTATAGCAGAACGCTAAGCAGAAGATCCAGCATGACCATCCTAAGGAGATCGCATTCACCCCCAGATGGCAAACAGACACTGCCATCAGGCTGGTGGGTAGTCAGATTTGCATCGAGAAGAGTCGCAAACATGTTCGCCTACAGGACTGTTAATGGAAGAGATACGCCGGATCTGGAGATGGGTATCGAGTTGCAAGCAATCGACCAAGACCCAGACAATCATAACGACGGCGGGTCTATAACCAGGCCGGAAAGAGACCTGGAGAGTCAACAAGGCTATCTTCAGAGACTCCAGAAACGTAAGGTTGGCCATCTTACAATTGACAAACAGACAGTGAACTCACAGCCAGCCATGTTAGATCTTTTGAGTATCGAAATCTGGAGAGCTCGATGGGGTTGAGACGAACGCACCGCGCACAAGATTGTCAACATCGCATCACAACCTTGACCGAACGAAGAACAAACAAGATATCTTTCTTTCTAGAGAGAGTACGATGCGCTGCGAAGCCTGCGACATGCAAAAGTTGGAGACAGGGACGCCGGTCAGGAATAGCGAAGCTTCGCGAGGAGGGCTTCGGGAGTCTGCTTCGACGGAGATCGGGCGCGACACGGCCGTGTCGCAGTATACAGACTCGCGAACAAATGATCAGACGCTGCGAGATGTAGAGTCCGAATTCTTGACCTGTTCATTTTATCTGGTAGCACATTGAACTTTTAGATGCCGTGATGCGCGTCGCGTTGTGTGCTGGAGCCGAGACCGGAGGCGGACGCCGACAGCGTAGATCATCGTAGATTCACCGCCTTACCAAAGCGAGGGGCCAGGGATAATGCGCCAACGCAACAAAGACATCCGGACCATGAGGGATATGTACGCGTCTGCGAGGGATCCCGGGTGTTCTGTCTGGCCTGCTTTTGGCCCTGCTCGTGGCGCCAAGGGCGTGTGTTGCCTGGCCCGTCTTTGGGGATCCATTTGCTGATGCAGCTAACGGCCGGAAGTTGGGAGAGCGCCCGTACGCGCCATGAACCGCATCAAGACCGACCCAATTCTCTCGCTCGCTCAAGCTCTACGTGTTGATGCAGACGTGAAGAGAAGGACTGTAGTATCGCTAGGGATGAGAGTACGAACATCCGAAACATGAATGACATGTAGCGAGACGGCAGAATGGCTCGATGCCTTGTCGGAGCTCTTCGGCTCCTGACTGGCGACGCTCCCGCCCGCACAAGAGAAGAAGCCACTCCCGGGCCGTGCCTGCCTTGCGACCAAAACGAGGCCGACCCCCGCCGCCGCTTTCCCTCTCGCTCGCCTTCTCCATTCTCACTTGCAGCCCTGAAACCATCCTTCTAACTTTATCAACGACAATCATATTCCATCGATAAATGGAAGTATACTCGAATTCAATATCGGAGGGTAGCCGTAGGTTTGCTCAAGAACCCTTGACCGGTACGCGGCGATTGCCATTTACTGTCGCATCAAGATAACAAGCTTATGCTCTTGCAGTCACCGAGCAGAACCAGTCAAACGGGCCGTCACCACAAACCACAGAGAATACTATGGCGGATACTCGTAGCAGTCCACGTGAAATTCATGTCGGAGCCGAAGTGAACGGTGAAACTCGCCCTCAAGTGCCGACTTGGTCGGTGGCGAATGCGAAGGAGACAAACCCTCCATCCGAGTCTGAAATTCGTGTCGCCGGGTCCAGAGTCGATATGGAGCCTTCCAATGGAAGTCACACAGCTTCGGCCGACGCCGATGCACAATCTGATATCGATGAGTTACTCACTGGCGGTGATGCTGAGCCAGAACCCCCTCGTTACGACGGCGACTTTGACATCGAGAGACACGACTACTGGTGGAACTTGCTTGACATGGACAACCCTCGTCATACCAGAGCTTCCAAGGGCATGCGTTATGGCACAGAACGTAATCCTAGATGTGACACGTGTGAGAGACAGAACAGAGCTTGTATGACGCGGCCCAACAGTCATGACAAGACCGGATGTGTTCGATGTTCATACACACAGAGTGGATGCTCACATGCTAGAGAAGCCAGAGAGTCTCACGTGAGTCTTGAAACTCCTCAAGTTCATATCTACGACAGCTGACCTTTTCACAGCAACAGCGAACTGGTTTCCCGCTTCTTAAAATTGCTGGTGCCCGCAAACGCGATGATCTTGATGACGACGACTCGCGTAGTCCGCCGGTCGAGCTTGCAGCCAAGCGACCACGCCTCTCGAGTTACAGCGGTGGCTTCCCAGAAGCAGGCAGAGGCTTAAATGCTACTCCATCGCGACCCACCTTCGACGCCCCTGCTTCCATCAACGGACGTCACTATTCTCCGGTACATGTACCAGGATCAGCAGCAGAAAGGGAACGCAGCGGTGTCAACGGTGACAGTGCCCGATCGATTCGACCGGACGCCGACACTCGCCAGTACTACGATTCTCACAACGACGTATCTCGATCTGACGACAGATATCAGAACCACGACCGTTACGAGGTCTCTGCTCGTGACATGAACAATCTGTTCAATCTGGTCGAGAAGCTTCAACGGGAGGTGCGAACGCTTCGCAGTAAGCTGGATGGGGTAGAGGCCCGCGTCGACACCATCAGTGGAGCCGTCGATATTTACAGGCCGTAGGAACGACTGGGTTATTGCTTTAATGATGGGGGCCTGCGAAGTCCGCAGGACGTCTGCTTACTATGATATGACAATATGAAGGGTACGCGGATGAGTATGGCTCATGTTAATGATTAGGTTGCAAGGCATTACGGAAGGAGTCAATGGGATTTATACGAGATTTACGCACACGGATTGGCAGAGCTTTGTTGCAGGCTGATATGCTTTCTGTAGACGAAGCAGTAGCTTGGCTTGATGAATACTATTTTTACACATTTACTCATAACCACACTGCTGTAGCAGCGGCTAGAGTTTTGCCATCATCTCCTGTCAACTGCGTCCTTGCAACCTCTGTAATTCTCTTGCCATCAAAAGCCAGCATGAACACATAACCCTCCTGACTATCAGTCATGGCCAAATACTCCACGCCTTGCCCCTCAGTCATCGGCGCGGGTTCAATGGCATTAGCGATACCACCACTCGTCGCAGTCTCGAAGATATCGATCGCCTCTCCTCGCACTAAATCATCTTCATCCAACTCAAACACTGCAACGTAGCCTTTCGTCTCCTTTTCCAAGCCACGCGTCGAAGCGTACAGATACCTCGGTGACCCGGAAGCAGGTCTGCTCAATCGCACCTCATCGGCCCAGTAATTCTTTTCATCCTTGTCTTTGGGTATGATCCTTACACCGGAGATGAGGTCTAGATTCGTACCATCCGAGATTGATAGCGCATCCACATAACAACTGTGCTCCTGTACCGAATAGAGAATTTTGCCATTCGGATGCGGCCATGTATGTCTAGGACCATCGTTTTCCCTACTAGCAATCCACTTTTGGCGATTCTCCAACTTCCCTTGCGTCGTAGGTGTCGAGGAAATGTTATAGCTCCAGATACAGTTATGCCCAATATCCGCAATGAAGAGTTCAGTCCCAGAAGCAGAAAGATCCACAGAATGAGCACCATGTCTCAAACCTCCAAAATCTCCATGTTTGACTCCAGATCTAGCTCCATCGTTTTCATTGCCGCCTTGATCTCTGAATTCTAGGTTTTGGATGAGAGGACCGATACTGCTGTCAGTGGACAAGGAGAACACTTCGCCGGTGGGACCGCCGGCTGAGTAGAGTGTTGTGGGTGATGAGCATACGTAGCCACTCATTGCGCGTACGGGTTGAGAGTTTAGGAATGTGATGGTGTGGTCGGGTTCAATGCGATAAGAGGCTACAGCGGGTGGTGAGGCCCATACGGTGGTGTAGAGGTGTGTTTTATCGGCGGATAGACAGAGCCATGAGTGTCCGCCTATAGCTTCGGAAGTGTGCCTGATCTCCAGTTTGCATTTTGAGATGTCTTTGCTTGGTGTGAAGCGAAGTGTAAACAATTTCGGTGTATAAAATGTGCCGACCAGAAAATCCATGATGAGCTGGAATCCAGAGTACGATATTTTTTACAGCTGATTTGTAGCGACGAGGTGGTAACCAATAAATGTTTGAAAGATGTCGTGCGTGCGAGACGCTTCTATTAAAAAGATGATGGCATGCTTTTTCGGAAGTAGATCATTGCCTGAAGTGCATCTTCCGAAGAAGGGCTGGAATCGGCTTTGCGGTAAAGTTCAGCCAAAACGGCTCCTGCGAAGCAAAAGACCGATGAAACAGAGCATAATGAACCGAAAGTTTGGGCAGTGAATGTGATATGTGGAATATTTGGCGACAGTGAATACTCTGCAGTCTTTCCAGATGCTGTGTTGACTCTTCGTTAACCGACGTGTTGTAGGATCTTACAAGTGCCGACGGTCGTGTTGGCCGTGCGAATCCCTGCATGGCAAGGCAATACCAAGTTCCGTGATATAGCTCAATCCATCCTGGGGAATTCTCTGGAGCTCGTAGCATGTGAACATGTGCAACTGAGTTCGGCGGGTTGAAGATTTTCAAATCGGCAGTTGAACTGCAAAGCCCTTAAGATGCTCGTATTCGCGAGCACCTTCCTGTTCAGGAGATCGCATTGAAGCTCATGTTCGGCATCATGAAGCTGCGTGGCGAGTGCTGTACACACATTGCATCGTTAAACATGTCGTTCTGGCGCAAGCGTTAATTCTCTACCAGACGTCCATGTACGATCGCGAGGTCGCAGCAGGGTAGCGCATCACGATCCGGCTTTCAAGGCAGATAAAGAGAGCTTCATCAGTCGCTGGTTCCGGCATGCCTCTTGATGTTGCGCTGTCTCCGAGCCTCTTTGTCGGCTCGTCGTGCTTGGTTCATGCTGCCACCCATGCTCGACTCCTCAGAGATTCGCTGTTGCAAGCCATCTTCGGTGACTTCGTCGAGAAGGAAGCGTCCCCAAAGACCATTCCTCCATCGTTGAATCATCCATAGAGCTGTGGCTTCGGTGTCTGGCTCACCGCCCTTCTGTAGACGGCCGCTCTTGTTTGCGATGGCATTGAGCAACTCAATGATATCATTGGTGGGCGGGCAGTATTCTTTGTAAAGTCCTGGATCGATGAGGTTGACACGATATAGGAGGTAGTCGGCGAGAGTAGTAGGCGGAATGATGGTATCTTTGACATTACCGCAAAGAGCAAGCTTCAGCATGGCTTCGGCATCCGGGACGTATGGGATGAAGACACCGGGAGTGTCGAGCAGGTAGACTCCCTCGCCATCCTCGGTGCTGTCAATGATCTTGACGCTTGTTGAGATCTTGCGCGTTATGCCTGGTTGTGCGCCTGTGTGTGCGGCCTTTCCCTTTCCAACTCCTTCTTTTCGTAGTGCGTTGAGCAAAGACGATTTACCGACGTTAGGCATGCCTACGACCATGATGCGCGAGCCAGTCAGGGAAGTGCTGTTCTCGAAGTAGCGGCGGGCGAAGTCCAGAACTTTACGAATGTCCTTCTTGTCTTTGTGGTCGGAAAACAGAACTTCTGAGGGCTTGTGCCATTTGCGAATAATATCCTCTCGCTGTTTCATCGTGTCAGAAGAAGCCTGGTAGAAGGCGAGAAGTAGACTTACCTCTCTGTCCACGGGCTTGTTACGGCTACCCAAGTCGCGCTTGGTATAGATGATGATGCGCTCGCGACCTGCTAGACTCTGTTCGAACAAGGGGTTACGAGAGGTTAGTGGCACTCTGTAGTCACGGCACTCGACAATGAGGTCAATCTGTGACAGCATCGTGTTCATCTTGGACAATCCTGCTGCATGATGGCCCAGGAAATACGATCTAGGGAGAGACTCGACTGGCGGGAATACCGCTCGCGCTACAAATTTCGCTGCCATCTTGTTGCTATGCTTTGTTCTTGTCTCTGGCAAGTCGAGCTCGAAACTTTCTGTTGATTGTCGCGTCTCAGAATTGTTTTCGGCTCGGAGAAGCTTGAGCCGAGGCATCGCGTCACCACCCTAGCGAACTCTTTCAACACTCTTCTTGAGACCACTCCTACATGAAAATCATGTCTTGCATCAGTAACAAGTATGATTGGTCTGGTGACGTCTAGAAAAACCGCGTTATATGGATGGCGAGTGATTGCCCATGAAACTTCGCGGGGCTCTTAGACACGCTTGTATCACTACGTGTTGGAGTACCAGCACTTTCATATAGCAATGTCGTCTGCACATTGGACAGCTTCCTCCCCTCCACTACCAACTGCCGTGGAGGAAGCACCTGATCCAATGCCAAAATCCACCTTACAGCTCTCATCCTTACCGCCTATATTCGTGTCTGACACGCACCTGGATACCTGCGAGCTCCACGAGATAGAGGATGATGTTGTTGAAGCTGGAGGCCTACTCTCTTACGACCTGAAGGAGGCAAACATTGTTCTGACCAAAGCTGAACGGAAGCGACGCATTCAACTGGATCTTCGAACAAAGGGATGCTACACTGAGGAGGTTGAGATTGTCAAAGACTCCGACGCCATGGGTTCTACAACAGAGGAGCCCGGTCTTAAGAAGCAGAAGCTATCACAAGCAGGAGTCACTGGTAAGGGCGAGGCAGCGGACTTGACTATTCACGACGTCAGCACCGAATCGGAAACCGAGGACGAGTCAAGACCTGTCAAGCGCAAGCGTAAGCATTCTCCGGTCAGCCAAGATCCGAACGCAGGATACTTCTCTACTCCCTATGTCAAAGTCTTGAGATTACAGTGGTTCGTCGACTGTCGAAAGCAAGGCACTGTCCTGCCCATTGAACCATATCTACTCTACCAAGGACGCCGTATCGAAAAGCCCAATGACGTGAACACTCCCGTCAAAGGTTCCAGCCTGACAATACAATCCAAGACACCGCAATCGATCCTGGAACGAGCAAGAGCAGACGCCGAGGCCAACATATCTTCACCAGTCCAGCAGCGCAGCAATAGAAAGCTAGGTCAGATTGGCGGAGGTAGAGTCTCTGCACCTTTCCAACCTACACCGCATACAAAAAGAGCTCAACTGTTGCAACAAACAACCTCGGAACACGACCTGGGCCAGTCGAGCGATTTGCCTGAACTTCCACCATGGGTCCAAAACGACGTCAAGTACGCCTGCCAACGCTCAACTCCAGCTAAACCGCCGAATGCGCTATTCATCGCTGAGCTTGAGAAGATCAAGTTGGCTCGGTTGCTCACAGGCGATGAGATAGGTGTGCGAGCCTACAGTACCAGCATCGCTTCGCTAGCTGCATATCCCTACAAGCTCACCACTGCCCGAGAGATCTTGCACTTGCCTGGTTGCGATGCCAAGATAGCAAACCTCTGGTTTGAATATGCGAATTACGGCAAGATCGAAGAGGCAGAGAAAGCTGAGAACGATGACGAGCTGAAAGTTCAGAGGCTCTTCTACAACATCTGGGGCGTCGGAGCTACAACAGCCAGGGAGTTCTACAAAGAGAAGGGATGGAGAGATCTGGATGATGTGGTTGAGTACGGTTGGAGCAAATTGACTCGAGTCCAGCAGATCGGTGTGAAGTTCTACGATGAGTTCTTGCTCCCTATACCTCGTTCGGAAGTTGATGACATTGCATCCACCATTCACCAACATGCCGTCAAGGTTCGCGACAAGGGCATGCAGAGTCTGGTCGTCGGTGGCTATCGACGAGGCAAAGAGAACTGTGGAGATGTGGATATCATCCTATCTCACCCAGATGAAGAACAAACCCTGAACATCATCACAGACATTGTGGCGAGTCTAGAGGAAGAGGGATGGATTACACATACCCTACTCATCAGCACGACGACTAGTAATCGTTCGCAGCAGACACTTCCCCTCAACACCTCGTCATCTCATGGCCATGGCTTTGATTCTTTGGACAAGGCGCTCGTGGTCTGGCAGAGTCCTAGCTTTGATTCCGATCCTTCCGACCCCAAGAAGAAGAACCCAAACCCTCACCGCAGGGTGGACATTATTATCGCGCCATGGAAGACAGTTGGTTGTGCAGTGATGGGTTGGTCAGGGGGCACGACGTTCCAGCGCGATTTACGCCGCTACGTCCGACAGACATACAACTACAAGTTTGACTCTTCTGGAGTCAGAGATAGGAGGACGGGAGATGTGGTCGATGTGGATGGGACAGCGGAAACCATGGAACAAGCAGAGAAGAATGTGTTTGGTGCCTTAGGTTTGGAGTACAGAGAGCCATGGGAAAGATGCACCGGTTGATTCAGGATCCTCAAATTATACTCTCACAGGATAACAATGTGGTATTACATTGAATGGAATCAGTCATCTCGAGTTGGGCAAGTCTACTCGAGCAGTGTCTGCATAGCAAGCAGCATAAGTTGTGCAAAAGTGAAAGGTGGGATAAAGTGTGGCTGGCAGTTCTCTGTGGCTGAGGAGTGATGTCACTGTAGGTCATCGCAATAAGGCACGCGGAGCATTTGTGAACCTTCGCAAGGACAAAACCAGGAGCTCCAGCACCCCTCTATTCTACTCGAAACATTCCCATTCAACTCGAGTATCAACAATCATGACTGCACAAGACAAGGTCAAGGAGACAGTCCGCGAGGAAGCGCAGAGAGTGGCCGAGCTGGCCCAAGATGCTGCTCAGTCTGGAGCCTACCTCTATCCCATCAGAGTACGACCATGTCAATGATCCTTTTCTCGAAAAAGCTGACATAACTTTAGGGTATCTTCTACTTCCTCTCTAAGCGCGAGCTATGGAAGCCCTTCGCATCAAAGCTTCTCCCCACCATCGCACTCGGTATCACCACACTCGCCAGTGTCTTCTTCTTCGGTTACCTTCCTCAAGCCGCCATCCTTACCGTCTTCAACGGTCCCTTGGCCGCCGTCAATGCCGCTCTTCTGTGTCTCAACGAGAGTAGCACCATCTTCAACACCCTCTCCAAGACATTCCTCGTCGAGGACAGCTTGATCGACACCTTCGATGGCACTCTGGTCGCCAAGGGCGAGTCCGAACTCGTGTCCAGGGAGCGCAAGGTCGGTCGCGGTGGTGATGCCATTGGCCGTCTCGGCAAACTCGTCTCCAAGCCCTTTGCAAAGTTCGCTCCCAGCGCCATCATCAGATACGTCATGTACCTGCCTCTCAACTTCATCCCCGTTGTCGGGACCGTCATGTTCATCTTGCTCCAAGGCAAGCGCGCCGGACCTGCTGCTCACTCCAGATACTTCCAGCTCAAGGGTATGAGCAAGGCTAAGCAGGAGGAGTGGATTCAGAAGAGACAGGGCGCATACACCGGCTTCGGAACCGTCGCTACCTTGCTCGAGCTTGTCCCCATCGCTGGTGTCTTCTTCGCTTTCACCAACACCACTGGTGCTGCTCTGTGGGCTGCCGATCTCGAATCTAGAAGTAACGAGAACCAGTCCACTGCTCAGCTCAGAGATCAGTCGAAGAAGGCCCGTTAAGGGAACCTTCACGGTCTCTTGTGGTCTTGGTACTGCCGTCTTGTCATCCCAACGAGAGACTTGACACGATAACAACAGAACATGTCAGCTCTTAGAACCAATCCACGACTACCTAACAAACATATGATATTCCATGCTTTCTCACTGTACCTTGCCCTGTCGCCTGATTGAACCTTGTTGGTGCTTTGACTGGAGGACTGCGGATCATCATACGCCAAGCCGTCCCCACCATGCGGATCGGTTGGTTCTCACCCCCGCTCCGACCTCTCTCCGCCTTGTGTTTCATGGAACCGGCATCATCATTGCTGTATCGCTACCAAGCGGCTGAATGCATCATGTCCACAGCACTATGCGCCGACCTGCTAGCCTCACTAAGCGCAATTCATGTACAAGGTAGCATGTGCCGCTGCCATTATAAGTAGGTAGGTGACACTGCCTCTGTTTCTCCCCGGTCGTTTCTTCTCTTCCAACTATATTCTCCGATCACTTGTGAAGATGCTTGTCCGCTCACTGCAGCTTTGTGCCGCGGCATCTCTGACTGCTGCTACCAATCTCTTCGTCTCGGACTACTCTGGCGATGTCACTACACTGTCTCTGACTGAGCACGGTGGTCACTACTCTCTGACCAAGACCTCTGCCAACACCGGTTGTGCCCCAAACCCGTCATGGCTGACACTCGACCCCAATCACGCTACTCTATACTGTCTTGATGAAGGTCTCGAAGTCAAGAACGGCTCACTCACATCCTTCACCATCGGCGACGACGGCAGTCTGACCAAAGTCCACCGCGAAGAAACAATCAGTGGACCTGTTAGTGGTGTCATCTACGGCAACCCTGCCCAAAAGCGTTCAATCGCATTGGCACACTACACTGGCAGTGCTCTTAGCAGCTGGGACTTGGATGTTAACCGCACTGGTAGCTTCGCGTTCGAGCAAGACTTCCTCTTCAACTTGACTAAGCCCGGCCCGAATGCTGAGAGACAAGAAGCTCCTCACGAGCATGAGGCCGTTCTCGACCCCACTGGCGAGTTCATCATCGTGCCTGATCTTGGAGCAGATCTTGTTCGCATCTTCTCCATTGATGCCAAAACTGGTCACTTGACTGCTGAGAAGCCTTTGGCTGTTCTTCCTGGCTCTGGACCCCGCCATGTGGTTTTCTACCAGCCTTACGGTGTCATCAGCAAGAAAGCAACCAGCTTCATGTTCTTGGTGTCTGAATTGGCAAACACCGTCACTTCATTCTCTGTCTCGTACCCATCTGCCGGTGGTATGAAGTTCAGCCAAGTCTACAACACCACTTCCTACGGCGACCTCGTTGTCCCTGCAGGCAACGCCGCAGCCGAAATTGCCATCTCTGTAAGTCTCAACACCTCTGTCATATCTATCACCTTTACTGACTTTGCACCCACAGCCCGACAACCGCTTCCTCATCGTCTCAAACCGTAACAACACCTCCTTCGACATCCCCAACCCCTCCCCCCACAACAGCACTTCCATCCCCTCCGACTCTCTCTCCACCTTTTCCCTACAAAAAGATGGTTCCCTCAAGCATATCCAACTCTGGCCTGCGGGAGGAATGTTCCCGAGACATTTCTCGTTGTCGCCGTCTGGTGATTTGATTGCGGTTGGTTTGCAGTATGATAAGTCTGTGGTTGTGTTTGAGAGGGATGTTGCGTTAGGTGTTGTGGGAAAGCCTGTGGCGAGGTGGGAGGGTAGTGGCAATGTTACTTGTGTTGTTTGGGAGGAGTAAAAAGTTGTGGTAGTTGACAAGACGATGACTTTTCCCTCTGGTCCTCTTTACTTTGCGAGATCATGTTGTGGATTTCGATACGTGACTACCAGGTATGGGAGTATGCCAGAGATATCTTTTAATGCGATCGTCAGGCTTGCAAAACATATGTTTTGCTGCAAGACAACCCCCTAAAGTCGAGTGTGATACTTGCTGGTCTACACAGATCATAGACCGCCCTGGAAACCATCTTTGCAGTGGTATGCACTAGAACAACGATCACACGGTCAACGCAATAAACATGTACCTGTCGGTCTGCAGCAAGTATCAACCGCCTATGACGATCCTCAAGATCCTGGTAGAGCATCGCAAGCCGGGCTCAAGAGGAAAGATACTACGCGATATCTCCAAGGCAACGTAAGACAAGCGTCCACATGAAGAAAACACGAACTATAGACTCAATTCTAACGGAATAAGTACGATCGAGAACAAGACGATGACCCGGCTAGGGCGGAGTGTAAAAGCTTGATGCTGCTACCGGAAAGACTTGTTGTCGTAGAACTATGTCGGCCTGCAAAAAGTATCGACCTTAAGTTTAAGAGCTGGGTTGGGTAGAGCGACGAGAGCTAGGCTCAAGGTAAACGACACTACTTAGATTCCCCAAGAGGGGGCGTAAGACAATAGCCAGCACGCAGAAGAATCAACCACGAACGCGTCCGGACGAAATATGTACTTTGGGGTTAAGGCAACGACAACCCGGCTGCGGCGCAGTGTAAAGGCCTGAAGCTGCTACGAGCATCAAACAGTCTATGAAAGTAACGATCTCATTGAAACTCATCGTCGCAGAACTTTGTCGGCTTGCAGAAAGCGTCAAACACTTTTAACGGGATCTAAGAGCTGGGCAGAGCATCGAAAGCCGGGCTTAAAGTCGTTAATATAGCCAAGATTCCCGAAGGACGAAGCGGAATGACTGTCGGCACGTAGGGAATCCGATCGTTCCGGACGAAATAAGTATCATTAGTATAAGTCGACAACGACCCGGTTATCGCGGAGTGTGTGGTAGTGTCGCTGCTATTACAAACATCAAACGGGCAGCCGTAAGACATCTAGTTATCGCGCTTTGTCTTCTTATGCTGGGAGCTATTGTTCTCAGGGAGTGGTAGAAGCAAACTGCCGGATTGGCAGATTATATACTGGTTTCGTGAACAGCAGCCTAGCATTCTGATGCTACTCGAGATTCTTAGATAGCGGCGTAAGACAGTTGTCGGCATGCAAAAAGATTAACGATAGACGCGTTCCGGCCGAAACAAGTGCTATTAAGAAAGACGACGACGACCCGGTGATAGCGGAGTGTGTGGTCGTGGTGATGCTGCCGCAAACATTAAACAAGCAGCCGTAAGACATCTAGTCATCGCACTCTCTCTTCTTCTGCTAGGAGCTGTTGTCTTTAGGGAGTGGTAGATAGGAAACTGATGGACCTGCAGATTATATACTAAGTTCGTGGAAAGCAGCAGCAATCTGGATATCCGTTGTGAAGGAATGATACTACTCGACATTTCCGAGAGGCGGCGTAAGACAACTGTCGGCACGCAGAAAGATTGACGATAGACGCGTTCAAGATGGAACAAGGACCTACAACCAAGAACATTGCCGTGATCACGACCCAGTTTTGGTGGCATATAGGATCGTGGAGCTGTTGCAAGCATGGAACGGTGAATCACAGCATCACTGTTGCAGAACTATATCGATTTGTGGAAGACGCGAAAGCTGGGCAGAGCGTCGACAGCCGGGTACAAGATATTGCACTTCTTGACATCTTGGACAAGCGGCGCGAGATGACTGTCGGCACGCAAAACAATCAATTATAGACGGTTTCCAGACGAAACAAGTACTATCAGGACAAGGCGACGACGACCTGGCTATGGTGGACTGTAGAGGATCAATGCTGCTGTAACATGGAAGGGACGACAACACGTCTAGTCATCGCGCTTTCTCTTCGTCTTCCACTGGAACCTGTTGTTCTCAGGGAGTGGTAGGTGACAGATTGGCGGGTCGGCAGATTATATACTCGAGGAAAGGGAACAAGGGGTCTGCCATTCTGAATGTCTGTTCATTAGAAAGTATCTTGGCTCCGAGTCATTTGAAAAATCACCATCATTCAACTCTTCTGCTGTTCGCCAAACACTTGCAAAGCGGGTGGCGAAAGATTGATCATCTTGTCCAGACCAGCCACGAACAAAGCATCCAATCTCAACAATGCCAGGTTCAACAGATCACCGCTGCAAGACTTGATGCGTAGCAAGCTTCTCCATGAGTTGAGCAGATTCAGACATTCTTTCGCGTCCGCTGGGTCTGGGGAAGTGACAAAAAGCAGAAGCATGAAATTGCTTGTTATTGTGAAGTTTGTGCGTGAATCTGTATGATTTTTTAGTAAGAGTCGAGTGAGTGCTTGATGGGTGGAAGACTTACACGATGGCCAAAAGGCTTCCATGTGGTTGGTGCCCAGACTCTCCACAAATTCGAAAAGTTCCTTTCCCATGGCTATTGCACTAGTCCGTAGAGCAGTGGTGGCGTAGGCGTCGGGCTCGCTCGCTGGTCGCAACATTGCTCGGAATAGTTGTATCTTTGCCGTGATGTAGGCTAGGTGCAATCCGCCCTGCGCGTTCAAGTCTCGCCCGTAGCTAGCTCTGGCTGTCGAGAGAAGGTTCGACGGTAGTTCCTGATACCATTGATTCAATCTCACGCGCAGCGGTCTGGCTACTTCCAGCGTTAGGTCGAGAGAAGTGCAGAGTTTTCTAGTCGCTTTGATCGAGAATAAACTCCGTAGCATGTCGTCCACGATCTCGGTCAATGTCGAAAGTTGGATGAAGTGCTCCGAGTAGGCCCGATCGTCGCTCCCTTCAGCAAGCTCAAAATCGTCTTGTGTCAGCGGATTGACGTCCCAGTCATCGGACATGATATGTGAGCTTCGGCCGATGTTCAAGGCGGTCCACTTTTCCTGATTCAACACCGCCCATGCCAATCTTCGTCTCAGTCTTTGCTCCCATAGGGGAAGCGGCCAGTCGCTCGGGTCCAGGTTAAGACCTAACGACTGCGCTATTGAGACAGCATCGGTCACCATTGTCCATTTGACCGGTGTATCGGCCACGTGCTTGTTAGTTGGTCTCCGCTGCACAAGGAGCAGAAGTGTTTGGACAACGGATAGTGAAGGGGTGTGATAATTTGGTTGCACCGCGGACCAGGCAATGCGGAAGAGTGAATCCGTCGATGGTGGAGTGTAGACTTCGATACAAAGTTGATCGTCGAAGATACACCAAGGTAATGCATGTCCATAGACTGCAGCGAGCAGCCATGTTGGAAAGGATCCTGGGTCGTATTCGCCGTTCGCCAGACTACGCTCTCGAGAGAGGATTGGAAAGTACGGCTGGACGAAACGGAAGAACCTAAATAGTCAGTACTTGAGTTTTACAAATTCAGACATCCCAGAACATACAACTTGATAAGTCTCTTTCCGATATCGTCACTGATCATCTGTTTGACTTCCATCCTGAGATCTTCCGAATCACCGAGGCTCTCAGCAGGATGAGCTCTGGCTATTGTCTTGTTTTGCTGTATGAGGAAGTGTACGGGAATATTGTCATTTTCTCCCACTCTCCGCAGACGACGCGTTCGGGACAAGCATTCGTTGTTTCCATCGTATTGGTATCGACGGAGGAGGTATGGGTCATACTCGCCGCTCAGGCCAATGAACTGAGCATTGCTGGGACCTTGCACATCCAACGAGGGCTCTTGAGCATTGTCGAAGAAGGATGTCGGGATAGATTGCGCAGATTCTGGTGAATGAGAGGATTGACTCAATGGCGGTGCTAGGCCTGCTTGAACTGGATCGAATTGCTCAAACATAAGAGGCGCGAACATGGGCGAATCAAACTTGTACTCTCCAGGCAAGCCCCCAGGTAAGCTTGCAGTCATGAAAGATGGCAGAGGCTCCCAGCTCAGCAAATCACTTCCAAGGTCAAAAGTGTTGCTAGGCGGCAATGGCAATAAAGGTTCTTGCTGACGTTCTTCGCTGACATTGGGTCGTCGTCTCTTTGCAGGAGACTCTACAAAGGTACAGTCTTTGCCATAGCGGAGGCAAAGTTCACAGGGTGGTTTGGATTCGAGATGACAAGCTGCCTTCTTGTACCGACAAAAGTCACAAGGGCGCTTGTTCCGGCTTTTGTAAGCGCGAGCTCTGTCTTGAACATCACTTTGCCCGAGGGTCTGTTCGTGGGGAGTGATCATGGCCTCCATCTGGATTGTGCTGGCCATGCTTGTGGGGGGTGTGATAGGCGTGATAGGCCAAGCTGTTGACCGTCTTGTTGGCCTAGTATAGGGTGCGTTGGAATAGGTGCTTGTGGAACGGGCAAGAAGGAACGACTCCCAGAGTGAGAAGTAGGCGGCATTTGTTTCTTCCCTTGGTTCGACTCCGCATTACTCATTGAATCTTGTCGCTATCGACCCCAATTCAATTGGCCCCATCGTATCCCACCAGTTCGCAGTACCTTGCGGTATCGCTTCAACATGCTCCTTCAGATGCCGATCGTCGGTAGGATTGTCGTGTTGTTGCGTTGCATGCCAGCTGCAAGATGCTGGAAAGTGGGGTTAAACACCTGCCTCGGAAGGAGCCGCCGGCGCAGCTTGAACCCTCAATCTTTAACCGGCGGAGAAGCACAGTCGGGAAACTTCGGGAAACTCTAAAAGCTTTGACCTGACTCGAGATATCCTACAGAAATGACACCTTCTTATCTTCAGCCTACCAAGAATCGGTCTTATACGCAGCTCCACCTTCACTTGCTGTCGTGATATCTACAGAGGGATTGCGAGACACGCAGACATATCTATACACATACTCAATCTCATTGGCCGAAGACGGCGATAGGCTTGTCTGATAGCTTGACATGCCCGAGACTGACCGGCACTTGTTTCCGCGCGCTTTTGACACGCCTCGCATGCACCTTCATGCCCAGTCACTCTGCCGTAACACCTCGGACAGTCCGACCCATACTTATCATCGAGACTATGGATATCTGCTTGCTCAACAGTCGCTCTTTGTACCCCAATACAACTTGAGACTCGAAGTCCGAAATCTAC
This sequence comes from Aureobasidium sp. EXF-12298, assembly GCA_024195555.1. Taxonomy (NCBI): domain Eukaryota; kingdom Fungi; phylum Ascomycota; class Dothideomycetes; order Dothideales; family Saccotheciaceae; genus Aureobasidium; species Aureobasidium sp. EXF-12298. Next base: position 79,786 of record SWBJ01000009.1, on the reverse strand, counting down.
TTCCGAGAATACCCTATCATGACTGCCGACAGAAACTAGCTTCGGAAACGGACCCTGGTATCGACCCTTGTCGGACACTCCGCCCATCCTGCTTTGAGCCTCTCATCGTGAAAAACAACGCGGAAAGAAGCTACCAGAATGCAATGAGTGTTGCTGACTCGTAATGTATCCAGAGAGACGTCTTGGGGCAAAGACTCCCATTGGACATGCTCTGTTATCAGATAGTTTGTGCATTCTGACAAGCCAAGCCTGTGGAATACCAGAGTTTGAAGAGGGTACAGCATCTCTCACAATGTCTACACTAATGTCTCATCGGTTCTGCCTCACTCAGACACGCTACATCTGACATCAGAAAGTTTCCCGATATCAGACACTCGTCCGCAGAGAGCGAGGCCATCAATCCGATTTCAATAAACAGCACTTGCACCATTCTCTGAACATTCATGAACTCAATCATTTACTTTACTCGGATGTGAAGGATGATGGCTTCCGTTCTTATCTGGGTTCAGTTCACTATCCATCGTCCTGTTTAAAAGAAGCTTGACCCTTTGTTCTAAACGATCCCAACCCACCTGCCCGCAAAGGCTCAAAACCTCGTCCCGTTGTTGCAGAACGTCCTACGTTTGGACGATAAAAACTCTTGACATCGTTGTATAGAGCACGCCGAAGACGAGAGCCAGGTCATTGTCGACCTCGGCAAGTAGTCTTCGCTCGTATCTCCTGACACAAACGAAGACTTTGCGTCTGAGCAGCGTGTTCGAAATCTACGGCAGGGTTGTCCTGTCGGAGATGGATTTTTGTTTGAAAGCAAGGCAAAATGTGATTTTATGATTACAAGTAGGCACTCTTCCAGCACGAACGATCATAGCAGAGAAATGTTTGCGTCCCGTCACGAAGTGCGAGCGGAGGTGGGTTGTCGAAAGTGGATGTTCTTCATATTTGTGAGCCGTTTGCAACCTGGTCGCGTCTCGACAGTCCCGGGAGCGTTCCACTCTCCATATCTCATCTACGATGCATGCTAGAACCACACGAATATGTAGAATTGCAAGGAAATACTCAGATCACCTGGAGGCCCGTGGAGGTGTCACATTTCCGGAGCCGAGTGAAGCGTATTCACCACACAACCTCTGCTCATGACCGTACAAGCTGGGCAAAGGATCAAAACCCCTCACCAGCCCCTCTCTCAGCAAGTGAACATTCTAGACACAATCCTTCTCAATCACCATGTTGCTGTCAGCAAACATCCTTGTCGTTGTTGTCCACTGCATGCGAACCCCGCGCTGGACCCCGCATACCCACAATTTGTCCCTCTTTGTCCGCAGCTCCGTAGTGCGAATGATGGTTTATATAGACGATTCCCATCAATCCAAACTCAAAACAATTCTCCGAAGACAGCTGGATTTGTTCCGTCGAACAAAAAGAAGTCGTTTGCCCGTCTAGTAATTCTTCGCCGTTTTTGACCAAACACGCATACCAAATCAAAAGAGCAGGAAATAACACACAAGACACAATGGCGACTCTAGGACAAAACAATGGGAACATACCGCAAAGCGACCAGGTGGACCCAGCACAAGCCCAAGGGGCCCAAATTCCTCTCCAAACATTTTCGCTGCCGCAATTCCCAGCTCAAGCTGGTGGCCTCAGAGCTCTCACCCTGACCTCGGACATCAAACTCGACGACTACCAAACCCTGCTCTCCGAACCCTTCGCTATTCCCCAACTACCTCCTGGCATCGAGTCTTTGACACTTGAGCTATTTACTTTGGGATATCCAGTAGGCTGGCTAAGCCAATTAGCCGACCGCCTTCCCAACCTCAAGAGTTTGGTCATCTACAGCCAACTCTTTGGTGGAGTAACATCAGAGTCGCAAGCCGATGGCATCGAGTTCTTCAGAAAGCTGCCTGGACTACGAGCACTACATCTCCTCGATGTCTTTGCCCAGCCAAAGTTCTTCGAAGGCATTGGGCCTTACATAACCTACTCTTCCGACGACGAGACCGCACGCCGCGGTTTGATGTTCTTGGAGATCAACTACACAGTACAGCATTCCGATCCAGAGTTCCTCGGAAAAATCCAAGCGACGGAGTTGAATGCGTTGATTGGACCTGGATTGGTGACTTTGGCGTTCAACGTCAGTCAGGCTGATGTTACCGACGATCCTGAGGATCCGACAAACAATGGCGACAAGAATGCTGCAGAAGCTGCAAAAGATGGTGTAGTTGCGTTGAACAGGACATTAGGCTCTACACTCGTCAAGGCTTTGACAGATGAAGCCACACGACCCAGAGGCCTGCGAGTGTTGAACTCGACGTTATTCACTCTTACCACAAACCAGCTACGCACCATCTTGGAGACACAAAAGAACTTGATGGTCCTGAACGCAACTCTGGAAGTCGACGATCACCAGACCTTCAAGAAGGATTTGCTCTCCACACTGGCACCGCTCGAATACCTCGAGCAAGTCGACATAGTCGCGAACCCAAGCTTGCAGTTCTTCCTCGCTGTAAGTTCTTGCCTTACCATTTTCCGCGTTCAATATACTGACCTGCACAGATCCAAAACATCAAGCACAAAGCCTTCGAAAACACATTCCCCTCTCAATCCGAGATCGAAGCTCTGGCCGAGAAATGCAAACGCCTCGCAAGCTTCAAAGCCGATATCTTGCGCTCGAGCGCCATGCAAACAGTCGAGTGGGAAAAGAAGGACGAAAAGTGGTCCGGTGGTGTACAGGCCGCAAAGACCGAATTGAAGATATCGGAAGTCGAGTAGAGATATGGTTAATGTAACGAGAGCCGAAGGGAAACAGAAATCAATGATGCTACGAAGAATTAAACCGAAGAAATACCGCGGCCTTGCACCTCTGTTATGCTCTTCGCTGAATCGTCTCTCTTTGCTCTTCCTCCTTTGGATTGCAGGGAAGTTTGTTGTTTTTGGCCGAGAGCAACGAGAAACGCTTGGATTTGTAAGACAAGGTCAGTCTCTTCACACAGTACCAGAGACTTGCTTTCCTGCAGTCCGACCGTCATTCAGCTTTGTCCGTCTCCATTCTCGGGAGCAATCAGTTCGGTATCTGTACCTCTGCAGCGTCATTGAAGCGCCCGAACCTTCTCTGCTCAGGTCTCATCTCATTGCCAGTTCCTCTCAAACTACACGAGTGCCATAATGTACCAGGCTGGGGCAGCGAGAGACATTAGGAAGGCTACAAGGCAAGGTCACTTTCTTCTCTACATGGCACAGTCGATTTGATTTCCTGCAACACGACCGCCCTTCAACTTTATGCCTTATTCGTTCTCGGGACCAACAGCCTTTAGTGAATGGTCCGTGCCTCTGCAATGTCAGTGGAGCGACCGACACATTTCCGCTCAGACTGTATCTCGCTGATTGTCACGGCTACATTGCAAGAGTGCCATATAGTCACTCGCTGAAGTAGTCAGAAGTGGTAGAGACTGTTGACTACTGAACTTCCTTCCTGTCGCATTACAAAAAATTAGCTTCCTTGCAATCCAACAATGCCGAGCTTTGTGAGTCTCGATATCGGGCCCTACTGCCATCGATGCAGGGCTCGGTAAGCCTCCGTTTTAATCGTGTCTCTCGGTCTGTTACTGCCAGACTACACGGGTGCGATTCCGTCTCAGCTCAGGCGGTGAGCAACGACAAGGGCTACTGCTGTTGCCCGGCCCTGCGTCGTATTGTGTCTCTCTGTGTGTTCCGACTAGACTGCACGAGTTGTATGTTATTGCCGGCTCGAGAGACGGAGGACGGTTCAAGCTGTCGACCACGGCTACCTAATTACTCTCCCGCGGTTTCCGCCTCCGATCTGCTTTATGCCAAATCTTACCTCTGTTTGCCCCGGCTGAACTGCACGAGCAGTATGGTCTTGCCGACCAAAGTAGCGAGAAGCGGTGAAGATTGTTGATCAATGTGGTTTTCTTCCTTCTACGTTATCCTGGACCCGATGCCGTGCAATACGACGGTACTGAGCTTTGTCTATCTCCTGTCATCTAGCTCTCCGTTGGATCGTCTGTCTTTGTGTATTCTGACCAAGCTGCATAAGTGCTTCAGTCATTGGCTGGAGGTATTGAACTTGCTCATAGAATGTTGGCTATGGTATTGTCTCTCTTTCCACGCAATCATGGCATTGCATCGTGCAATCCGACCGCTATCGAGCCTTTGTATCTCCCATCATCCGAAGCTTCAGCCATCGATTGTCCTGTTCGCTACGTCGGAGGGGCCCGGTCTCTCAGAGGAGCAGATGACAATCCCACAGTGGTTGCTACTATTAGCTCTCCGTTCAATCGTATCGCTTTGTGTATGCCGACCAGACTGCACGAGTACTATATCAATCTCAGCCAAGTGTAATGAGAAACGTCGGGGATCGTTGGCTACTGCATTCTCTTTCTTTCTTACGCTATCGGAAACATGATGCCGTGCAATCCGACAGCCATCGAGCCTTCTCTATCTCGAAGCCTCTGGCCGAACAGCTATCGTTGCACGACTTGTGCCCGAGCAGTTGTGTCGAAGTGGCCCGGGACTTGGGGAGAGCAGGCGACAGATCCATGCCGGGTAAACGTTTTTCTTCGTGCATCGACACCGAGACATGCACGAGAGTAAGGGTGAAGACGAGAAGATCAAAAAGCAACTGTGAGTTTCGTACAGTTCTGTGGTCTAAGCTAAACTATCTATAATATGCACTGGTGTAGGTGAAAGCAAGCCGCTTCAGCGAGACGGCAACATGCGAATCGAAAAGAAGAAGCAAACAGTAACAATCAGACTCCACCGACCTTGTCTGTACATCCATGTAACGCCCAGCAAAATGAAGAAATTGGCTGAAAGACTTGAGCGAAGACACGAAGAAAGCGAGAAAGAAATGCCGCGAAAACATATTGCAGAAAACATGCAAAACAAAGAGCAAGCTGTATGTATGTAGTGTCGAGCTCTGACGTTCGTATCTCTTTCATCTCGGCGTATCTCGTGCAAAATCATATCTTACGACAGCATTATGTCATAGATGTGGTGGGAGTGGGAATGCTCCACTAGTAGGGAGGCCAAATGCCACGGGTGTAGCGAGGGGTGCAGCTTGGGTCGCCGGGGAGGTAGGTGTAGTCGCGGCCACCGCGGAAGAATGGCATGCTCATGTCGCCAAACCAGTTGTAGATGTGGGGCTGGGTGATACGCTGCATGTGCTTGGTGCGCTTTGGTTCAACACGGGCGAGGTGCTCGCCACTGACATAAATAAGCTGAGAGAGGAAGGTGTCAGTGAGAGAACTCCTGTGTTGGAGAAGTGGATGACTTACAGGAAACTGGCAAGCCATGACAGCAGCGGTGTCCTTTTCGAAGTAGATGAAAGCAAATACTATGCCCTCTGGAGTCTGGTCAGCACTGAACTGCGACACATGAAAGTTGATGACCGACTGTTTTTATTCTTGCGAACTTCGACATTGGAGATACGTCCGTAATGGCTGAAGATCTGGAGCAGAGTGTTCTCGGTGATGCTGTATGGGAGATCGCCAATGTAGATGGCGTTGGGCACAACCTCTGGAAGGATAGTGTTGTATGAGGTGGCAGCAGGCTGGCGTCTGTCCAGCTGTGCGAGCGTAAAGGTAAGAGTCTCGTGGTTGCGAAGAGCCTAGCGTCGATGGTCAGAAAGATCGACTTGAAAGGAACGCGAAAGGCGGGATGACTCACTCTCAAAGCGACCTGGCAATGCTGGAAGAACTCGAAACGCAAGAAGGCTCCAGCAGGCAGGTTGTACATGGCTCTCTCAGTGTGAGATGGGGTCCAGAAATGCTCCAACTTGCCGAACTGTTCGAGGTAGTATCTTGCCTCGGGAACGTTCAGATCTGCCTGGTCACGACGTGATACGAAGACAGTGCCTGTCTCGGGTCAGTCCAGTGTCGAGCAGGTGGCGGGAGAAACTTACGAGGAGCTCTGGCATTCTTAATGCGGCAGGGACGTCCGAAGATGCGGGCACCGTGGAAGCGTTCATTTGCTTCGATGGCTTCCTCGTCGGTCTGGAAATGTGCGTCAGTCAAGTCTTCGTCAGTCACCGACGGTCCGACGTAGCTCGTACCTGGAATTGCACGAAGGCAGCTGGGATGTTCTTTCTGTCAAAGCGAACCTTGACCCAGCATGGTCCAGTGCGTGAGAAGAGGCTCTGGACCGCTTCTGTGAGATCGATACCACTGCGGGTACGGTCCAGGCTGGTGAGGAAGTCAGTCAAAGCCGATGTGTTTGTAGAAAGCCGACTTACTTTGCCACAAAGATGCATGCTGAAGGCGAGAAGAGTGCCTGTGCGTTCTCGGCAGTCACCAAGGTTCCTCTGAACCAGATTTGCTCTGGTGGAGGTGCTTGATAGACTTCGGGAGCATCCTCAACGCCGGTCTCTTCGTGCTGCTCGGTGCTCTGGTCCAAGGAGTCGTGCGTGCCGTCATGGGCGACGGCAGGTAGCTCAGTGGACGTAGAGTCGTCGTCCGAGAGGTCGGGTTGGGAGCCCGACGAGAGGAGTTCTGCGCAGTACTCTGCAGTAGAGACTGGCAAGAATTAGCATGGTACTGAGACCAGTAGAATGAGATTGGAGTGTCGGTGTTTGATGGAGAAGAAGGAGAAGAACGAAACATGGTAGGTAGAGATGTAGTGTTATGAAGGCAAGTGAAATTTTGCTCGACAAACAACGCGACTTTCATGAGGAAGACGCGTCGTCATCGGATAAGGACATGGATAGCGGGAACGGCGCTGAGTGGTCAAGACCGAAGGCCAAGGAACTGGTCGACTGACTCGACAAGTGCGGCGTGCGACGTATCACAGCGTGGAACATGACGAGCATGGGAGAGATAAAAGCAGACATACCTCTGGGTGAGTAGTCGATGTCAGCATCAGACTTGCTTCTGGTGCGCTGAGAATGCACCTCATCGCCAGCGTTAGACGGAGACAGAGCCATTGTTGCAAAGTTTGCCAACGATGAATGAGAAGATGGCGGACAAAGACAAGACAGGATGCAGCAGATGTAATGAGCACAAAGCGATGATGAGAAGCTATCCGAACGATTGATGGAACGGAAGTGATGGATGGTAGGTGGACGGAGGTGGATGAAAGAGAGATGGTCTGGGGCAGAGGGAAAAATTGGTTTTGAGAAGAGACCAGGGAAGGTGCAACTTCCTTCGGGCTAAGCCGCGGTAGGCACTCGCGACTGCGGTCACAAGGCGAATAGTCGGCTGCCTGGGAGAAGGCAGAAAGTACGCTGCCAAATGCGGCTTTTGTACCAGCCAAGAGGCAGAACAGTTTTTGATGCCCAGTCAAGGAGATATTCTATTGAAACATCTCGTCCTTGAAGACAACCACGATGACAACTGCCTCATTCGGACAATGTCGGCGTCGGCGTCGGCGTTTACGCCGGTTCGGCAGAGGGAGAACATCAGGTGGTGGCTTGGGTGATATCTTTCGGGCCACACCCAACTGAACATGGACTTGGAAGCCAGTACAACAAGGTGTCGATACGGAGCTCGAAGCATCGAGAGTAGCCTCCCATATGACCGAGAAGTATCTGTTTGCTTGTGAAGATGATATGTTGATGTTGGAAGCTTCAGCTCAGAATCTGTATGGATCTGCTGCAGAGCTATCCCAACTTCAGTTCAATCTTGCATGTTCAGGTATTGCTCGCGAGGCATTCTGGATCATTGTACCACCAATGCGCAAGACCTGATACAAAGTTTGGTTGGTTGGGAGCGGCTTCTTGACTGGATATGGCCGAATCTGGCAGATTGGAATCAAGCAATCCCGACATCTGTCTGAAGACTGAATAAGTGGCTAGAATTGCTTGCTGCTGATCTGATCGCTGTACGTACTGAAGCCTTGTACATTCTTTGTGGTTGGCACACAGCAGAAGCATTTCTTGCACCGAACAGTCATTTTTCTTCAGCAAGACTGTCCAACCGGAGAGGCAACACTCTTTCCGGTTGAAAAATAGACAGGTTCTTGCAGTGTAATATGAGAGACGAAGGAGAAAAGAAGAAGAAATACGACTTACAAAATGCTGCCGAAGCAAGGGGCCTTCCAAACTCCGAATCCAAGCAAGGAGGCCTCACTATACGAGTATATATACCTTCCACGGTCAGCACACGACTCTATTCATCCAATCCAGAATAACCACTTTTCTGGTGATTTCCAGTCCAAGGTTGCTGTAAAGAAGACATTTGCCTTGCCGTCTATTTACCTGCTAGAAGGCTTCGACGACTTGACCCCACCAACCGATAGTTCGCGAATGAGGTCACGGTCATCGACAAAGCCTTCAATCATCACCGACCTAAGGTTCCATGTATTCGAGGATATGGAAGGTATCATGTGTATCAGAATAGGAGATGTCGTTGCCCGGAGATAGGTAGTCGGCGATACGTTCCCTATCGCCGCGATGTATAACGCCGATATCACGTGCAAGAGTAGGCTATCCCCTCGACGAGTACGAACTATCTAAACCACATCAAAAGGCATAGGATCCTGAGGCATAGTACTAAACCTAGGGAGACACTGATCTAAGCTAAACTCATATGGATACTGTGCTATATCGTCAACATTTATGCATTTTGATAGCCAGATATGCAACCTATCGTTCTATCCAGAGAATATTCTTGCTTGCGATCTCCTACATATCACAGAATATTGGACCAATTGTCTAAGTCATCTCATCTCGTAATCACATACTGTTTTCATTGTGGCTATAAAAATGCATAACTGAGATCGACACGGAACCCTGTCCGGCGAAGCAAGGAGTGACATGTGCTCGGAAGCAAAAGCAGAGAAACGTCAGAACACAGAAAACAAAAACCACAATTGTCGTAAAACATTATCACGTTCATTCCACCCCACTTGCAGGTTCCGAAAGAGCTTGACTAGCAACAAGAAGTTTACCAGCCCCAGGTAGACCAAGAAGTAGTGCTACTGCACTTGCTCTGAGTGCTGTAACCAGTGGTGGTGTAAGGCTTCTCGGTGGTGATGGTCTTGTACTCGGTAGTGGGAGTGTAGGTGACATAAGTGGTCGGGACTGTGGTGGTCTTGGTCTCGGTGACGTAGACAGTAGAGGTGTAGGGAACTTCAGTAACCACAGGCTTGGTCTCAACCCAAGTGTTCGTCTTGACAATTGGCGATTTGGTGCAGACCTGATGCGAATATGAGTAAAAAGTTCGTAAGAGGTACAAATGGATGCATGTGCAGAAAAGACATGATCATGAACAGAGGAAATGACTCACCTCCGTGTAGGTGGTCCAGACGTTGGACTTGGTAACAGTACTCCAGACCGTCTTAGTCGACTCGCCAGTGGAAGAAGAGCACTCAGTGGTCGTATAGACTTTGGTCTCAGTGCCCGTATGGGTGGATGGGTAGCTGGTCACACAAGTGGAGACAGAAGTCTCAGGCTTGGTGAAGATGGAGGTGTAGGGAACGGTAGTCGCGGAGCAAGTGGACTTGGTGATACAACTTGAGGTAGTCTTGGACCAACCACCACCACCAGGCATGGCGTTGACCACAACGCTGTGTCATTGTCAAAGAGTATCCCAAGATGGATATAAAAGAAATCTCACCTGGAAGCAAGAAGAGCAGCGAGAATAGTGAACTGCATTATGAACGGAGTATAAACGTTTGGATTGCGTACGAAAGTGGAATTGGTTCAAAGAGGTAAAGGTAATAAGCTTGTCGTGTATCAAGATTGCGTATCGAGTTTGCTGCTTGTGCTCGGATGAGTTGGAAGTTGAGAGGAAAGTTGGTGCCTTTTATATCTTCAAGGAGCGATCATGCCTCGCCTTCTGCCCGATCGAGAGACAGATCAATCGAAAACGAAGTAGAGCACACTTTCCGATCCGCATCAGAAGACAACTCATCAAGCTGACTGACTGCATGTATGCGAGCTGCACACCAAGGACTGTATGGACGACATCAGAGTGGTGGCAGGCCGCTCCGGTGGAATGCCGCGGACAATTCGGTAGAGGTCGTTTCTAAACTCGAGTATACCGTCGCTGGACCAAGGATGCGCTATTGGGCTGACTGAGGCAGCCGCAGATGTGGAAAGCTTGCATAGCGGAGCCACATGAGCATGGTATGCTGTGGATTGGCTGAATCTGTAGTGTACCAGGACAAAATTAGCAAGTAGTCTGTCGAATGGACGGCTACCTGTTGGTGAAGTCCTCAGTCATGCAATGCACATCCATCATCAGGGACCCGTGACTGTCTTGATATGGGTAAAGACGGCAGACATCGGATCGAGGGTTCCAGAGGCATCTCAAAATAACCGATGTGCCTGTGTACAAAGTCCTAGTCTAGAGCTTAACAAGAAGCTTCAATTCTCATGACGGCAGAGAAGGTGTTCCTGCAACTCATGCCGTGATACCACGCGCTGCCGTTAACGGGCTTTTTATCAACAGACAAATGTGCATATTTCACTGCTTGCAACCCGGAAAAACTGGACCTTGTGCTATGATCGGAAATTCAATCAGACCAGTAGTCATGTGCAGGACAAGCCAGAGATACACCAAGGCTGGTGGAGGAGGCTGTTGCTGACACGAAATGTCGAGGCAGTAGATGAGGTTGTAGAAAAGCGGAGTTGAACCGGTATAGCCCAATCAGCCATGCGGGGTGCATATCGAGTAAGACCTAGCAAGGATGATGAGGTATGTTTTGGGGACGGGAAGCACATCAGGTACGGTACTCGGCCATGCGATCCGAACAGATCGAGAAATGGACATTGTAGACACGGCATGTGCTGGTATCAGTAGACTATTGGAAATATTTTCGATGACCAAATCGGAGGAATGAGTGAGAAAGCCTACAAGTTGTGTACTGTTGACGTCGGTGACACACTGCAGAGGCTAAACACGGACATGAAGGCGTCCATAGGCTATGCATTATATGTTTCTAATGTGCAGAAAGCAATGCATTGGAGCTGCCATAGAGAACGTTCGAGGCTGCGGGACCAAAGCGGCGAGAACTGACATAGACATTGCGCTTTTGAGATGATGGTTAACCAGATGAGTAGAAAGGTGGTGAGAGTTCAAGGTGGCAGGCTGAGGTTGGAGGTGCTCGGAGAAGCGCACAGGCCGGCTGGGCGGCCCTGGGCCCTGGCGGCAAGTCCTGCCTTTGAGGCTTGTGCGGAGAAGGCAACAGCGATCAAGGTGGAACGCTCTTTCTTTTTTATTCACCACCAAAACACAACATGGGCATTCTTTCAAACCTACTCACGCAGTACTCGGGTCCAGATGACAAGGCCAAGGCCGAGTCAGTAAGCCCACCTGTATCACAACCACAACAACAGCAACAACCTCTTCCACAAACAATCAGCCAGCTTCCAAGCTCAAGTCCGAAGCAAAATGGCCTTCTCTCGGTCGACGACGAACTCCGGGAGAAGATGCGTACAAACCCGCGGGCCCGCGCAGTCCGACAGCTCTCGCTTTTCTTCGCTGGCGCCACCTTCTTTGGCCTGAGTTTGCTTGTCACACGCCGAGCGGTCGCCCGAAAACTGCTTGCCGATGCTCCTAGGCAGTTCACTCCATCCAACTACAAGCCCACCAACGTCAACGGCGGCGTCGAAGCTGCCCAAGCCTTTGTTCTTGCCACTGCAAATGTTACCAGTGCAGGCATGATGGCCACTGGCTTCATGATGTACGCTCTGGATGTCACCGACACCGAGGACATGCGTGCCAAGTTTAGAAAAGCCTGGGGCTTTGAGCGTACCGCTCTGGAAGAGGCTGAACAAGATGAAGAGATGGAGAACATGGTCAAAGAGTTCTTGGACAAAAAGGAAGGTGGTGACAATAAGGGCATGGCTGAAGGCCTTGCTGGTCTTGTCGCTGCCATGGCGGCAAAAGAAGAGGAGAAACTTGCCAAATTGCAGAAGATGAAGGAAGGTCTGGAATCCACCAGCTCAAACAACTAATCGCTATGTCTTTCAGACCGAGTCCGAGTCAAACAGAGGTAGGCTATGCCTGATGTGGTTTGTGGTTGTCCATCCAACTCAGCTTCAACACGCCACCATCTTCGGACTTTCTCTACAACAGTTCCATGGCTGCGAAAACCGTCTAATGTATCATGACCTGTATTATTATAATATGTACAACAGAATTCCTCTCGATCAATTTAAGCTTGCAGCTCAACCACTGATCTTCACACCTGCCTGACCATCTCTGTTAGCTCTCCATACGCCGCCCTCCTCCCCGCCAAACTCCTCAAGTTTCCACACCTCGACTCTGTCCTTGCACAATTCAAGTGCTTCCTCGCCTGCTCGCCATGCCGCTTGCCTGTGCGGTGATGACACTGCAATGAGAATGCTTTCCTCAGCGATGGGCACAACACCAAGGCGATGGATCATTGCCACGCCGTTCAGGCCATGTTTCTCCTTGATCTCACGTGCAATTTTGGTCATGGTTCTGATGGCAAGAGGAGCATAAGATTCGTAGGCCAGGTGTACGACAGGTTTGTCTCCGAAGTTGTCGCGAGTAGTGCCTCGAGAGATGTCAGGTCCAGTTTATGAATATGGTAGCATTGCTATAGCATACCAGCGAACAAGACAATAGCTCCAGCTTTCGGGCTTCGAACTTTATTCATGATAGCAACGGCATCCAGAGTGTCGTGAGTGAGAGCAACAAAAACACCAACCTCTTCGAATTCAGTCGGCGTGTTGTTAGGCTGCGTTTGTTTCTGGATTGAGTCTGACATTGTGATTTGAAGAGGATATTAGACGTGACTTGTGTTTTCTGGTGGTGATGGCCTGAGAGTTGGTGTTCGGCTGCCGAGGCTTCGATTCAGATGGGAAGCAAACAGAGCAAACAACTGGCCGGAGACACGACCAAGGTGGAATCGAGGTTCACTCGACACTGCCTTCTACCAGAACACTATCCATTCTTCAGTCGCCTCGTACTTCACTCGAAGCTTGTCGCAAGACTCGACTCACTCGAAGACTCGCTACTCTCACACCACTACAACCATCGCTGCTGAACACACGTTCGCCGTCACTGCTGACCCGACCTCGAGCCCCACCGAAGACTCACAGTCAAGGGCGCCTTCTGCACAGCTAACAGTCATTCAGACATCGCATTGTGTGTTACTGAGCAAGAGAGGAGGGTTCAAACAATACAGAAAGAGTCGAGGACATTGTTGCTCTGGAAAGCACCCTGTAAACACGGACAAGGCCTTTGACGCGTACTCTTCTTCATCCGACTTCTTGTATCACTTTGCCGACCTTCGGAGGGGACAACATATCGTTTTGAAGCTTCTTCTTTTTTTCTATTCCTGTACCCTTGCAACAGGGAAAGAGACCTCTGTCTCGCTCACTTTCTGTCAAGCTATTGCTGAAGCCTGTCACCATGTACGTATCAACGCGTAGCAGTCACCACCAGTATATGGTTATCATCTTCCATCGCCCTCTTGTCTGCATGGCTTCTCAGCGACCGGTCACTTGGACGTTCGCTCACTCGTCCTTCATTCCACTTTTCTACCGGAAAAGCGATAATGTCAAATGGCTTCAGGCATAGGCTGAAGTGACTGGACTCTATTCATTCGAGCGACGTGACTGGTCGCTGGAAGTATACCTGTGTGCCATTCGCAGATCTCTGTTTGTCACCTTCATATGTTCTTCCTTACTGATTGATCGCTTTAGACAAAGGCACACTTCAGTGAGCTTGCTTTGAACTGCTAGCGCCGCACAAACACCTGTAGCCAATCACTTGTTCAGCAAACAAATCCTTCACAATGGCCGATGACGACAATTTCGACATTGACATCTATGGTGATGATGAGCAAGATCTCAAGCCGGAGCCTCAGCCTGAGGAAGAGCAGAAACAACAGGACACCGACTACAACCCGGGCCTCGATGGTACCAACTACGGTCAGCAACCCAACGAGCCAGAGACAGAACCGCCAATAGACAACGACGTCAAGTTAGAGGGTGATCCTGACGAGATGAAAGTTCAGTACGAAAAAAGTCACGGTGGTGTCGATTCCAGCGGTCTACAAGATCAGCAACAGATTCTCAGCACGACTGGTTCATCGACCGACCAGTACAACGCACCAAAACAGGCACCCACAGAACAGGGTACCAAGCGCAAAGAGGGAGAAGATACTCGTGAAGTAGACCCGGGAGCTACATCAGCCTTGAAATTGGGAGAGCTTCAATGGTGGATCAGCGAGGACGACATCAGAGGCTGGGCCAATCAATGTGGCTGCGAAGACGAACTCAAGGAGGTCACCTTCAACGAGCACAAGGTCAACGGAAAAAGCAAAGGGTAGGACCTACATCGTGCTACGACGCAAGTTTTCAAAGCTGACAAGATCTTTTAGGGAAGCCTTTGTTGAGCTCGCATCGCCCCAGGCGGCAACAGCACTCAAACGCCGCATCGATTCTTTCGGCGAAGGCCAACAATACGTCAAGAAACACACCTGCATCTACGCACGACCAGATTACAATCCTTTCAAGACCTCGCCGAAGGATGCGCCTCAACGTAACAAGGTGGTCGCCCCGGGCGCGTACAACAATGGACCTGCCTTCCAGTCTGGAGGAGGGTTCCGCGGCGGCCGCGGCAACTACAACCGTGGCGGTATGAACAACATGAACACCGGCATGAACATGAACGGTATGGGTCGTGGCAACTTCAACAACAACAACCCTCAGATGAACATGATGGGCGGGTTCAATGGAGGTGGTATGGGAGGCAACTTCAACAACAACATGATGGGTGGCTTCAACAATGGCATGGGAGGTTTCAACAATCGTGGTGGCATGATGGGAAACAACATGCGTGGAGGTTTCCAGAACAACCGAGGCCGAGGCAATATGATGATGCCCAACATGAATATGGGCATGGGTATGGGCAACATGGGCATGAACAACATGGGCGGTATGAACAACATGGGAGCCATGGGAGCCATGGGAATGGGCAACATGAACATGGGTAAGTACGAAACTTTTCAAACAAACAGCTCAAGCTCACATATGTCAGGAGGCTTCGGCAACAATACGCAAGGAGGACACTTCAACCCAGGCTTCTTCGGAAACGGCGGTGCAGCAAATGGTACATCATCGGGTGGCAGCATGTCTCCCACTGGCAACCCTCATGGTGCAAAGAGACCCCGACCGGAGTAGAAAGACGATTGGATGGATTCCGATTTCTGGCACACGACAGTCGTTCGAGAATTTTTGGAGTCGGTTTACAGGTTTCATAGCATACGGGTATGGTATTCTTTCTCAACTCGGATCATGTTCCTTCCGTGGCACCTCTTTCATGAGGTATCTATAACAATGCGCAATACTTTCCGAAACAAAGCAGTGTCAACAGAAAGTCATGGCTCTCACAGCTCTCATCGGAAACGCTTGCGATCTGGTGTTGTCCATGTACTTCTCTAGCCAGACATCGATGTATGAATTGGTCTGGAGACGCGAGCGGGGCAAACAAGCTGTGATACAGTCCTCCCGACAACCCTTCCGCGGCCGAAGCACCTGCAGATGTGCATGATGATCACCACGAAGAGAGTCGCTTTCACAAAAGAAGTGATCCTCCGGACGAATGTGGTGATTTGCAATTCTACATCACGAGCCAGGTAACTTTGTACAGACCAGAAGGCCGGAAGGATAGACTTCGGTAATTATATGGCGAATATGAGAGCTGGGCAAGCAATAAAGCTTCCTGCATGCTTTCCGAAAGGACGAGCGATTTTCACAATATGAGGGACCATGGAGTGTCGGTCTATAAGATTAAGCAGACAATCATAGTCGCGATGGTGATGAAGGCAAGGAAAGACAGAAATAAATCATGACAGGCAAGGCGTTCTTATCATCAATCGATTGTGACACAAAACTGCCGGAACAACCAAGGAGATTTCAGTGGCGAGGTCCGAGATGCAGACAACCCCAGGGTCTCGGGTTGAGCTTGAGCCCAGCGGGAGCGGCACGGGTTTCACTAACTCTCAGCCCTATACCACGAATAAATTGAGTGAAGGGTGGTCGTCGTCTTGTTGTTGTGTTTCATGGGCATGTTTGGGTAGTATCAGACGAGTTGCGATGGATGATAAAGTGAAGGCGGCGCACCTCAGGATGGTCGCCAAATCGACCACTTCTGCAGCACTCAGGAGGTGCGCAGCACGAAAACTTGGAAAGCTCCCCACCTCCGTACCGATTCGGCCTCGACCCTGCATCTCAGCACCGCTCAGCTCTCTTGTCGTGAGGGATCTTCGAGTGTTTTATCGTGACAGTTAGCGTCTGGTACGTCAGATTGCACCGGTCTTCCCCACTAGACTAGCTATCAATCTGAGGGAAGGTCGAAGTATAGAAAGACGCGGCTCTCTGCCGGTGAAACGCGACTCGTAAGTCTGACCTTTTTTTGCCCATTTATATACCGGAAATGTCGGTGGCCTCGATGTCTTCGATGTCCATGGACGACTCGCTGGAATTTGTACCGTCAAGACCAGTCCCGGCAAAACCACCAAAGCGCATGTCAACTACAACGCAAATCGCAGTCAACATGGCAGTCACTCCAAATTTTGACACAGTGCAGGAAGCGACTGCCTTGAGCGGATCAGAAAGTGACGAACAGCCAAATCCAGAGCAGTCGCGACCCCGACGCCGTGGTAGCTTTTCTTTTCTCACTCGCTCGAAATCACACGAAGTTCCCGTCACCCGCAGCCCATCAGGACGCAAGATGCTACGCAACAAGAAACTCCGCGATCAGGAGGAACGTCGTCGTCAAGAGCAACAGATGCCTGTGGTATCTTACGGTCCCCCCACACTTCCCATTCTGCCAAACATGGAGCCAATGGAAGGCGTACGCCCCGATTCCATCGCCATCGTATCTGGAAGAGGTCACGACTATCGCTCTTCGCCTCCCCCAGCCAACTTCTCTCGCCCTGGAGCCAAACAGACAAGCATGTCCAACTCATCAATGCCATCAATGTCGTCGACCGGTAGTCTCAACAACCCCAACTCCTACGGCGTTCCATTGCCTCCCATGCCCGATTCTCTACCTCGCACTGAAAGCATAGTCAGCCGCGGAAGAGAAAGCTACGCACCCAGCATCTCAGCCAGCATGCACTCCCCTCGTAGAATGCGTCGCCGCAAGGAGCCAGAATCCTTCAAGTATGTCTTCCAGCCCACCGATCTCAATGTTATTGACCAAGACTGACACTTCAACAGCATCCTCATCACCGGAGCCAAAGGTTCTGGAAAGACTTCGTTCGTCGAGTTTCTCAAGACGGCACTGGCCTTGCCACCACACAAGCAAACTCGCGGTCACACTCCTCCGCCTCACACGCACGACGAATCTCCTTTCGAGCCATCGTACGTTGAGACTGACATTGAAGGAGAGCGTGTCGGCATCACGCTCTGGGACTCACAAGGCCTGGAGAAGACCATCATCGATCTCCAACTTCGCGATCTGGCTGCCTTTGTCGAGTCCAAATTCGAGGAGACCTTCAACCAGGAGTCCAGAGTCGTGCGCACACCCGGTGTCAAGGATACTCACATCCACTGCGTCCTCCTGCTACTCGATCCTGCTCGCCTTGACTCTACCATGCACTCCACTGAGCACCTATCAGCTAAGAAGTTGTCGCGTGCCGAAGACGAGGCGCTGGACCTCGATGTTATCAGAGCTCTTGAGGGCAAGACAACCGTCATTCCCATCATCGCCAAAGCCGACACTCTGACAGCCGCACACATGGCACATCTCAAGCGTCTGGTCTGGTCAAACATTAAGCACGCCAAGCTCGACCCGCTGGAGGCTCTCAGTCTGGATGACGAGGATGAGGATGAATCGCCTGATTCGGAAGGTCTCGACAGCGAGTTCTCGAGTTCCGAGTCCGAGATCCCGCAAGTGACACGCTCGCCACCACGCAAGGTCACCGAGGACACCAACGAAGAGGACAGCGACACAATGGGCACCACCTTCTCGCCGATTAGAAAGACGTCGAGAGCAATGCTTGGTCCCGTCTCCTCGAAGCGTACAGACTCATGCACTCCTGCGCCAGAAGAGTTGTTCTTGCCTTTCTCGATCTTGAGCCCAGACTCGCATACTTCGCCAGGCGCCTTGACCCGCGTGTTCCCATGGGGCGAGGCTGATCCTTGCAATCCTGCTCACTGCGACTACATTCGGCTTCGCGAATGCGTCTTTGGCGATTGGCGTTCTGATCTGCGTGTCACCTCCCGCGAGAAGTGGTACGAGAACTGGCGCACCAACCGTCTGAAGCGCAACCCTTCATCTCGTGTCCGAGTTTCCGGTGGCGTCACTCCCATCGCTGCTGTTCCTAAGGAGGGCCGTACTGTCTCACCTATCATCACCACCAGGTCTCGTGCTGTCAGTGCCTCCAAGCAAGCATCGAGAATGTACGATGAGGTGCCTGAAAGACCTCGCACGATGAGCACTAGCAAGGCTGAGCGTGTCTTGGGTAGTCCCAGAGGCATTGCTTTGTAGCGTTTTGCACATCGCACTGAACTTTCTTGTTTCTTTTGTCTCAACTTCCCTCTTTCCAGGCGTCCGCAACTTGATTTTGAGCGTATGATATCCCGGAATGGCCAAGCAGGCGGAGTTTTTGCATCGCCCACACACTCGCTTTCTTCAGTTTTGGGCATAGCACGAGCAAGTTGTTTTTGTTTTTGGGTCGGACGAATGATGGATTTGGGGCGTATATGGACAGTCAAGAATGACATGAATTTGTGTTGGTAGCGGTAGTTGCAATATCAAGACAGAATGAACAATGATTACAATGACTTCAAAGAGCTTGTCTGTCCCATTATTGGTTCAGTCTCATTCATCACCCTGACATAACTGTCGGTATACACAACCTTACACAACGACACCTCATAGAATACAGGGAAACCACAGTCCATAGACGTTTGCCCTCATTCAGATCCTCCGAATTGTTCTTCTAGATCGGTATCTCGAAATCTCAGGTCTGAGCAAACGCACTTGAACACTTGCACGAAACACATCAGTACCATTCAAACTATTTCTGGAGACTATCATTCGTATCCGCACGGTCATGGACGCCGTTACCGTCGTTGCTTTGGGTCTGCTGCTGGGGACACTAACCCCGTGAGTGAGAGACAGGAGTATGTTACTCTTGCTGGTAGCGTTGGTGTGAGGAGGTGGTGGATGGACCGCTGGCAGGAAACAGCAGATCTAAAGGGATCGTTATATACTGTGCCATCATCTTTACAGTGAGGGGAGAAGAACTAGTAGATACGAAGAAGTGTAGTCAAAGTCTTCTTCCAAGAATAGCAGGGTGACCCCCTCAGCCTTAGTTTTTGTTTTGAAACAATCATCTTGGACGATGACAAAGAATATGAAGGTACAACGGAATATGTAATAAGTTTACGGTGTAGAGCTGTAGAGTGTTAAAATGGAACGGAAGGGCTGTGTACAGTATTGCTGTCTTCGATTTTGATATTAATGATGCTAGCCAGAGCAAAAGTGAATGCAGCGAGATCAGAGCGACCACTCCTCGTCAATGTTCATTCTGACGTACTCCGTGAATTGTACCCTTGTTTCCTGCTTTTGTCTCATCATTTGCTCCCATTGTTCCTGGTCGATTAACGAAGCCGTCCTAGCAACCCAATGATTTTGCTCAGGGCCAAAGGAGAAAAGGTTGACACTGTTGCGAAACAAGCCTGAGCCCTTGGCGTTCATATGGAGACGGTACACAAGGTCAGTCACTTTTGAATCGTGTTCCGACAACTCGACATGGTGAAAAAATCCAGTGGCGGCATATTCTAAAAAGGCATAACCCTAAATAGTCTTGTTGTATGCATTTGGAACGAAATCAAAGTAGAGAAGGTACCTGAGACAAGTGCGAGCGATAAGAGCGTGGGCAGTTGCACAAGTACCGAAGTGCCATGAACTTGCAGTGCGTCGCAGGTATTATTCAACGGTGAAATGTGATAATGACACCACTAGATCCCGTCTCCATGGGTTTCGCCCTTCTTGCAGAGTGATGAGTCCAGGGCAGTAGTCCAACACAGCGAGTGGATTTGTAACTCGAAAACTCGGATCAAATGGTCCCTCATCATAGTCTTGAAAATCGATGGCGAGGGCATCCACGATCTCGACAAGTGTTAATGGTCTCGTCGCAAAACAGATGAGAGACAGTGAGCGTTCTGCTTCTTGACGTTCAAAAGTGTCGAGATCGTTGAGAATGCGATCGTAGGTTTCGTCGAGGGTCTGAGGAAGGTTATCGAGCTGTCTTGAGATGATGTGAGCACCCATTCTGGTGAGTTTGGGATTCTTGAGGGCCTGGAGTTGCAGAGATGCCCAGCGGAACCTGTGATGTGATAGTTAGGGATAACAGTCATATTGAAGACGGCAACCGTCACATTTAGAACGGCATGTGAGAGTTGTGACTGTGTATCTTGACAGCTCTTACCCCTGCTCTTGTGTATGCGCGAGAGAAAGGTAGGATGTCTGAACTTTGAAAGATGTAACCTACATTCCATCTGCATCGGACAATTTAGTTTCGATCTTGGTTCGCAGTATTTGGGAGTACTTTTGGAACGTGATGTCGCTGGCCAATTGCTGTTGAACATAGCGTTTGATATCGCGGTTGATCGTCTCACCGTCCATCTTAATCTCGACAAAGTTGCCCGACTCAATTGCAGCAACAAAGGCTACATGACGGCGGCTCGTTAGGAGGATGTGGGTGTTTCTGGCTCCAGCTTGCAGACTTGTGACGAGCTTAACGAGCTCGATCTGTTCCTGGCTTTCGTCCAGAGCGTCCAAGAAGATGTATGTCTCTGCGTGATAAGTCAAGGCTGTTTTTAGCAAAGCTTCAAGCTTAATATCTGAAGGTTGTCTGCCATTACGACATCTTTGGAACAGATCCGTCATAGCGTTCAAGATAATTTCCGACTGACTGGCCAGCTGATGTACAAGGTTCCGCAACATGGCACTGACTGTTCTTGTTCTATCATCAGTGAACGTATGGAAGTGATAAGCTATGAGCGCTGACATCGAAACGGGACGGCGCTGCTCTGTCAACGCGATGGCAGCGGAACACATGATAGACTTGCCAAAGCCAGGCATTCCAGTCAGCCATAGAGATCCAGGCTCTCGAATCCAGTTGTCAAAAGTCTGTCCTTGTAGAAACCAATCGCCGCTCTCAGGTGACCGCTGCTTCAGATTCGAGTGCAAGTATGTCTCCGGATTCGTGGGAGCAAGCCATTTCCTCAAGATATCGTCCAGTACACGATTATTCAAGATCCCTAATTTGTCTATTACTTGGTCAGCTCGCAGATCGAGACTCATCAACAATTAGGTGTTTTGCTCTGTCGTAGCCATGTCAAGTGCATGTAAACCAAGAGCCAGATTGTCTCTCAGGTCTTGGACAGATTCTCTCAGCTTTGCAAGCGTGCTACATTTGAATGGATAAGAGGCTTTCCGTATCTGGTTGGTGGTTTGCCGTTGTATACTGCTCAACCAGTTCTTGTCTACAGACACTGGCTTAGCCTTGATCTTTTCAAGTCGCTTCTGTAGTCTCTGTAGGCTATCGTTACATTGCTCGATGTTGGCTAGAAGGTGCGCTCGAACTTCGATTGATATGCAGGCCTTTGGCTCCAGTTGTCGCTTGATGAAGTTGAGCGTCTGGACAAGAGCGGCAGACGAAGTGCAGAGAGCGCGTCATCGCCGTAGTCTTTGTAGGCGCTGTAATAGCTGATAACCCCTTCCAATACTTGTAAGCCCAGAGCGACAACGCCGACAGTGGTACCAGGATCCATCGCTTGAATAATTGTGTCGGGAGGTGAGGAAAAAACGAGACTTCAAAATCGTATCTGTCAGGTTTGAGCTGAGATAAATATGGTAAAAGGTAGGAAGGAGGAAGCTTGATTGACTACAAGAGGGAGAGAAGACTCCTCATATACCCGAGCAAGGCATATCACCCAGCATGTTCAGCAGAATAGCCACACCTGGTCGGGCGCCTACGAAGATCATCCTTCTCGCTTCTCCCACGGCGGCTGGGAGTGACCTGTGTACTATGAAAAGGCAGAGGACTTAGAAAGGCGGTAAGAGAGAGAGTTTGCGGCTTAGAAAGGCGGTAAGAGAGAGAGTTTGCGGCTTAGAAAGGCGGTAAGAGAGAGAAGATGATAGTTTGCCATCCAGCGGCCACTGTCCGGCTCCGACTGTTGTTGCGTTTGTGAAGGTAGCTATGCTTTTGCATACAGAAGGAAGCAGCGGAGGACCAGGGCAGACACTTGTCGAGCGTTTGACCAAGCGCCATTCCATGTCTGCAAATCGGCTGAGCATCACGACACCTACCTTCTGTAGCATAGATCGACGTCAACCACCAACTCGTACTATCTCACGTGTCTGCATGGGCACGCAATTCTTGTCGAGAAACAAGTCGTGCTATAACGTTATGCTTTATACTCACTCTCGCGGCCATCACTCCCGAGAGAGGCCCGTGCTCAACATTCGAACATTTGCTCCACCACGAAACATCTATACCACTACTTTTCCACGCACACACGCCACACACTCCCACCATGCCACCACGCACACCAGTACAGCGCCTGCTGCTACTACCCCAAACACCCACACCGCTGTCATCACTCCTCACACCCTACCTCCCGCAACAATGCTCGCGACCGCAACGCCTCTTCAGCAACACCCCTCTTACACTCGCCGGCGTACGCAAGAGCAAATCCTTCGCACCCCGCCAAACAGGCCTGAAACAGCCTTCCCAAAAGTCCTTTGAGGTCATGAAGAAAGAGCAAATGAAAAATATCGACCAAATGCCCAATGATGTGGGTTTGATCCCTGGAACTTTTATCATGCCTACTGGTCCGCGATTGCCGTCTTTTACCTCGGAGTTTGGCGCGAGATTTGCGTTGGAGAAGTATCGTTTGTGGTTGAGGATTAAGGAGATTTTTGGGTATGTTTCGTCTTGCTGCTTCTCTCGTCCTTCTGCTCTTCTTCTATCTTGTTGCTCGAATACTGACAATGCTGCAACAGTCGCCAATACATGGGCTACTTCCACGTCAAACCTCGTGCAGACTTCCAAACCTCGCGCATCCCGTCCATCGCAAAAAACCTTTACACAGAAATGTACACCGCCTTCGCCGCCGGAAACCTCTCCCCCATCGCCCACAAACTCTGCGAGAACATTCACTCAAACCTCGAACAGCGCATTGCCTCTCGAGGACCCAATGCAGGCGTAATGTGGACTTTGCACTCTTGGTCTGGCGAACCCAAAGTCGTGTCTCACAAATATATGCCGATGAGTTTGGAGGATAACAAGGATAAGACTAAGCAGACTACTATCCAGCAGGTTTGTGTGAGGATGGTGAGTTTGCAGAGTTTGAAGAAGACGAAGAGGGTTAAGCAGGGGAGGGAGACTGTGGAGGTGCTGGAGGAGGGAAGTTCGGCTGCTCCTAAGGAGGTTACTGAGTACCTTGTTGTGCAGAGACTGTGCAAGAGAGGAAAGATGGGTCCTTGGATGGTTTGGGGTACTACCAGAGAATCGGATCCTCAGGAGGTTCTTCAGGAGTAAGAGGCTTGAGTCTTCACATTTGTACAATACTGTTCAAGAATACACTACATTGTAACATAGCAACAAAGCGATCAACTACGTTTCCCATCCAATAGTAGAACAGGGCACGAGTTGTTTAATAGACCCAAAACCATGAATGCGCAGGTCATCTCAAAAGCAATATCACAGTTCGAGTAAGAACATCTAGGTTCCTCAGGAAGCAAGATCACAGATCGATGAAGAAAAGAATGTTTGTACAAGCAATACTGAGCATTTCCATAATTTCATAAAGCAATATCCTCTCGCCTGGCGAGAATAGCAGAGGCAGTAGAAGGAAAACGACTCGACCGAAAAGTATAGGAAAAAGCATAGAGCAATCGTAAAAAGAGTTGCTGCAGCAGTAAAGACAGAGCTTGGGTATCTCGAGCAACGTCGCGCCATGTTCTCATTTGGAGATGATGTCGATCATGTCTAAAAAGTTCGTAAGGGTCGTAGAGAGATGCAAAACAGCCGTGAGGATCGTGGCAATGGGCGCCTTGTTGACGATTCGAAAAGATGAACAAATGTCGTGATGATCCACCGGCTGGTCTCTCGTACCCGACGAGGGTGCATGGCGCGGTTGTTGGACGTTTAGAAACCGTGGACCTGGTTGAGACCGTCAGTACGAGGCAGAAACGTGCAGAGGAAGCGATGAGACAAACCTTGATGGTCTTGGCATCAAGACCGAGGCCCTCCTTCTTGTCGCACAAGAATTCCTGGACATCCTTTCTCTGATCACCCTGAAGTTGGATGACTTCACCCATCTCGGTGTCGCTCACGATGGTGCCATTGCAAGCAAAGGCCTTCTTGATGACCTTGAGAATCTTCTTCTGATCGAACTTCTTGGGGAGTCCTTGAACAGTGGTCAAGGTCTTGCGTCCATTGCGCTCTGTGTTGCAATTGTGTCAGCATACCCCGCCTTTTTTCTGTGTAACCAGCCAGGCGCCTGGTGCCAAGGCGGTGAGGGGATGGAGGAAAAGAGAGGAGGACGTACGCTGGATACGGATGTGAATGTAGCTGCTCTGGTTCGACTGCTTTATCTCTCCGGTGTCTTCATCGGCTTCGGCGAAGGGGTCTGTTGGGGGCACACGAGTCAGTGACTGATGGTCAAGCGTGGCGGCGTCGGTCGGGCGTCAAGTCGCTCTCACGCCCAGCGAACATGGTGGACACTCAGTGGAAGCACCATCACGTAGGTTGAGAGTGAGGGTAAAGGACATCCAGGCGACCGAGTCGAGGCGGGGAGGCAGTTGGTCTGGGCCTGACGTAGTGGGGAAATTCGGTGGACATACCGAAGGACTTGAGGTTTTCGATCGAGGCGGACATAAAACGCAGTTGCTGTTCTCTTTTCCGGGGAAGGGTTGAAGTAAGAAGGTGTGTTGGTTTGGGTGTCTGGTGAAGAGCTCGCGGTGGACAGGCGTGTGTTGTTTGAGTGGAGAGTGTTGCGTAAGAAGCTGCGATGTTGTGAAGTTCGAAAGAGGGTTGAGAGGCTGCGCGAGGGGCAGAAGTGCCAAGATGCGCTAATATCACGTGATTTACTTCTGTCGAGGCGCTTCTTTGATCGACATTGTTTTTGTCTGTTGCTGCCGTCTTGAACAAAACGCATCAGTCACTTCTTACTACTGAACATTGATCTCTGTATTAAAGCTTCTGCGTTTGGAAGTCCGACTATCTGAAATTCGAGATCTGGCATGGAAGGAGTCACTTGCAAGGGTTTGGTAAAGCAACGGAGTAAAAGACCTTTACCAGTCTTGATACTTGGGATATCTCCAGTTTCATGCTACTCATACGCCGTTGACGAGGTTACCTGAACCCTCGGCAGGAGCAAGAACCCAGTCCTTGACACCACCCTTCCAATCAGCGATTCTGCCCTCTCTTATCCTGACAACGACGACTCTTATGTCCTCGTCCTGTAGGAAGGACTGTCTGCTGGCCTCTTCATCTTCTGCGTTACTCGTTGACTGACTCAATACGTTCTGTGATGTCTCCTCCCTCTCAAACGTGTTGTTCTCCAGGTGCTGCAGCTTGCACCACTTCTCTTCCTCTGAGCCGACAGGCAGGACGACAGCGTTACCGTTGATGGTGGCACTGATTGATCCCATCTGTGTTGTGTTCATACCCATGAGCAACGAAGCTAACGAACTACGGCCAGGAGCCCTGCGACCTTCGGGCGACGAGTTTCTGTTGTTGGTAGCAGGTCTATGCGAGACCCAATCGTGTACAAGTAGCGAGACGTTCGGGTTTGCGGTAAGGTTGACAGTCTTGCGCGAGGCGGGATTGGAAGTCATGACGATTACGGGACCGGAGGGCATTTGCGACGAAGCATCGTCGAAGGGATGTGAGGCGAGGTAGGTGTAGTTCATGAGAGCGACATGAGGTTGCAGCTCTGTGCAGGTTGCCAGATGGAGCTGGTACAGAGGTCAGCGCATGTTGGAGAGGTTGCATCAAGGTGGGGGACGCACGTAGCGAGCATTCTCAAGACAGTTGACGACTTCAGACGGCAAAGACGTGGCCAGCTGAGGCTGAGTATGGGTAGACGTTTCCCAGGTCAAAGGAGCGTGCGCGTCAGACATTATTTCTATGGGAGGTGTGTTCGTGTTGTGGTACAAAGAAAGAACAGCGTTTGTTATGGACATGGCCTTGCAGATCGAGACAGGCTCCAGATCGAACCATGACGCTGCCGAGCTGTAGCGCGCGGTCCACCCGTCCAAGCCCCCGGCATTCGTGTCCCAGCCAAAAGACGCGTGTGCCAAGGACATCGTGTCCATCTATCTACCGTCTATAACAATACCATTCTCGCTGTTCTTTGTCTCAGCCCCTGCCGCTTGGCTATACACAACTCAACATGTCGTCCGACCTCCCGCGAGACAGCGACCTTGCGACCAACGGCGACTCGAACGGTACTCCGCACGATGTACCCTCCGTCGCGCCCGCAAATACCACAGCGCCCATGTCGAAACATGTGGAGAATGTCATGTACTCAGACGTCTGTTGTCTCGCATGACGAAACATTCGATCTTCGACTGACTTTTGTAGATTGGAATAAACACCTTGTTGATACGTCTCAAGCAAAGCATTGCATCTTCCCGCGTACGCCCAATCTAATTACTCCCTGATGTTGGCGCAAGACTGAACACCAACCCTAGGACTTTTCCGACTTCTTGAAGAAACGTGGTGCAGTAGAGGAAGAACATGCCAAAGGACTACGCCGCCTGGTCAAGGGAACCACCGACAGCATCCACTCCAAGGAGTCGCGACAAGGCTCATATGTCACCCGTCTGGACGAGGCTATGCGCCTCCATGACCGAATCGCCGAGAACGGTGTGCAATTCTCCCTCGCTTTACACCAAATGCACGAAGACCTGAACGAGCTGTCACTCAACATGGAAAAGGGGAGAAAACACTGGAAGCACGATGGCCTGAATGCTGAGAAGCGTGCCACCGATGCCGAGGCTGCCATGGAAAAGGCAAAGTCCAAGTACGACGGCCTGGCCGAGGACTACGACCGCGCCCGTACTGGTGATGCAAAGGGTACCAGGCGAATCGGACTCAAGGGTATGAAGAGTGCTCCTCAGCACGAGGAAGATCTTCTTCGCAAGCTGCAAGTCGCAGACTCGGACTACCAGGCCAAGGTCCAAGCAGCAAAGTCGCAGAGAGAAGAACTCATCAGGACCGCGCGACCTCAGGCCGTCAAGGCTTTGCAAGAGTTGATCAACGAGTGCGACTCGGGACTCGCTCTGCAGCTCCAGAAGTTTGCTGCCTGCAACGAGAAGCTTCTTCTCGGCAACGGTATCGCTCTGAGCCCGCTCCCTCCTAGCGATCCCTCGGCTCCCGTCCAACACAGCCTGCGCGATATCGTTCTCGAAATTGACAACAAAGCCGACTTGGAGAACTACCTGTCTGGTCATGTCTCGAAGATTCCTGTCAGGACTTCCGACATCAAGTACGAACAACATCCAACACTTCGACCAAAGCAGCAGACTCCTACTCCAGCCAGTCGACAAGTTTCTTCGACACTGCCAGGTCCAGCGCTACCTGATACACCTCTATCGAATGTGACAACACAGCAGTCCACTTATCCTACCTCCCCCGGACCAGCACCTCCACCGACGGTCCCATCACCAACTCAGCCCCTTTATGGCCCTGGAAAC
This sequence comes from Aureobasidium sp. EXF-12298, assembly GCA_024195555.1. NCBI lineage: Eukaryota > Fungi > Ascomycota > Dothideomycetes > Dothideales > Saccotheciaceae > Aureobasidium > Aureobasidium sp. EXF-12298. The sequence continues at coordinate 52,121 of SWBJ01000009.1, read as the reverse complement.
CCGCCTTACCCCACAGATCCACCTCAATCATACAACAGCGCGCCCTACCCTACCAGCTCAGGTGCGCCTCGCGGTTTCTCCAGTTCGACCCAAAGCACTAGTGCGCCTTACTCACCTGCAACTCCAGGCGCCATGGGAGCTCAGCAGAGTTTTGCTTCCCAGCCTCGTGCCACATCGCCTGGTCCTACTGCGACTGCGCTACCCCCTCCTCTTAAGCCTGTCTTTGGTGTCAGTCTTGACGACCTCTACAACAGAGATCAGACAGCTGTCCCCATGATTGTTTACCAATGCATGCAAGCTGTCGATCTTTTCGGTCTCGATGTTGAGGGCATCTATCGTGTCAGTGGTACAGCCAGCCACGTCCAACAGATAAAGGCTCTCTTTGACCATGGTACGTTAACATATGTTTATCGAACAAAACCACATCTAACGTTGCCGCAGACTCCCAAATCGTTGATTTCCGTAATCCCGCATCTTTCTACCACGATGTAAACAGTGTCGCTGGACTCCTCAAACAATTCTTCCGCGAGCTTCCCGATCCTCTTCTGACGCGCCGCTCGTACAACAACTTCATAGATGCCGCTCGCATTGAAGATGCCACGACACGCCGCGATGCCGTTCATTCAGTTATCAACGAGCTTCCCGATCCCAACTACGCCACCCTCAGAGCTTTGGTCCTCCATCTCAACCGCGTCCAAGAGCATTACGCCAAGAACCGCATGTCGACTTCGAACCTGGCTATCTGTTTCGCACCATCATTGATGGGCTCACATACAGGTCCACAGATTGCAGACGCGAGTCTGCAGGCGAGGGTCCTGGATACCATTCTCACCAACACGTACCAGATCTTCGATGAGGACTGAGCTGGTCGAAGTTACGTAGACGCTGATTATGTTGATGATGGGATGGGTATTTATTTGCGTCTGGCGTTGGATTCTTCTACTAGCGGCCGAGTGTTTCTTGCTTTTCCCAAGATACCTTTGTCTTTTCTTTGCGACTTGCGAAATAGCATTGTTCAGAACCTCTTCTCTCCTGTCCAACCCCCCTGACTCTCCAGTAAAATTTCCCAATCATCTGACATGTCTGGCTGTTATAACACTTCAACAATCTAGTAGAGTTTCACATTTCGCCGTAGTACATCACGAGTGTGTTCGTCTCTGCTCTGAATTGCGGTCAGCATGACTTCCAAGATGAGTAAGGAGAGAGTATCTCGATAAAATTTGAATTCGTTGACGATCGGATGTCCAGACAGTTTTATCGTAGACATAACCTCAATCCCGCGGCCGTAACTGGTAGGTTCTTTGATCCAACTCTACAGCCCTTCTAGCTACAGAGTGAAAAGCAACGTCCATGCTGAGCTGGATCTGATCGAGACATCTCAAGCTTGGAGGCCGAAGCTGTCATGATGCTGCTCGGGGTTGCCACAAGAAAATTGGTAACAAGAACTTTAGCATATAGGGGAGTATGACAGCTCGATCTGGAAGATGATTGCAATTCCAGTGACAGGAACACAGGGAAAAGACGATACAGAGAGAAGGTCTCAATGCTGAAAGGTAAGATGAGCGCACGTCCAAACTGAGAAATCATGTGATTGCAAGATTCATATACCACACTATCTGAGATTGCCTCTAAGGTGACTGAACAGGTTGTTTGGTGTAGCGGGAACTCAATTCTGAGACTTTCCGTTTGGCGGCCCTTTGTCCAAGCCATGATACCACGACAATAGGCATCGACAATTCTTTGTTCGAACCCCGGCTGAGTGTATTGTCTTTTTGCACTTTTGGAGACTGATGTGTTGACCTGATGATTTTGCTCAGCTACTCTCGGGCTCCCCTTGCATAGTATGTATTATAAAGTAGGTATGAGACTGATGTTGATGTTTTTCACTCTTGGTGGTGACGCATGTACGTCTTCCAGGACTGCTTGTCATTGGTCAGAGAGAGAGAGAGAGAGGAAGGGTCAAATAACATCCTCTAGTCTTACGGGGAACACTTGATCTCTGTCATTTCGTATGAGGTTGCGTATTGGGAGTTTAATGGTGGCACGGGCGGAAATGTACACATAGACGATCAGTGTTTCTGACTCCAGGTTTCATTGATATAATGACTCCAGGTTCCATAGATATAACAACCATCGCCGACTTAAGTCACCCGTCTACACATAGCATACCTTTACAACTGGCTTTGAAGTTACTTTGGGGGCTCTTTCCTCATCAGTGATAACAATGTTCTCTGCCACACACCCACACACGCATATCTCGTGAACGTTTCTTGACCTTGTCGCCGCAACAAGCAGATTCATCGGTTTTAGTTCCTGGTTGTGTTCTAGCGAGTGTGCATATCCTCAAGCTTCTTTCTTGCGACCATTTATCCACCAGTGTTTCTCCCTGTTGGCCTTTCGCTTCCCGCCATGGGGATTGTTGCTCACATACCCTTGCCCTCCAACCCCAGCTGGACCTTCTGATCATGATGCCAGCCACGGGAGGTCGACATCTCCATCTCTTCTGGATCATAAAGGTGGTATGTCATGATGTCTTCCATTGAGCGAGAAGAGGCCATTGAATTCATCATCCCGGCCTCGCGGCAAAAATTTCTGAGTTCTTGTTGACCTTTTCTCTGTTCGTATTCGGCGATGAGTTCTTCATAATGCTGTTTCTTTTCGATCTTGGCCATGATTTCTGAGAAACGCTTCTCCCTCCTGATCTCGTCCATAATGTTGCTCACCATCCTTTTCCAGATGCAGAGACGCACGTCAATTTCACAGTCGGGCCACCACAACTCCGAAATGTCGTTGGTCTCGGTCGGAGTAGGGGAGTCAGGGTTGGTGGTGGTGACTGAGTGTCTCTCTGACTGTAACTTGGTAACTTGTTGTCTCAAGGTATCCAACATGCTGGGGTCGACAGCGTGGTAGCTTTTGATCAATGTCCAGGTGTCCTTGAGGATTGCGGGACCGTTCACTGGGTCAAGCGAGATGGCGCAAGGTAGTTGCATGTCGAGGATAGGCACGGCTTTGTTGTTATCGAGCTTGTAGCCGAGAGTCTGCAGCCGTTCTTTGAGGAACTCGAGTTCGGGTTTCAGCTCTTGAAGGCGCTTTGTCTTCTCAAGTTGCACAATCTGTTCTAGATCGATGAGAGGTTTTTCGACTTTGTCCACATCCTGCGTCGACATGACGATGTTGTTGGGCTTGTTTAGAGTGGTCGTGTTGACGTTGGCAGTGGCAGTCGAGTGCTGGTCTGAGTAGTTGTGAGCTGGTGCGTCAACCTAGAGTGCAACAACATACGCACCCTTGGGGAGGGCGGCAAGGTCCTTGTCAGGCTGGCACATCTCATTCTCGTTCATGTTCTACGCGGTCTCTGTGTCAGTGCAACTCAAGATCTCTATACGTCTGGTAAGATCTTACGGGAATGTACGGTCAAGGTTCGAAAATGATGTGTGCTGTGACGAGAGAAGGAGAGAGAGAGCGCGAAGGAAGACGGACAGAACGACAAATTGGACTGGAAGTGAAAGTCCGTAGCGGTTCCCTGAGTGAGAGTTCGGATTCTGGATGCACTCGCGGCGCTCACAGACGTTCGCACTCTTCGCTCTGGGCATCTGGTCCCGTGGAATCTTCACATGAGTCGACAGTAGACCCTCGAACATTCTCCGCCCTCGGTCTTTAGCTTCGTCTCTACCACTGGAAAGCGTAACAATCTCAAGAAGCCGGATAATATCCATTGAGAAGCGATATGTTCTGAGCCTTCCTTGGTTGCCCACTCTTTCTGAAGACCATTGTGTCTTTCCATGTTTACACATAATCTGGCAGACGGGGGATACCGATTTGTCTTCTTCCATTCCCCCCACCCGTCTCTGTCAGTGATTCTTCCCCAAAGACTGTATGGTAATAGAAATCTCTCGAGCCCTTCACTTTGATCTACTCCGACTCACATCGGAAAGATCTGCCTCCGACTCTCACTCGTCAACGTGACTATTCCCTTCGTCGGCATTTATATTCCTCTGCGGCTTTCCTCAAAAGCTCTCTCGACATTCATCTACTCCCTCTCCTCTTCCTTCCATTCAGCCTCATTACCCTTAGAGTAACATAGCTTCGCCAGTACAGTCTTTCCAAGGACTTGACGATCCGAGTCAAGTCTTTGACTTCGCCTTAAGTCCACACCACCTTTACCTTAGGCCTTGGGTCTTGGCCAATTCTTCTTCTCAAGTAAGATCTCAACACCTTAGCGATCACCATCAAGTACTAACGATCAAGTTCTCGATCAGTCTTGGTACCTTGTCAACACCCGCGCAACAACTACCCAACATGGATATTCAGATCTTCCAGAACTTCGCTCTGCCACCAGAGATGGACATTCAGATCTTCGTCAACTTCGCTCTATCGCCCACTCCGGAGAGCGAGGCAAAGGCTTCCACTGGCAAGCGCGCAGCTCGTGAAGTTCCAGACGACGAGCCTTCCACCAAGAAACACAGAACGGATCAGGGTGAGATTGAGGCAAGTGCGGAGGTACTTGTCGAGCGTGAGCAGCTCCACGAGACTCATGAGGCAGACTTGGAGACTACTGGAGGTGATAGCTGTGTCACGAAGGATACAGGATCAACCACAAAGACCGGAGAGCACTCTCAGACTCACCAACGCTACGGCGAAGTCTCTGCACGCGCTGCATTCTTAGCTTACGTCCGAGAAAACGCTGCTAACTTGGGACCTGGGGCCAAACTCTTCCCCAAACTCTTCCAGAAACTCCATTAGATATCGAAGCCAAGATGTCGCACCCCAGCGGCATATTTCCAAGCATGATACGATACATCGAGAAATCAGGAAATCAGGAAATCAGGAAATCAGGAAATCAAGAAATCAAGAAATCAAAAGAGAAAATGCTTTAACTTAACCTGTGTCGATATTGTGCTATGATGACTCTGATCAATCTTCTCATACGTCTGATTATGAGATCCTACCGTGAGCTAATTCCCATCGGTATTCACAGACACTGTATAGTCACTGAGTCGATGGGGGTTCGCAAGACCGGAAGATTTCGCCTTTCACTTTCACTCGCGAAGCTGACCTCTAGTACGGTATCCTGGACTAATCGTGGAGCTTGGCCCACTGACTGGTTGAAGACCTACCAATTTCGCGAAGGTTGATTTGACTGACCTTTCCAATACACGGAGAGATCTTCCGCCTTGCACGTGAAGTATGCGAAGTCAACGGAGCAAAAGTGAGACTGCGGAGGCGATGATAGTGACATGAATGGACGCAAAGAGCAAAACGAACATGGAGGCGATGTTGGACATGAAGCTAGAAACGTAATAACGTCACCAGAGATGTGGATGAGAAAGTCGTCGAAGTCATTGATGGAAGCATCCTGGTCCTTTCAGAGTGGGAGGCGCAGGGAGACTTAGCTTGATGCATGAAGAAGAAAGATCAAGTTCGTCCAGCGACAAGCCTTCAAGATCTATACTACACGTCTTTTTCTAAACTTGAGCGAAAGTGCATCGCGACTGGCAAATTCTTTATGTTTCATTTCTTGGCCCATTCTAGCTAAGTCTGGTATTTCTCAGCCACTTTTATGCAGTCTTGAGTCATGTCTTCAAGCTGTACTTGAGACTGTCTTCCATCCCATTGATTGATCCTAGCCCACATAATCTTGAACCGGTCCTTCTGTCAAGTCCAGCTGCATACTTCTCCGACCTACCAGAAAGCGTCGGTGATGATGTCGTCGGGCTCCTTACCAATGCACTTCTCGATCAAGGCGAGTGTGTTGTCCTTCATCAAGATGTCCGACGATGTGTAGAGAGAGGCGATGTAACCATGTAGACGCATTTGGAACTGTCCGTCAAGACTCTGGGCCTTTTTCTCGTTCCTGAACCAGACTCCGGGGTACTTTTGAACGTCAAGTCTAAGCAGTGTGATGTCGTAGTTTGGTTCCATCTTGAGTGTGTAACCCAAAGCTTGCATCCTCTTTTCGTGACGGACGGTTGAGAGTCTGAGTTCTCGAGCATGATGATGCTGTGTTAATCTCTCAGCATGGTTGGCGGCCTCATTATCTGCAGAGATGCGCAACTTGAGTTCGTCTCTGGTCTTCAGTAGTGTAGTCATCGAGTCCACATCAAGCTCTTCAGAGATAGTCTCGTGGCGCTTGGCGGCAACGACTGGATCCTGGATGGACTCTAGGAGTGGGTCTTTGGCCTCTTCGCGGAGTCTGGCGTTGATATGATCCTTGACAGCTTTTCTGAAACCGCTTCTCTCAGGGAGCTTGGCAATGATGGTCAAGTAACCGTCTCTAGCATCGAAGAGCTCAGACTTGATCTGTAGCTTGAATTCCGTCATCTGTTCGGACAGATCGTCATCCTTGCCATACCAGGACTTGTTTAAAAGCTGCGGCAGCTCATTGGTAAGATTCTAGATAATGTTAGCATGAGCTCGGCTTGATCACCATGCTACGTACCAGTCTTCTCTTGATAATCACGGCAGTGATCATGACCTGCCAAAATTGGTCCCAGTCTTCATGTCCCATGGTCTCGGCGATCTCGTCGTGCATAGAGCAAGGGTTGGCAGCAGCATAGATTTGGAGAAGTTGTTTATAACGCAAGGCGTTTTTCTTGAATGCTTGAGCCCGCTTCTTGGGCATCTCCTGCGATCTCAGCTGTTGAGCCCTTTTGTTAGCCCAAGTCTTATAACAACTTTTGACTTGATAATTACCTTGTTCATCAACACTTGGATCTCGGCGGAAAGAGTCGCTTCATCGGAAATCTCCGGCTGGACTGACTGCTGGACTCCGGAAACCTGACGATCCTCAAGTCTGATGTCGGCTTTCTTGTTAGGCGTGGTGACTTCGGCGGCAGACTCGGACTTGCGCTTCCTATCTCTCGCCAAGTCTAAGGCCGGGGACTCTTTGTGAGGGTCCATGTTCTAGACCAAGTCCGTGTTAGTAAGTCAAAATCTCCTCGGACTTGGTCAAATTTTACGAAGATAGTCAGTCGAAAGAGAGAGAATCTCTGATGTGGAGGAAGGAAGACAGAGAGCGGAAGAAGAGGAGAGGAAAGATAAAGAGGGGTCCAGAGAAAGTGAGTGGAAATGGTGCAGTGAGTCTGTGCTTTGTGTGTGAGTGAGCTTTCCCGGCATACATTCACTGTAGTGAGTGGTTAGTTCTAATTCGGGAACATGTGCACAATAAAAGGATTTTGCCCGAGAGACAGAAGGAGAGCAATCAAAGGACGCAAGAGTGTGCGGTAGAAACAGTCGTACAGACTGTTGTACTCAAGGGCTTACTGTTAACACGAGAGTGTTGCAAGGGAAGTGTGACGAGTCTGCCACCTGTAAGCTATACTCGAGTCTTCTGCGTGTTTGATGCTATTGGTATGTAGCCATCTCAGTGCAGCATACTACCACATCTCAAGTGATAGCCAGGAGGAGAGGCAAACTCGAATGTTTCCGCGGTGACACATATCCTGATCATTTCACCGTGTATCTCTGTAGCACGCAGCATCACTACACGGTAGCTTGTGCGAGAGAAGACCGATATGGAAATTCTGATCTTCTGACTAGGAGCCTACTCGGTCTGTTGCTGTGAGAAACCGCGTCGTTTTTCCAGGGAAGAATATGTAAGATTGACCGAGAAAGGGGTCTACAGACTTCATGCGATCGTCCGAGCATGGAGTCGACTTGGTAAAAGATTTTGAGCAAACTTGACCGGTATGATATGTTGTGAAAACTCTTGATGTCCAAGAGAGATGTCCAAGAAACTAAAAAGGTTCCAACGATCTGGCAGATTGGTGGACGTGGATGTGTTGAAGTGGCGAAAGGACTTGGTTGAAATATGTTGTATCCCATAGATCGTCGGCGAACAAAGAGGGGAAGAGAGAAGAGCAGAAAGGAAGCAAGGATATATGCTGGGTGAAGTGAAGGTGTAGGACATGGGAAGAATCAAGAGGCGTGAAAGGCAGAAAGACAAATTCGAGTATGGTGGTGTTATTCATACCAATAGAATGATTCCATTGTGCTGGTTTTTGAGACAATACTAGGTCGAGTATTTTTCAAGTGGTCATTATAAGCTCGATGGTCGTGTGTAAATGGAGAGAGTATAGACAGAACAGGAGAACAGAGCTTTTTGCAATCCGACGAAACAGCACACAATTCGACCATCCTATAGCAGTGATATCGTCGATATAGCTCAGATCAACCGAGGGTTGAAAGTCCTGTGAAGTTACTCAAACTGCTTTCTTGATCTCCTCCAATGTCGAGGGCAAACGGCTTCGAGCTGGGAGTCTACAAACCCACCTTGTCGCATGAGTGTTCAATCTTGCTTGTGAGTACCCTGATTCTGCTTGATTCCACATCCATCTCTTAGAGCGTGGAAGAACAACCTTCGGAAACGCTTCCAGAGAATTGTCACTGGTTGTTCGTCGAATTATCTCTGTCGGATCGCGGAATGTTGTGCGGAAAGAAAGAAAGCGACCGTGCGTTTTTATCCACGTCTTCTGTTGATTTGAATCTCCTTCTTCTCACTCGCATCATGATAGAAGCAGGGCATAACTCCTGAACGTTCTCTCGCTGTGTTTCTCCTATGCCAATGCGCTGCGCCTTCCAAGGGGTACGTTGCGAGGGATGCCTGTTCGTCTGGCCGAGCGGAGGTTCGCTTCTCCGTGCGAACTCGAGTCTATAATAAGTCAGCAGTTGGTTTCTTTCCACTATAAAGCATGCAGAATGCTCTCCCGAATTTCCTGGTGGCTATGGGGAATGATCTTTGTAGGTGTCATCATAGCTGCGCTCGTGTATGTGAAGTCGCAGCGCATACCTGCAGCGCAAGTGGGTTTACCGTAAATGAGAGAAGCAGGAGAGTCAGGCTCGGATTACAGTCGAGGCCGAGTATTTTCATGTCTCCGGCAAATAGTCTGTGTGGTCGAAAGCTACTGTGCAGCAAGGCAACTTTGTGGCTCTCGGCGTTCGGTGGAAGTCACTCTCGTTTGCATATTTTTCCTCCTTCCTATTCACTTTTCTCCTCGCCCTTGTTTTCCCGTACAGTTTCCCCCTTGTCATCAGCTTTCGTGGGCCCGGTTGTCTTGGCTGTGCTGGAGAGTCGCGCCTACTTTTGTTTTGAAACTTCTTGATTCTTTCTCCGCGTCCACCACCACAACCCACTCTCACCCCAACTCGAACTTAGCCCCTGAGATCCAGCTTCGCGACAACCCTCGAAGAGGACCGCCTCATTCGACTTCGCAGTCCCGCCTGACTATCAATCAACCACCTCTCCTTGATCCTCCACTTCATACTTGCGAAGTCCTGCTGTAAGTTACGCGCCTCGTGTCTCAAGTCAAGTGCTCCATCTGATCTGCTGTGAAGTCCATCGCCATATCATCCAGAAGCGACAAGGACGCCTTCGTAGAAGAGATTCTCGACTTCGTCGCAAAGACTTACAATGCAGACCTCTACCACCTCGAGAGAAAGATCCTGAGGCTCTCACAGAGACTGGACACTCTTGAGGAGCAAACTCTGAGGCTCTCACAGGCACAGGAAGCTATGGAGGAGAAGGTTCTGAGGTTCTCACAGAGACAGGATGCCATCGAGGAGAAGAATACGAGGCTCTCAAGAAGACAGGACGCTCTCGAGGAGGAGAATTCCGCCCTCAAAAAGACAGTCGCCAAGCTCATATCGGACCTTCATACCCGCACCACCACGGTCGAAGCGATCCAGAGCAAACTTGGGGAATGGCAGGGTGTACTGGAGAACCTCCAAGTGGAAGTCGCCGAGACTGTCATTGACACTTCTCACCTTGAAGATGAGCAGACCGGCTTGACCAGTAAAGTCAAGGCTCTTGCTATCTCTGAAGAAACGACCAAGTCCAGACTGCAGACGCTGGAAACTGCCTTTGAGGTATCCCAAAGGAAGCAGAGAGAGTTCATGGATGGTCTTCAGCAGTTCATCAACATCTTGGGTCGTGGTCGTAAAACCTCGAGAGACGTCACTCCTGAGCACGACAGGGGAGCTTACGCCTCACAACTTGACAACCAAGACCAACAACAGGGCTTCCAGCTTGACAATCAGGTCTTCGACCACCAGAGGGGCCCGCAGGACTTCGAGTCAGACGACGAGCTCGAGGTGACTGACTTCACGCACATGGTCGAGACTCACGATGACTTCACGCACATGGTCGAGACTCACGACGACGACCAGGCCACGATGGATGTGCAAGATTACGAGTCCGTCACTCTTCACGATCACGACCAAGATATAGATGACGGGGAGAGAAAGGTCTGGCTTGACGATTATGGAATTCTTCAAACCAACGACCAAGACCCGGATGATACTTGGGATGAGCTTGAGGCGACATGGGACATTCAGAAGGCGAAGTTTGAGGCGATCACGAAGGAAGAGGGAGAGCTCGCCTGGATGTCCGTGGACTTTGACAAGTACTCCAAGAAGTGCTTGTGGAGTGCTGTTCATCGCAGAACTCATTACTGGACCAACTCCGAAGCCGGGAGCTTCGCCTGTAAAGCTTGTGCAAATAACCGAGTTATCTGCTTCGGCAATAACAACGGCCGTTGGGAGGCACTTCCTCTGCCCAACGAAGTTGTCGAAGACAATCCCTCGATCAAGCAAAAGTACATCTCATACAGAAACACTATCAGCAAGTCGCGCCAGGCCATCGGCGTTTGGCCTGATTCTTGAACAAGCCAAGTCATCGATTCGTTGAGATAAGGAAGACTTCGATTGTTCCCGACATCATAGACACCAAGGTTGCTGGAGGAATCCTCATAAAGAAGATATTTTACTGTTGCTTGAGACAGCATGAAGACACTGATGTAGCTCCTGATTTGATAGCTATAAAATCACACCCCTTTCTTATAGGCGCCCGTGGCAAAATGAAGACATGGTTGTATTGCTTAGCCCTGGTTGTTGGTCATTTCGTGACTAGGTACATCTTCTATCTCTACTTGGCCAAGTTCAAGATCTCGTGAGCTTTCTCTCAATCTCGTTCTGTGTTTTAGGTATAAGAGACGGTAGCTTGGCTTGGTTAACAGCACCAAGTTTGTTCTCTGATGTAGTCCAGAGACGGATCGATCAAGATTTATCCATTCTCTCTATCGGGATAAGACTGACTTTGGTAAATATGCGGAGATTTTACGCCCTAGCCTTGGTGTCGAGGCTTCCCTCGGTGTTTGTTGTGGCTGGCTGGATCGTTGCGTCTACCCTTTGTTCCCAAACTTCTTCAAACGCTTCTGCTTCCACCAAGACCTACGGAACAAGAAACTCTCACGTGGACTTGGATTTGGCCCTTCGAGGTCCAACTTCGCGAGGTCTCTCGGAAAACGTCCCTTTCGTCAGTCTCACAACTTCTCCCGATCCTCGAACCACCCTGGTCCCCAACCCACTCTCACAATACCCGAACCTCGCCCTTGAGGTTCAACTTCGCAACATCTCTTGAAACACACCACATCACTCGACTTCGCAATCCTGCTTGGTCACCAAACCACTTCTCCTTAACCCTCCCTCGACTCCGCCTAAGGCGCCTCTACATAATCCTGAACGCTCAGCAGTCTCCCTGTAAGTTACGCGCCTCCGGTTCCTGACCTGCAAACTTCATCTAAATCGCTGCCAAGTCATCATCATGTCTTCCGAAAACGCCATCGACGTGCGCGGTCTTCAAAACTCTATCAAAGCCCTAAATGAAAGACTCGAGATCCTAGAGAATGACAACCTCGTTCTCAGAGCCCACATCATCTCGCTTCAAGCACAAATGAACGACCTCAAGGCCTTCAAAGCCGAGGTTACCCAAGCTAGACTCGAAAGTGACTCGCAGAAACCCGAATCTAGCGAGGACGAGATTGAGGTGATCGACTTCAGACATGGAGTCAGTATCAAGCTCAAGAACTCTGGCGACACTCATGGTAACTCCGACGAAGATAAAGAGATGGGAACCTGATTTGTGTGGGAGGTAAGAGGCCACATGCAGAGGCTGTTACCGTCTATCCTGAGGAAGTCACCTAGTAACTCAGCACCACTATGCAGATGTACGTTACAAACAGACACGTGAATGTCTCATGTAGCGCATCCAAGGGCTAACAGGGACAAGTTGCGTAGTAGCTTTTGAGGTTGTGCAGAGAGTCCTCGACATCGCGGCATAATTTGATTGGGGAACGAAGGTCGCTAACATGTCTCAAGGGAAAGGAAAGTCTGCCATAGGGAGATAATCAGGTCTATGAGCCTTGGATGACCTTGTGCTCTGAAAGGAGAGAAAGGTTGTACTCGTGATCACCGACGTAGCCCCTGAGTAGAGCTACCAAATCGTTCCCTTTCGCAAAAAGTTCCAATTATGTTGTCTGCGTGCAGTATCGGTGCACCCCCGATGCCTGGTAGTATGCACCAAGTTCAAACATCAGCGTTGTGCGGGCCATCGTCTCAGAGATGTAAAAGTTACTGAGAAATGCAGCAGGATCTATCAGTGTCGTTGATCTCTCGTGTCCACAAATCGACGGCATAAACAGTCATTATAGCTCTGACGCGAATACCAAACTACAACCGAAGGCCTCCTTCGGCTTGACGCCGACAAGGAATGGAATAATCAGCGTCAGGCGCTGTCACCTCGCGATCTTGCTAAACGATAAGTACGCCGATGTCTGTGGCTCCCTAAAGAGTATTTGCCACTTTGAACCGGACTTTACAATCCAGCCTGGCGACTCTCCTGTCAGAATTTCAGCCACTCTTGCGGCCCACGTGCAAACCATCCGGTCATTCATATCTTGAATTGATCGCCGACTGGCTCTTGATTCCCAGAGTTTATATCTTGAGAACTACCGACCTGAGCGAAGACTTCGATGATATGGTGTCTGAGATAGGGAAGGCGCAAGAGGAAACCGAGCAGTCGGCCAAGATTCCGATGAGTCGCCTCCCCAGCACACGTCACGCTTTGGAGGCTGAGAAGAACTCTCTTGCCGTCACTATGTCGCGCCTGAACGATAAGAAGAGCTTACTTCTGAATTAGGCTGTCGATAGTCAGTCATGCATCTCTCGACTAGATGTCCTGTGGGAAGACTCACTGGGCAAGGGTAAAGATAGACTCCAAGGAAGCACACCTCTAGGTCTGTATCCCCAAAGTATGAAACTTAATTCCCAGAGTAGGTTTCTCCTGGTCACCGTCATTTGTTACTAGCTACGGAGGAGTCATCGATGATACCTCCGGGATTATAGACCTTCTTGATCATTGTCTGAGCAGCTTGCCCGCTATTGGTGTGCATAGAGCTGTGTCGTGGGGGTAATGCAGAAATCTGAGGTGATGTTGGGCCCCAAGCTAGCGATGATCGCGTTGAGCAGAGAATGGCGGTGGCGGAGGCGACAACTTGTATTGCGTAGGCGTTACAAAGAATCACATGAAGCAGACGAACATAGTGTTCTACGGTAAGAATGGTCGAACAAACTGAGTATGGATGCTCACGACAGCTCACGATGTACATGCAGATCATGCTGACTTTGAATCTGCTCAAGATAATCGTACCTGTCGGATATCGCCGTTGCACAATCCATAGTGCTTCCAGAAAGTGAGTAGCATCTTTCCCCGGGTATAGTGACGATCTGACTTGGCCGTCCCCAGTCTTGAGTGCATCCGCAGGCGGTAATCCCAGGAAGTTTAAAGTCAGACAATACAGGCATAGCAGAGAGATATATAAATGTCCTGATCGACGATACAGATGCTCTGAAACATCCTTCACAGCCTTGGCCGAGGCCAAGAGGTCGAACACGATGTGGCAAACTTGGAGGGTCGACGTGTAGATGAGTTTGTAGACCTCGGACGAGTTCGTGTCGAAGTTTGAAGGACAGTACCAGGTCGATGTCGCAGAAGGACAAGAGATCATCCCAATCTCGACGGTCCCAATCCTGTCGCCAACACTTTTCAGATCCTGTGGATGACTGACAGGGAGGCCTCAAAAGTACTCCCTGGATCAAAGACCTGGTCTCCTGCTTTTTGTGTAACATGACTCCGCTGGAATTACGAATACTGCAGGGCATCACCCCTTTCAGGTAAGCTTCAAGATCAAGGATCACTTTCCAAGGTCGCTGTCTTCCCAGAGACCGCTCGCCTTCATAGGGAGTGCAGAAAGGTCGATCAGGTCAGTGTATTGGCGATAGTGTTGCGGATCTCATCACGGTAGAGATTACCAGGTTAACAAATTCAGCATGGGATATGATGGTGTATCGCAATTTCTCAAGAGCCCGTTTAATGGACAGGGGTAGGGGACGTATACTGCAACAATGATATCCGAAAGCACATACCAAGGGGAGACAGGTCAGTGATCCTGGTCGGACTTTCTTCACTCCAGATGTCACCCAAATATCTCGTTCCGAGCGGGACCAGACGCATTGAGAAAGATTCAAGGACCTGATTGCTCCTCCTTGGTAGAAGAAGGCTTTCAGCTCATCATCCAACCGATTGCTTGGTTGATGGTTGACCTCATGGTCGGATGTATTTGTAGCGTTTCGAACATTGTCAAACCTTCCGTTGCCAGGTGTTAAAGTTTTCTTATCTCGTTGTGGTCTTGAGAGTCTTGTCCAATAAAAGATGGAAAATCTTGATCGATTAGGCTAGCCGTGCTAACCAGTGTGTTATACGCATTTTGCATCTCCTACTCGGAAGTTTGAAAATCGCTCAAGGGAACGAGGCTACTGATGGCTCTTATGTTGGCAGCATTCTTTTCCAGATCCATGAGTCTGAGACTTTGATCAACATCGATAGATCACCTGCTCCCACACAACGGACGACTCTCTCGGCAATTGGTAAGTGTCCTTATTCTATGGTCGTCCCTCATGAGCTGGCTACTGAGAGAGCATATAAAAAACGCCCAAGAAGAGAAGCCACAGGAAATCCTCTAAGCAGGCAGCCAATAATCATGCAAGTCAGCTTGAAGATCACCCAATATCTCGAAAATGCTCAAGCAAGAGCGGAGAATCATTGGAGATCATTCTCAAGAGAACATGGTCGATCAGGTCCGTGAACCGACCAGAGTATCGTAGTTCTCGCTCAGCAGCGTAGACGTGATGGATTCGTCTAGCGGAGACTTATACAAGCATTGTAATCAGTCATCTACCCGAACAACGGTTAGGGTCAAGGGATACATAATGCGACGATATCTTCAGGGGTAGACAGCATGGTCGGAAGCACATACGAGAGAAAGCAGGTCAGTGGCCCTATTCAGGAGTTTCTCAATACAGCTGCTACGTACTCGGATCGTCTCAGTCGAGAGCAGAGATATCAATAGAGAATTCGAGGGCCTGATTGCTTCCCTGTGGTGAGGTCCTGGCCCCAGACTTCTACTCATCCATCAAGAATGCATTCGTCCCATCGTATTGCCCATGGCAGCCATTGACTCAGCACGCCTCTGGTCTTCCAAATCAGACTTCAACGATGCCAGCTTCCGACCAAGTTCATTCCTCTCGATTGTCAGTCTCTGATCCGAGTTCGATCCGAGATTGGCAAACTCGACCAATGAAGCAGCCAGAATGGTCTTTGCGCGATCTTCTATCTCAAGCATGTCTTGAACCACACGCTGAAGGCTCCTGAAGAATGTGGCGCGCTCTTGGTGGTCCTCTGTGAGTTGGTCGTAGCGGATACTGTGCTCTGCTATTGACTTGTGGGGCTTCGCAAGGTTTTGATCAAGACTTTGGACGACGAGTTTGAGCCTTGCGATGGTTGCGCGCTGTTTCATGTCTTCCAGGATAGAATTGAATGGCATGGTGATAGATGTGAAAGTAAGGTAGATAGGACTCTCGAGTCGCTTTGGCATGTGATCGACGGTGTAACTTGGTTGATTGTTGGCAAGATATTCAAGAGGGGACGAAGAACTGATGGAGTGGTAGAAGTAGGGCTCAGTTAGTCATAGGTAGCCGGCTAGCTTCTTCGCCTGTGGATTGAGCAAGTAAATATCTCAACAGTCATCAATTTCCTCAATCAAGTGCTTGCAGCAAGTGAGAAGAGAAAGTTAAGAACGCCATTTCCCTCAAGTACAGGAGCAAAGCTTCCTCAAGAATTATTTTGCATCTTTTCCCAGGCCACATCCAGAGCCTCAATCGCGTTGTCGATTTCCTCAATATCACGCTCGACTCTCGACTTGCGTTTCTCGTCTGCCAATGCCTCCTCAAGTCTGGCTCGCTCAGAGCGCTCAGAGATCCAGTGCTCCAAGTCCACTCGATGCCTTGACTCGACTTGCGCAGCGTATCGTTCAAGATCTGCAATCGAAGCCTGAGCGGAATCCAGCTGGCGCTTAAGAGTGGTGAGCAATGCAACTGGGATGGTCACCACACCATGCTCTGTGGCATGTGACTTTTCGATTGTTTGCTGAGAGGTGTCGTCTCTGTGATCTGTGATTTGCTTACTGTGACTCAACGAGGCTGGTGATTCTGGGAGTTCGTTGACGTCCTCTTCAAGCTTCTGGACGACGAGCTTGGGTACGACAATGTCGGTACGCTGGTTAATGAGTGACATGGTCTTGGGTGTGGATGCGAAGTTTACGGGATTCTCGAGTTGATTTGGCACGCGATTGACGGGATGACTTGGCTGGGTGCTGACAGGATATCGAAAGAGCTGTCGTCAAGTCGAAGGTCTCGAAGTTAAGACCATGTTGGGTCCTTCTTCCTAGTGTCTCCACAAGTACACGGTCATCCCCTTGGCAGCTGCTTGAACTGAGCAAGTAACCACTTCTAGCACCTTATCCAATTAAAGTTGATACGCTGGTGGCCGTCTAATTCGTACTAGCTGTTACGCTAAGGGTGAATCGAATCGATGCAGCAACTTACGCTGGGTCGGGTCACGATATTGCTCGGGGCCAGTACTTGTCAGACCCCCGGTGATTTGACAATCCCGCTGCTCAGATCTGCCTTTCTTGGTCCAAGAAGTTAGAATTCGGAGCTTACGATATGGGCTGAAGTTCGATATATGGAGGGACCGCGCCTTGGAAGACTGATAGACAAAGTCAGCGTTGGATACATGGCTGACGTGGGAGAGTCTGGTTGAGGGAGAATAGAGACTTGAGTGCAGTTCATGATGTGGACAGGGTGATACCAAATACGTATATCGGCTGGAGGAACCGCCAAGGCCGAGCGACCTCGGCCTGTGGAGCAACCCCAGACTTGAACGACCGCGTCACGAACAGCATGTGAATGCAAACATGATCTCTCGAATCAACACAAGTTTCTTGCCCAAGGTTTTCTGGACTAGACACGACTCAAGAGTAGGATGAAGGACACAGAGCAACAGCCATGGAGTTCATGACAAATCTGCAAAGCGGTCTCGATGACCAGAAGCCCTCCCTCTTCGGTAACCCATCGCTATCTGTCGCAACACAAGGCTTCACAGGACTGACGCTGCTACCAGAACTTCTGTCCGAGCAACAATTAGGTGCTCTCATACCGCCGTCCTTACGCTACCTTCTCGCTGTCGCGACCCACCGCCACCCCCGCTACCTCCTCCGCATCCTCAACTCCTTCGACGAACTCTACGCCTTCATCTCCCTCCTCGTCGAACGCCATTACCTACGCACCTACGGCGGCGGCTTCACAGAAAACTTCTACGGTCTCAAACGAGAAAGAGTTCTACACACCAAAGGCCACGAAATCCCTCGCGCATCCCTGGGAGCACCCGAACAAGTTCGCGAAACGCTCAAATTGACCAACAAAGATGTCTACAAGAATCTCCTGGTTATGGTACTGTTACCGTACACAAAACGGAAATTGGACGAACACTACGATATCCACGCCGCCTCTGCCAATATCCTGGGCCCTGCGTTCAGAGGAGACACACTACAAGATAATGTAACCTACAAACAACGAATATTCCACTACTACAAGTGGTTTCTGCGGAAGATATACCCTTCAGTGAATGCAGCATATTACTTCTCCCTACTGGCGTTTAACCTCGCCTACCTCTTCGATACCTCAAAATACCATAATCCATTCTTCTGGCTCATAGGTACCAGGATACGACGCATGAATTCAGCAGACTATAAAGCTATTGCCTCCGCTGCTGCACCTTTACCTGTTTCTGGTGCAAAGCCAGGTTCTCAGTCTTTACTAAGTCCCAGGACATTTACGCAGATTGTGTATCCGAGGTTACTCAGCAGTCTGAAGATTCTACTCCCGACTTCGATATTCGCGCTCAAGTTCCTGGAATGGTGGCATGCGAGTGACTTTGCGAGACAATTGAGCAGGAAAGCTGCAGAGGGATTAGAGTTGCCTGCGCCTACTATCACAGGCATACCAAAAGCTGTTCCGTCGACTGCGACAGCTCAAAAGTCTGGAGTCACTTTTGCTACTTCTGATGGTGAGAAGGATCAAGCGAAAGAAGAAGAGAAGGAAGAGGAAGAAAAGGAAAAGATTAAACCGCCAATCTCGGCGCAGACGAATCTACCCATCTTTACTGTCGCACCTCCAGCTGCTTCATCAAGCTGTCCAATCTGCTTGTCCGCCATTCAAACACCCACTGCGGCCCAGACAGGCTATGTCTTTTGCTACACATGCATCTTCCGCTGGTTGGAAGGTGAGCATCCTCGTCAAGTGGCTTTCATGCAGGGCAGTACGGAAGAGTCAGGGTGGAAAGATCAATCCGGTGGGAACAGAGAAGGAACCTGGGAAGATGGAAGAGGAAGGTGCGCGGTCAGTGGAAGAAGGTTGTTGGGCGGGAGTGGAGGTTTGAGAAGAGTCATGGTCTGAGTGGTCTGAATACTACTATGGTGATAGATCTAATCAAATGGTTCTGGTGGGTACTCAACCCGAGGCTACTTTTGCTCACAGTTCTCTGATGCCGACGTGGCGGTCTGCTCGAGCTCCTTCGTGAAGTTACACTCGCTGAGTGTGATAGTGGTCACGCATGCCCCTTGACTGTTGACACGTCTGACCCGATGCTCCACTCCAAAGTCTGGAGGATTTACAACACCCTTACCCTTCCATCCGGCTGGGAAATCTAATGACCGGGCATGAATACCTCCTGCATACGATACTGAGTTTGCCCTCTGCACCTGCCCACTTTGGCATCCTACCTGACAAGAAGATCCGGGGTTGTACCGCTGCATCTCTTCGGCTCTGGTAGGGAGACAGCGTGCGGCAGCCAACGGGTGACAGGCTCGGTGAGAAGCTTCGGCGGACTTTCGGTAATGTTCTTCCCAGCCGCGATGCAGCCAGTCAGCGGGACCTGCTTGACCTGCGACAGGGGGCTCCAAGCCAGGCGGCAGGTTGAGTTGAGGTTCCGTATATAGCTCATCCTCATCGCGAGTGGGGCCTAGCGAGAATCTGCGCTTCGCAGGTCGCGTTCGAGGAATGGGTGTTTTCTCTACACGGCGAGCTGGGCGCGCTAGCCGAGTTGTTGGAGATGGTGGTGGTGAAGAAGCAGAGGACGACGATGAGTCCGAATAATCAAGGTTGAAGATAAAGGAGTGATACTGTCTGAACCAGTCGATGGGATGCAGCCAAAATGCCAAGTTGGTAGATGATCGCTCGTCGGATGAGAGCTTTCTGGTGCTCGCCAACAATTCAGTGTCTTTTTCTTTGGCCTGCGCCAGATCGTGGAAGTGCGAATCTTTGCGGTTGATTTGTTCATCATTGGAATGATCTTGATGGTTGCCGTTCTGCCCCGAGATATTGGGTCCAGTCCTGGAGAAGACCGAGGTTCGTGGAGAGATGTCGAGCTCGTCTGCTGGACGATTCACATGCGGCGGCGAACCCTGGCGGGCGCCAGACATCATCGTATTTGGATCGTCCGCTATGTCAGATCCATTGACATTATCTGCAAATTGTCGATCAAAGTTCATCTCGCAGGAGGCCTTGCCCTTACGAGCTTCCTTTCGAGCTTCCTTGAGATCGACACTCCGACGCACACGGCGTACCAAGCTCAGATTCTTCCAGCTGACTAAAGGGAAAGACCAAGCTCTTGACCGGCTATCGTTGTGGGTAGACTCTATGGTCGTGGTAGAGCCGCGGAGAGGTACCCTCTGTGTGGTTGGTGGAGCTGTTTTGACTCTACGCAGACCAAAGCTCTTCCTTCTTCGCTTGGGTACTGGCTCCTCTGCTTCCTCGTCATCTCTTCGATGTGTCTCCACCGTGATTATACTGTCACCGATAGTCAGGACTTGCACAATGGCGTCCGAGGAGCCTGTGGAGTCATGAGCGGAAACATTGGTCGGTGCGTGATCTGGATCATGGAGCGTAGTCGCGAATTGGGCAGGAGAGTGTTCGTATACTGACGCCTTGGGGCTGGACCGGCGGTGAATGTGCGGTTGTCCGTTCATGAGTTCTTGTGCATTTTCTGGCTGGCTTGCCGCATCGCAGCTGTCAACTGCGTCTGCTGTGGTATCGCGAGATGAGAAAGCCCGTGACAGCCTTTTCAAGGTGGAAAGAGCCATGTCATCGACATAAGAGAACGTAGCTTCGAGAAGACACCTGTAGTTGAGGCGATGACGAGATGGATCCGATCCGTGGTTCGCACGGAGACTGAAATCGGGGAGGCGTGATTTGGAGGCAGGCAAAGAGCAAGCAATTCTTTTTTGGAGCTCCGTGAGAGGGGTGAGCTCCGCTTGAGCTTGGATGAGTTTGTTATAGGCAGTATGCTTTGACCGCGCCAAAGCATAACTACGACTCCACATAACCTCAATGCAGCTACATGACTGCTCTATGCGATGACTTCTTCCTCAACGCCGTCAACGTCTTGAAGTGATTCAGCAAGTTGATGGACAAAAGCATCAGCAACTTCGCCAACAGACTGGCCGTGTACGCCTTCATTCTCGAAACTCGTAGTGCGCTTGCCTTCGAGACCGCAAGCGACAATGCGACTGAACCACTTGAGATCAGTATTGATGTTGAGGCCGATACCATGACTGGTTATATTCCTGCGCAAGTGCACACCCAAGGCAGATATCTTGTCGTCGGGCGTTGTCCAAACTCCGGGATTTTCGGTAGTCGTTGCTTTGATGCCGTAGCGAGCGCAAGTCTTGATGAGGGTCTTCTCCAATAGGCATACGTAGTTCCTTGGCGATAGTCCATGTGTTTTGAGATCGATGATAGGATATGCGACAAGCTGACCTGGCCCGTGAAAAGTGGTTTGGCCACCGCGAAGGGCTTCATGGAATTCGGCATTGCCATTGTCCTTCAGGTATGTCTGCTGTTCTTCTGAGACAGTACCGACTTCGCGTCGACCGCACGTATAGACAGGAGAGAATTGAGCAGTGATGATGGTTGGCACTGGAGCCGGGGTTGTCGTCGGTGATGCCTTATGGGCGAGAAACTTAGTGACCAGATCCTGTTGCAGGTTGGCGGCTTTGGCATAGGGCACGATGCCTTGGAGTCTCAAATGGCGTATCAACATGTTCAATTGGCTAGCTCGTAATGACAAGGGATGGAGGTGATCTGGCGAAAGTAGAAGGCTCGGTCGGCGGCTGGTTTGCGTTGTGGCGAAACTGTGGCTGACCGACCTGTGGCTGTGCTTTCGGTCAAAATCGTCCATGTCCCTTCCGAATCAATCATCACAAGACAGATGTTGTCGCTATCACCAACGATATCGCAATTCGAACATCTAAGCCATTCTGTCATTCGCCATGCAGGACAACTACTCTATGCTCTGGCCAGCTTCTGCTACTAGGCACCATCTTTGGCGCTCGTCGAAGAAGCGGTTGTCCCAAGCATGATGCGCATCAGCCGTGTTGTGACGAACGCGTTTTCTCCATCAGACCAGGACCGGACTGTACCACAGGCATCATGGACACGAATTCGAGATTGAGAATGGCAGCCAGTGTTTAATGCCACGAACCACAGCGCCCATCGAAAACGCTGAGCATAACTATCTTGTCGTCTAGTCAATACCCGATCACCGGAACACAATCAGTCGATGGAAATGATGTGTCAGGTCAGTCACAAGACGCAACTCAGCTGCTCAACTGTCATGGTCTGTATGCATTTGTATCGATGCTGGTCCCCACTGATACAGGCGTCAACCGCACTGCTCGGCCAAACCCGGGATGTTACGATATTAGACTTGCTCCTCACACCACCCACTTTACCTTGTGACCACCCATTACAGGCAACCTTTATATTCTCTGATCATTATGACCCCCGTAACCAAAAAAAAAGCCGTGGTGGTGCAGCGGTAGCACACCCGACCTGGTAACCTAAGTCCCTAAGCTCGCTTACCTAAGTCCCTAATTCTCTCTCTCGAGGGTCGGGAGGCCGTAGGTTCGATCCCTACCCACGGTGATTCTTTTTGCTATTTGTCCTTGTTCTGGCTTTTTCGTCTGCAATGGGAGTATCATTTTGTCGTTCTCGTACGTTTGGGCTCATCACAGCGTCGTTCGGCCGACCAGGCTTGCGTTTGCGTACACGAACGACGACGAATGTGATCGAGCAATTCACTATGCTGTCGAGTCTCGCTCTAGTGTCTTTTCGCCTTCACAGAAGCAAACAATCGCGCTTTTGGATGTCGCAAACTGCTTGACACATTCCACCTTACCCCTAAGCACGTCCTCATTATCATGGCAGACCCCCGATCCTCTCCTGGCGAGCCTCCACCTTTGCCAGAAGCCACGAGTGCCCCAAGAACCGGCAGAAACGTCGTGATAGAGTTATCCGACCATTCTGACTCCAACTCGGACGATGTCCATCAGAGCACAGGAACCACAGCACAACCCGATTCAAGGTAAACCCCAGATCCAAGTTCAAGCCCAAATATTTGCCAATCTGACAAGACACAATAGATCCTCGACGCAGAACCTCTTGAGTCAGAACCAAGCCCTACAGGATGACCTTTTAGTCGTCAATGTTGAACTCAAGACTTACAAAACTCTTCATGCGGAAATCAAAGCTGCACATGCGGAAAGCAAGAGTGCTTGCGCGGATGCCAAAGCTGCATGTGCGGGAATTGTAGCTGAGCATGCGGCAATCAAAGCTGAACATCTGAAGATGCAAGCTGAACGCCAGGAAATGCAAGCTGAACGCAAGGAGATGAAAGCTGAACACAAGCAGATGAAAGCTGAACACAAGCAGATGAAAGCTGAACATGAGAAGATGATGGCTGAACATGCGGCTGCCGAACTTGATCCCTACGACACGAAGTCAGCCTCTGGCCTGCCTCTCGTAGACAAATACGATGGCACTCACGTTGCTCCGGATGTGATGGGAGACGCCGAAAGTCCCTTGGAGCCTAGTCCTGATCCCTACCAAGGTCTTCCCTCCCCCGAAAGAAGTCGCACACAATTTGGAGAAATGTACGTCAGCTCAGAGGATCCCTATAGAGCTCCGGACCCCTACGAGGTAAGTCAAGGCTACCATAATCTCAATCCCGAGTGCCTACTAATTCAGGCATCTTCGGCAGTTCTACCGCCCCTATGGGTTTGGCCCAAGTCCAACCCGCAATCCAGTCGAGATTCCGAATCAGCAGTTGCATCGTCTCCCAGCATCTACTACAACTCGTGGTCCCAAGAGTCCCAAAAGTTTCTATGTGCCATTCCAGGAGTCGTCAAGTTCCCCTGAATCCTTGAGAAATGCAACGAACTCGGCAAGTCGCAAGAAAAAGCCTTCGCAGAGGAATTGACCAGCATCTCAAAGGAGTTGCTAGTGTCGAGGCTAATGGAAAGAGACAAAGAGGTTCACGACGAGCATTGTGGATGATCTCTTTTGGATACAGAGCACAGCATGCACGTCTGGGTGGATGCATCAGCGGAAGAGAAGGCAGATAGAACAATGATACTTGGTATATCCTTGGAAAGCGCACTTCTGCGTTGTGCTTATTGGATTCAGACAGATGCTACTTCCAGGCAAAACTTTGTTCGTTGTTCATATTGACCTTTTTCGATCATTCAGGCCTAGCTGTTTGCTCCTTGTATTTTCTGATGTCCTGCTTGTCGATAGGATAGTTGCAGTGCGAGCAGCGTTACCGGCCCCAAGATCGTGCTTGCCCTTGGTCAGGCACTTTCCCAAAACTCGAGCAGACGCGCAACCTTCGCTTTGACTTGGCACTCTCATCACTCGACTCGATTACCACTCCCAAACTTCTACACGAGCTTCGCAGTTGTATTGGCTTGGATTTCGCACCACTCGTCGAGCGGACACGTTCCTCCGATCATGGCGAACAACCTCAACTCCGCCCCAGCCGACTTGCCAACAACGGAAGGAACAATCGACGACGATGTCACGCACTTGATAGTCGACATTGCCGAGCTTCAAGAGCACTTGGAGAAGACTGCTAGGATTGCTGCAAGGTAACTTGCGACGCGTCAGTGTCCATTGTCATCAAGTTTCTAACCTGGTCAGTTCCCATACACCAATACCCAGCCCACCCGAGTTCGATCTCGACATGTTCTACGAAACCGTATACATAACGAACTGGGAAGAACTACTCGAGAGCTCCGAGGAAAGAAACAATGCCCAACTTCGCCAGGACTTGATCAGGGTAAGAGTTGCCGCAGTGTTGAGTCAGCAGCACTTGCGTGACAAGATGACCGACCGCCTCAAGACTTGGCACCAATACCTCTTCGATTTCCATACCAAACCGCGTGATCAAATCACACCCTCCGACCGTAAGGAAATCTCCAAGGCTTCCTCGGAGATCGCGTATTTCACGAAGCGTATGTCATTGTCAGCTCCCGATCCCGACATCATCCCCAAGATGAAGCAAGTCGCAGAGTACCTCAATGCCGAAGTCGAATGGCACACCCGCGAGCTACGCGATGAAGTATCTGCCAGAATCGGTGCGGATGAGTCGACTGCCGACGTGTAATGAGGGTAGCAAGCAACTCGTTTGGCGGCACAAGAAGAACACCGAGTGGACATTGAGATGGACAAAGACTCCAAGAGTGGAGATCATTTAACATACTTTGCTTCAAGTATTTTCAGGCCAAGGAGATTGCATGGTGGAACATGGTCTTGAGTCGAGAATAATGGCTTTTTTGCTCGAGCCAACCAAGCACAAAAGCTTTTGATATGATTACAAACAATTATGCCCTCCTTTCACTCGATTCTTACGTCTTCGCTTTGTGAACCAGGCCTCTTCTTGCTTGATCCAGTCGTGACGATTGCTTCGCATGTGTCCTTTGTTCTCCTTATGCCAAGACAGCACGGATATCACAAACTTCTAGATCGTCAGGATGTTTTGCTTCCATCAGACAAAGTCAAGCTGTATCAGATTCTAGATCTATCTACAATAGGCTCCTTTGATGGTCAGCACTCACCTCTGGATATATATAGGTGTATCCATCGCCCATCAAGACTTCTGTCATTTCATTCCATGACCAAGTCAAATATTATATCTATCTCTCTCAGGACTTTTACTCTGACGAGAATCTGTGTGGCTACCCGTCCTCTCCGGAGGAACCCCCAAATCTTTCTGGAGCCACCTGGAGACCCCTACTATCGGCATCACCACTGCATTCTTGCACAACCTCGAGAACAACACACACTCGCTCGGTACGATATTCGAATCTGCTCATCTCACCACGCCCTACAGAGTGGAAACAAGTACGACATTCCTCTGAACTCTCAACGCCACACCTCAACCTGGCAGAAGGGTTACTCGCGAGTCGAACTCTGAACTTGCTCGGCTAGGTTAAGTCGACGCACTTGATTATATGATACCTCAGCAAGAAACTACTATCGAAGTATATACCTCTCCTTGACCGCTGAGACAAGAAATCAACGGTCACGACCACCTGACAAGAAGTCACAAGGTTGACATCAACATAAACCACCTTGGCTGGCTATGCAAAGAGGCCAACCTCCGCCCTGGTCATCAAGAAGACTCCATGGCTCAAACTCCCATGTTCTGGTTCATGCAGTTTTATCCCTGGTTTTTACGCAAACACAAGGACACCTTTCGCCTTTTCATCGGTCACCTGGCGAACTACAAGCACCGCTGGGAAGTCTGAGTTCACTGAGAGGTCTTCGCGAGTCTCCCACTTCATTCCGCCACCTACGACCATAGCGACGAGCAGTCTGAGGACGTCAAACTTGAGATCACTGCAGTTCTCCGCCAGCATATAAAGTGGCATCCATCTTTCCTCAAGGTCTTCGATATGGATCAGATGGTGCAAAAGGTCAACCACCAAGTGACGCTCGTGGGTCAGAATCTCCATCATCTCGCCATCACCAAGGTTCTGGCTCGCTTTCCGGGGCTTGTGTGTGAACAACATCCAACAGAGGATCAGAAGATGTACCAGATCGACGATACTTGGTCAAAGTTCCCATTTTCAGAAAGCGAAGAGCAGAGAGAGGAATGCCTCTACCGAGTTCTCACGCACAAGCTCAATAAAGGGGACCAGATCATGTGTCAAGCATCCCCTTCCTCGCTGTTGCAAAGGTCTGGTTCGCTTCCTGTCACCAAGAATGGAGCCAGCGCTCTCGTCAAGCAGTCATCAATATCAAGCAATACATTACATGATGCTTCGAGGATTTCTTGACACGCTGATCCCCACAGCCTTTCGAATCCCCAATCCCTGGGGTCAAGCCTGGTATGCTCTAAGTTGGAAATCTTGGATTGTGACAGGAGCGATCCAAGCTTACAAAGGCCGCGAGCTGACCATTGTACATGCCCTGACACTCGTATATATGGCACACGGCAAGCCGCCCACGAACGAAGCAGCTCGCATGTTTGCCACAATTCAGGTCTGGAGACCAAACGAAAACAGGGCCGGCATGTATCCCATTAGCAACGTCGCCCTCAAGGCGAGGAAGATTGCTACGACAATCTGGCCAAATTCTAGACCGTGTCGACTTACCAAGATCGAGGTTCTACCATCGCACATGCTATGATCTTTGGAGAAGTAGATGAGCACGCCAGTAGTGCCCTCTCTTGTTCGACTCATGACCTTTCATCAATTCTTTCACATCAGCGAGACGCTCAGGTCATGCGGCACGATTCACCAAGAGAATCTCTGAAATTCAAACACAAGAGACTAACGTTCCAGCTATCGTCATTCAAGGTACGCAGACCATATGCGTCCATACCAAGGTCCCTCACGCAGTCTTGAATAGGGAGAATCAAGTTTGTATCTTCACTCATAATAACGTAGTGAACTCGAGCAGCAGACACACTTGGTAACAGAGGAGATGCAAATTATGCCCAGATAAGCATACCAGTGAACTTCGCGGCTGAGGAGAAGCTCCAGCGTCATCTAGCATGGTCCGATGGCAACCTTCCTGGCATGCACCAATGGATTAATGGACTGTCAGAATCTTTTGTGGACAAAGGCTTCGATACCCGCGCACAATTTCCTCGTGCGGTCATGCTCATATTGTCATCGTCACCCCATCCCTACCGGCGCAATCGACTCCCGCACCGGCCTGCGTACCACTCTCAACCAGGTTCACGATACCGAAGAACTGGTCAACTTAATGATTGAAATGAACGACAAGCTTGTGACTGGCGAAGAGGCTGTTGAAAGTATGACGGCTAACAATGACCTGCTGGCCGAGAGAGAGGACGAGTCGAGAAACCTGCTGGACGTCACCATCGAAGAAACCGATGAGTCCACCAACTTGCTGGAAATTACCTTCGAGTGACTCGGGGCCGCAAGAGACACAGGACAGGGGTTGACTACTCATACCGCCACTCCGAACAACAAAGACACAGATGCTACGTAAGCCGCCATCAGCATATCTGGGTTCTTGACGGACTGCGAAACCAAGATGATGCGCTCGCCAAACCGCAGTCCACGGTTTGAGTATTAGTAGATACCCCCACAGAGTAGAGTACACCAACAGCGGTCAAGACAAAACGACGCGCACATTTCAGCAAGTTCTCTACCATGGGGAATTCACATTGACTGTTCTCATCAATCTGTTGGCGCTGTTCATCGGCAATCAGCCATGTATGCTCACTAAAGATCAATGTCATATCATCGTCTCGATTGACTTCGAGGGTGGGCGAGATTCTTCAGGCGAGAGGGTCACGACTGAGGCAGAAGACTCCTTCCTCGACCCTCAGCTCCTGATCAACTCAACAGACATGTTCAGCGACAGCAGATAATCCCTATCGCACCCCAGCTGATCAGATTCCAGGCGGGTATCTTCAGACACCGGCAACTAGATTCAGGGCCTTGCGAGAAAGCACCAGAAGCTCAAGACTCTGTCAAATTCGTGAAGATAGCCGAGCTATCAGCGCACTTCCCAGCATTGGAAGAACTCTCCTTCCTTGCACCTGATGTCCCATGCATCAGAGCTGACATGTAAGTTGCCCTTGAGCATCTTCTCCTTGTTGATACCTCTGACTAACGATGCGCAACAGGAATTCATCCATCAAGCAGTGGGCCGAGAAGATGCTCACCATCGCGCTCCACATCAAAAAGTTCGAAGCCAGCATCTCCAGGCACAGAGGTGTGGACATTCAAGTGCTGCATGAGCATACTGGAGACACAGTATCCTGTTCTTATAGCAGTTATTCGGGTGGTGGTTTCGCCTCCACAATGCTGAAAATCCTGGTTCCCAACTGAGCTGCACTATCTTGTGTTTCTTTCCCAAATCACATCAGATGTACACCACTACTGTTCGGTGGCAAGAAGCTTTGGCTGAAGACACAACAGGTTCAAGTAGACTGTTAAGACCACCAACGAAGCATTTGACTGGCTCTCGTAACTCGAGGGATCGCCGCTGAACGGTCCTGGCCAAGTCAAGATCGCCGAGGAACTGGTACATGGCTTGAAAAGATGTATCTGGTCGATCTGGCTCCCTTGTGGGGGCTTTATAGCTACGCTGATCACCGTCACCGGCCAAAATCAGGGGGTGAGACTGAGTTCGACGAGGAAATGTTATCCCAAGAACAAAGATTTGAGGGGTACTTTGGGCTCGAGGTGATACCACCCTGGTGGTGTATTCCACGCATCGTCTCCTGTCTGATCAGCGCACAGGACTTGAGGTTTCGGGACCTCGCTGAGGGAATCGCCTGGATCGCCCGATCAGTAGTGCTATGAAAGTTGCTCTGGAGAGACAAACTAAGAGAGGACACAGTTTCAAAAGACCTCAAAACCGCTGCAAATTGTGGTCATGAACGACCAGATGGAATACGCAAGCTTGAACATGCAAAAGCCCGCCGATATCAGCTTAACATGACCTAAAGACATATCGCAGCAGTATATCATCGAGGAGGGATCCGTGTAGAACAAGCATCCTGTGCAAACACTTATATCCTGGTATCCAAACAACACTTGGTCACCAAAGAGGAACTCAAAGTGATGTAAGACGAGCTTGGAGCTTTGCAAGAACAAAACATTGAGCTCTCGAAGAAACAGGGGCTCTCAAGATCTGCGAAGACCATGCTAGAAACAACCATCTGAAATGCAACAACTTATGCCTTGGTCACGATGATATCAAAGATCGATTCGTCGATCTCTACCGCAATAACTCCTGAGCCTCCCAGGAACCTCTTCCAGCAGAGGGTGAACGAGCCTTTAACGGTGAGACAGACGACACCATCAATGCGCAGCCCAACACCATCCAAAAGAAAGGGTGTAACTGTTCTCCGCCATCGAGACGTTGGAACAGAGACCTGAGCAATCACCTGCACTGTAGGGAGTCGCGACAAGGCAAATGCCGAACTCAAGGGGGACCAACAAGCCCATCAGCACTCCAGACGCGAAGAAGCTTCACGCTGGATATGCAAAATCAATCGACGTCCGCCACCTGCAGGTCAGTTTCAGTGGCTCAAAGCCAGAGGAGATCCACGGAGCGTGTAGAAGCACCAACATCAAACACGGTATTTCCCTCCACTGTGTCACTATACGCACGACTAGCGACAAGGATTACGCACTGTACGCCAAGAACATCGACATTCAGCACTTCCGTTGTGACTTCAAAGGCCTAGGCCAAAAGGTCAGAGCTCACGGTGACTGCAAGTCCCTCAAGAGCTACAAGTTTTATATTCTATTGCATGATTATGTTCTCAACCGACGCCGACTTTGTAACGCGACTCTGCCCTGAGCATCGCTGGTGTCATATTTGTGTCAACTCCATCCACTCGGTAGCCACAAAGAATACTCGCTGCTGCGATAGAATGGTCGGCTACTCAACGATTAGAGACCATCTACCTCAACCAGTCGCAGCATTGTACGAGATGAGGCAACAATCTGGGTTCAAGCCTCGGAAAGAGCCAGAGCTCCATAACAAGCTCATGGAAGATTTGAAAGACTGGCAGATGCAGAACCCCCACCTGGCATTTAGTGATGCCGCTCGCGAGGTAATGGAGCATAAGGATGCACTGATCACAGAGCTGCAAGCTCAACTCAAAGCCTGCAAAGATGCAAGCTCGCAGAACGCAGAAAAAGGAGCGACTGAGTTCCCAAAAAGCGACCTGAAGGACGAGCTAGTGAGAATGAAGATACGCATCAAGGATTTTGAGCGCTCAAACAAAATTCTCAGAGACGAGAACACTGAGGAGATTGCAAAGTTCTCGCAAGCCGCAAAGGCTCGAAAGGCTGCAGTCTCAAGCCTTAAGTGGCTGCAGGACGCTTTTGACGCCGAAGTACCTGCTGTCGAAAAATCCATCAGGGTGATGCTTGAGAGAGCAACTGGTCTTGATGCCGGAAACAAGGCTGAGATCGTCAGTTAGACCATCATGGTTGCCTCCCGTGGCCTGAAGATGACTGAGGCACACTGCTCCAAGAACTCCCGCAAAATCATCGTTCAGACCATTGTCGCTTCCGGCATCGGTAACGGTGCCTGTGCCGGATGTCGTTGGAGTGAAGCGGCAAAAGACTGTGACTATTACAATGGCAAGTCGGAGACCAAGTCCTCCACGGGTACGAGCACCATCCCCTCGGCAAACCAGACTCCACGCCACCGCCGCAACAAGGCCGTCCCCAGCATCAGTATGTCCAACTCTCCCGTCCGTTCTGGCCGCAAGAACGCAGACAATGCTGCCTGTGAATTCACT
Organism: Aureobasidium sp. EXF-12298; assembly: GCA_024195555.1. Taxonomy (NCBI): domain Eukaryota; kingdom Fungi; phylum Ascomycota; class Dothideomycetes; order Dothideales; family Saccotheciaceae; genus Aureobasidium; species Aureobasidium sp. EXF-12298. Next base: position 21,250 of record SWBJ01000009.1, on the reverse strand, counting down.
CCATCATGCCTCCTTCCTGCTTATATCACTTTGATATCACACAATTCGACTCACCCTTTCCCTCTCGATTATAATCCATCTTCTTAGTTGACTATCCTCTCTCGATCACCTTTCCTCTCCAGTCACAACATCGTCAAAGCATGGAGTTGCAGAGATTCTAGAGAAGGAAAGATACCGATACAGCATCATCAGCGTGGAGTTTTCAGCCTTGCAAGGCCCACGGCTCTGATCCAAGCTATTCGCCGAGAACCTTAGATCTGATGAACAGATGCTTGACATCATGTACCTTCGGCCGATCGCAGACGTTCAAGACGAATTTCAAACATTCTGTTGTAGATTAACTGGCTTTTCTTTGACCTTCCCCATTGATGCAATTGGCCTAGTGCCGGTCGTCGAAGAGGAAGACGGGTGGTCTGACTGATGACCTGTGAGTCGAATTCAGAGAAGTAGATTACCTTCAAGCAGCTGGCCAACAGTACAAAAAGCTCGTCTCTGAAGTGGGCCATCAGCTCGATTGATAACGACGAGAGCGAGGATGGAGACCAGATAGGAGAAGCTACCGAGATGTAGGCTGGAACTGTCTCTTTCTGGCCATACTCTTCGCAACTTCTTCTCCGTAAAGTCTCCTGAGGCAATCCTTCCAAGCTGCCCTCCAAAGGACACATTGCTTGCACTTGTCTAGTCTATTATGCAAGAAGTTCGCTAGTGCAAAGACTGCCTGCTCTTCAGTCCCTATCTCACTCTTAGGCAGCCCCTGGGTAAAATCGAGAAACGAGAGTATCAGCTCGGTCGCTGTAGTCGACAGTGTGGAACCTCCCTGCTGAGTCTGGACGCCAGTAAAGAGATCAACTCTGAGACTCGGCAGCTCTTTCTCATTGACAGCAATATATGGCTCCTGGATGCATGACTCGGGTTCCGTGACGACGACATCTGGAACAGAGGAGCAGTGAAAACACCATGCCAAGCACGTAGTCAAAGAGACCAGCCAGGAAATTGCCGAGCCATTGTCATCGAGGTGTTTCGGTAGCGAGAATGTCATAGTTTTGAGATTGAGGTTCAGCGGCAGATCTTCCGTGTGTATGAGGCGGAGTGCCTCCCTGACCATGGTCGCGTCGCACGAGTGGAACGTATATGAGATTGGCGTGCCAGGTGTGTAAAGCAACGTCTCGCCACGGATAAGTTTTGGACTGCGAGAAGTGGTAGGTCTGTAGGATCCATGTCCTGACGGATTTGAGATGGTTGTTAATCCCTTGTTGACTGGCAGAACTGGATGCGGGACGGGAGCGTCACATTGGGAACGGGTACGTTTGTTGCCCTTGAGATTGATTTCATTGTCCATAGGTTTCTCCAGGATGGTGTATCGTGTATCGTGTATCTGGGCTTGCAAGTCCAGATTGCCCTTGAGTTGACTGATAGTATGCGAGGAGATGTAGCAGCGGCTTGAAGCTATATCATCCCATTTTGTAGGAGTTGCTGCTGCTGCCTAGTCGGTACAGCAAATCCACATGAGCAAAGGGATGGCTCTGACAGGATGATCGCCTGGGAACGCAGGCACAAAGGGAAGGGGAAGAAGTTCGTTACAGCCAAAAGAGGCGAGACCGAGGTGAAAGGTTTGAATAGATGATAAATAGATACAAAGAAGTGGATGATGAGAGATGAAAATCAAAGTTGAAAGTTTCGAACGCCGTGTGATGATGAACAGCGATGCATGAGGGCTTGGCGCATAGCTGTCGTGTAACCCATATAACTCCTCCACTGATTGTCGACCAGTATGCAATAGTAGTAGACCGTCAAAGAGATTGGTTCGTGTCGTCGGCAGAAGCTCGCTAGGAGTGAGTCGATGGCTTAGTCGCGATGAAGAAGGTCCTTGACCTTTTGCTTCAAGCTGGGTGACGACTTGAGCGAAGGGTCGTCTTGCTTCTCGTATTCTTCTGCGACTACATCTTGTTGCTCAACACCCTTGGCCCAGCCTCCAGGGACAGTCTCGACACCTCTGTCTTCGGCGACAGCGTTTGCGTCGAAGATACGTTGGCCTTTGGGAGCGGCGCCGGGCGATGGAAAGTCTTGTCTCTCTGCGGTCGGGGGAGCCAACTTGCTCTGGGAGCTCAAGTTGAGGCCCTCTGGTGGAGCTTGGCGAGATCCGCGTCTGAGGGTGGCAGAGTTGTCGGAGGGAGAGAGCTCAGAGGAGGAAGAGGCTGTAGGTGCCGTCTCGACGGCGGTAACGATGGTAGGCTCGACCTGGCTGGACATTTTGGACCTGTTGTTGTGTGTGTTGATTTGGGTACAGGTGGTCGATAAAGTGTGGGTGGATGGTATGTAAATAATCGTTGGGCGGACAGGAGTATTTTATCTATCGTCTGGATGGTTAGTCGCGCTAGGGCCTACGTCACGGTTGGGCAGGGTTTGACCACTCCAGGGCATGATTTGCACAGCTCCACACAGTTCCCGTGTGGTAAGCTCACGGATACGAGACATAAGCAGAGAAAGATCTGACTCGGCTTGCGCGTCTGGAGAAATTTCCTCAGGAACAGCAAATTGGGTGAGCGTGGCAGTGTAACTCCGTACAGGCAGATCCAAGCACAGATACTTGTATACGATGCGGGTGAGATTTCACTGCAGGCTATAGGTGCACGCTGCGACAAGCATGTGAAGATGGACGGCATGCTGAAACAGATAAGCACTCATGAACAGTCGCACGGCCCTGACTGCCTTCGTCTTGAGAAAAAGCAGTCTGCGATGTACAAGATATGTTGGTCTTTGATTTCTTTGAAGACTTGGGAGGCACAAAGCCGTATTCTCGTAGTCAGTTGTGCCATCAGTCGAGATTGAAGCTCTCTCACTCGAAATATACCGTATCATCCAACCATGGACATTTATCAGAGTCGTAGCCTACATGGTGACATGTCTGCAGCGTTCGCACATTGTCAGTTTTGCTTTGTTTTGTCCGAAGCGTGGTTGAAGTTTTGTGCAATTTTTGTCTGGAGACGCAACCTCGAAGCAAAAGGTCTCGACCCTTGTTCACCCCGCACTTTTCGTACGTCACTTTTCAGAGCAAAGACAGCGGCAAACATGCACACTCGATCCGCAACAAAGGCCTGAGAAAGACACAGTACAAGCAAGAGGAGGACGTGCAAACAACATGGCGCTTGATCAGCAGCGCAATTGGACCATTTCCATGGCCGAGAGCCTGCAGGCCGTCAAGAACAAGACGGCCGCCGCCAAAGACTCATCACTCGATCAATCATTACTATTCCCAGTCCGAGACGACGACCCTAGATCCCATAACTACCGCGCAACCGAGCCCGCATACCTCCCCGATGAGCTTGTCCTCGAGATACTCGAATACGTCGCCATCTCGCCCGAAGCTCAAAAGTCGCTGTACACATGCTGTCTCCTGTCGCGACAATGGCACTCGGCCGCCCTCCCGTACCTCTACAGATACCCAAAGATCTACGGCAAGAACTACGAACCCTTCTGCCGCACCATTTGCCCCTCAATCAACCTTCGCATCAAGGAGAGCCCTCTGGCTAGCCGCGTCAAAGTCCTGAACCTAGGCATGCTGGTGCATCACAGTAGCAAGAGTGTTACAGCAAGAGTCCTGCGAAGAACAGAAGGAAGCCTGGAAGAGTTCGTTGCACCACAGGCCTCGTTCGCTATCAATAGCTATGCTGCCCTGTCGAAGTCGCACAATCTGCGCAGTCTGGACCTATCGCTCGTGTCCGAAGCACAACCCTTGGACATGCTCTTCAAGTCGCTCAGATCATTGAACCACCTCGAGCGCTTGCGATTCCCACGTTCCTCTGGCTTTGGATCAAATACTGTCGATCCTGACTCGATCATCTGGCCTCAGGCTCTGAAGGACCTTCACATCAGCGGTGGAATCGATGCGAACTTCCTCTATGGTATCGTCCACTTCCCTCGAGCCCTGGAACGCTTGACCATCGAACACTGTCCGCAAGCAAAATCTCACGCCATCCGCCAATTACTATCGACGCTCTCTCGCGCACAACTACCTCTAAAAGCACTATCACTATCACACCTGCCGCGATTGGGCACAAGCTCTCTAGATCCTGTGCTCGGTCTCTTCCCTGACCTCGAAGAACTCAGCGTCAGCGTCGACTACATCACTCCCGCTATCTTTAATCCTGATTTCCAGGAGTGGCAATCCGAGGACACTCCCAATTTCCTCAATCACAAGTTACGCATGCTCAGCTTCACAAACTCTGGCAACCCTGGCGTCGACGACAAGTTTTCCCCAATTGATGTCCTGTTGACACTTGACGAGGGCTCCTTTCCGGATTTGCGCCGGGTGAAGATTGCAAAGAGCTTGGGATGGGATCGTGGCGAGACTCGAGATGAGACCGAAGCCCTGATCGACAGACTCGTAGAGCTTGGAACAAAGGACTATGAAAATAAGACAGGCGTGTATGCTAACATGACCTCGCATCAATGGAAGACTGCAGATTGGAAAGACTGGGCCGGTGTTTGGATCATCGACTAGTTTGGTCACAGCAGTGCGATTCTCTCATTTTTTGGATGAGCAAGCGACTAGCGTATCTTGAGGCACGCTTGGATTTGTGCATACCTCCGCACCTCAACTCCATGTCATCGCGTCCTGTTCTTTCGCTTGCATTTGTACATAATATAATGATTAACGACTTGATGGCCACATTCATACAGACCTAATCTTTACTCGTCTATCACGTAACTGCATCATGTTATCGCCACGACCCTGTGAACGGTAAAAACAATTCGCATCATCCGCTCGGCTCTCTTCAGGCACCAGTATTGAAAGCACTATCTGTCCTGATCTTTCGGCACAGAAGGCGACATATAGAAAACAGAAGAGGCCTTCGTCTGTACTTCGCGCCAAACAAAGATCACACCGATTCAAGTCCGAATACTGTGCTGCGTACAAATCATGTGGTTCGCAGCCTTCATCATCAGCCTCTTGAGCATAGCACTGGCAACGGCAACACCGTCAAATCTCATCAAACTGGTCAATCAATACCATCAATCAATATTTGGAACTAGGAAACCAGCCCCTCCACCGGCGAAACCATTCCCACTCCTGGCTCTCCCAACAGAGATTCGCCTCCAGATCTACCGCTATGCTCTTCCTCAACGCCAAACCATTATTCTCACCAAGCCATCAGCAGCGCATTGCCCATTTCCACCCACTTCCTCACCTCTCTCGATTTATCTCCCTCAGGTGTTCGAAAGGCTTCACTATGGATGTCCTTGTCAAACCCGCCTGACACCGCCATTTCTACCTCTGCTTCAGACTTGTTCACTCATACGCAATGAAGCTCAAGGACTATTCTATAGTACCAATGCTTTCGTGCTGAACATCGATATACCAAGGACGTTGCTCAGGATTCCTGAACTGCTTTCTCTGTTTGAAGATGGGGGAAATGTTTTGGCAATGATCAAAGACTTCCGAATCAGAGTGGGAGGCAATGTCATGGTTGACGTTTGTGGCCCGAGCACTAGGTGGAAAAAATATGGAGGGAGGGTATTGGTTGCTAGGGTGCCTGCTGATGAAATCACGGGGTTGTTGAGAAGTGAGGAGAACATTGGCGTGTGCGTTGATAAAGTACTAGATGGTGTGGGAGTAGAGGGAGGCGTCAACGCTGATCTTGTGAGGAAAATACTGGATGAAGTGTTTTGGAATTGGGAAGGCGGTGCTTGAGCTAAGGGGGAGGAATGATCTCGAGCATCATCCTTCAACTTACTCCCAGCACATATCGAGGGGAGGAGACAGCAAACCACACATGGGGCCGAGACGCTGCACAATGCTTTCGCAGAAAGCGTAGTGTTCACTGGAAAGTCTTGGAATAAGTGTCCTTCGTCGGACGGGTCTCATATCTGGACAACATTGTGTAGGTCGACAGGTCGCGATTGTTCGATGTGAAGATAAGCACTGGCTCCACCTTCCCTCTTCAACGGAGATGCAGCTTTGCTCCTCGCCTTTCACTTTTTTCTTCTCAGCCGCAACCAGAAGCAGTTACTCGCTGGAGCTTCAACCTCGTCCTCGATTCTTTGTTTCCATCTTCCTCATCGGCTTCATCCCCAGCTGGGCAACCATGTCCGACAGACAACTGGAACTACGAATCATCTTCATCCACAAGACTACTGTGGTCCCTCGCTTACATGCTCCAGCTGCGCATTGCGCAATCCTCGGCGAATGCCTATCACTTCGTGCGTTAAGACAAAATCTTCGTTTCCGGTTGCATGGAATACCGCTTCGACCGGTACCAACCAGACTGACAATTTCAACACCTTTACCTCGTACATGGCACACGAAGGATCATCACAATATATCGATCTACAGTACGGAGGTGGAAGACTCCGGGCTGTTGTTTCTTCGACGACAAGGATTGCCATATCATCTAGCGTGTCATGACACAACGTAACGCGAGTTGTCACCTATCGGCTTGCATTTCGATCTGGCAGCATATCCATTCTATTGTTCCTCAACCTGGAGTCTCTATCGCAGTCATAACCTCAAGAGCAGGCTCACCCATACGATCGCGTATTGTGATACTATAAGGCGCAGCGCATGCACAATTCGGGTATGGCTATGGTAGGTACAACCACCATAAGTTGCTTTCTCGACAGACTTATCTCTTTCTGGACAGTACTGTGCATTTACACAGCTGTTACATCAGTCTCTCCGGCCTTGAGGGGTTGAATCCCAGAGCTCAATCTCACGCCATACAAAAGCGGGACATTCCTCTTTTCTCTCTTTCCTTGTCTACAGACCGCAGCTCAGATAGCGATCACCCATCCATCCGTATCCTTTCCTGTCTAAACTCAATCAACCTCCGCCAGATACTTCGCCAGCATTCTCCAAGTTCACGACTTGGCAAGTCAATACTTCGCCAGCATCTTCCAATCTTGTTACTTGACAAGTCAATACTTCAGTCTTGGCACCAAGTTCTCCTTTCTCCACACCAGCACGACAAGTCCGGACTTGGGTCCATCCCACGGACCCGATCTTCATCCCCAACGTCAAGTTACCATCGCCATACTAATACAAGCCTCATCAAGACTTCGGCCGCAGTGCCAAGTCTTACGCTCGACATCAGATCCGCTCCAACTTGTGGTCAGACATGGAGCACGCTGTATGTTCCTCGATTGAGGGCCAAGCTATCGAAGTACGTCGAAATACTTGGAAGGGCAAGTTCAACTCAAGTTACCTTCGCTCCAGACCTGCCTTATCGGTCTACCAAGATTACCTCGAATCCAAGGTAGATGCACAAGACGATGACTTGGAGACCTTGAAAAGGTTCTGCCAACGCTACAGCTTAATTCCTTCTGTTGAGAGGATCGACTGGATCACCAAGGAGGCCAAAATCATCGACAAAGACCACCGTCTGAACCTCCCAATCTATTTCTTCATGCAATACTTCAAGTTCAAGATGTTTGTCTCGTACAGAACCGGTCAAGCTCGCTTGCTTGTGGGTCATCTCCCTCGTGAGACTGGCGATGAACTGGAGGTTTGGCTTGGCTGGCCTGAAGCGAAGAATGGTCGAAGACAACCCATCACAGCCGCGAAGACAAGGCTCTACCACATGCACCAAGCGCGAGAAGGTTTTGCTCCAATTGAGTTCGACCCAAAAGTGCGCAAATACATCGTATGGACCGAACCCTTGGAGAAGCTCTTTGGGATGAGTCAAATCCTCGTGAACAGAAACCTCAAGACGGCTACCCAAGTCCAGAATGCTATCTGTCTCAGTGTCGCGAAAGTGGTTCTACGCTTCCCAAGGCTTATGGAAGCAGTTCACTACGAAAAGCACTCATATCGTCAAGCCAATGTCAGCAGATTTCCCTTTGGCCGCCGGGGCGACATGAGAGGGGTACTCAGGCCACTCGTCTCTAGGCACCCCTACCAAGCAGCTCTCGACATCCTCAACTACGGACCAAGTCCTGCCGATAAAGCACACAGATGTCACCCTCCAGGCTCTGAGAAATATGCCGAGTGGTCGAAGAAAAGAAAGAGAGACAATTCGAACGACGACCAAGACGACTCCGACTCTGACGATGATCCGCTCCCACTCCGACGCAGAATCAGAACTTGACGAACCGGCACGTCAAAACAAGCCAGACTTGATGCAAGAGACGAAGTCTCTGCTTTCCATGCCAACATCTGATTTTTCTTTTGCCGACTTCACACTTCTGCGATTTCACGTTCTTACGATTTGACTTTCCATTTTTTTTCATGCGATCACTTTTACTTTCCACGTCAAGTCTTTCTTTTCACTCTTAGCACGGCGGACAACATTGGGGACTTGGTCAAAATTTCGAAAACGTAGCAAAAAGAGAAATCACAAAAAAATTGTTAAAGTAAAACTTGGTGCTATGTTCTTCGTTCAACTGTGAAATTTGGTGAATCTGTTCAAAAACATTGTTTAGTGTAAAACATATTCTTCGTTCAACTGTGGAGTCTGATCACTACGTCCAAGTGATCACTTGCTGGTTGTTTGTGGTTTTGGTATGTCACGTTCTGCTTGGCAACAAGCTCATGGTTCTTGGGACGCTCAAGCTGGGAAGTTTGACTAGCGACTAAGAAGTGACCATAACTTGACATGTAACGTGGAATCAAGCAAGCTACTCTTGAGCAATGTCAAAGGTTTTACGAACCTAGAATCTTGGGCTCTATGTTCTTGTATGCAAAAGTCGTGATGATCTGCGATTGGCTTATCGTTCTTATAACTTATATACCAGATGACTGACTATATGATAGTTATACAGAATTATACCAGTATGTACAACTTTATACTATCTTATACCAGTTAATACCTCTCCATACTTCTTTATACTAGCTTAACCTACTTTAGAATATTCCTACTTTAGAAGATTCCTACTTTTAGATTATTCCTACTTTAGATCATTCCTACTTTAGATCATTCTAAGGCTTATGGTATATAAGGTCCTCACTATTCCTTCTTCATTTCTCTTTCTGTTCTAATAATCTTAAACTCCTCTCTCCTCTAGTTATGATGCCTTCTACTCCTACTACTACCGAACGCGCGATTTCTGTTTCCTCTACTACTGGCTCATCTGCCATGTCTGTTATGGAAAACCAAGACGGGATAGTTCCACCTCCTCCCTCTAGCACTCGGTTTGTAACCCGCATTTTCACTCACCCTTCCCTAATAACTAACACATAACCAGAAAGACCCTCGGCCGCCCTCCAGGCTCTCGCTCAAAGCGCGAACTAGAACTCGAACAAGAGGTCAACCGCCTCAATGCCAAACGCACTGCCTACAAGCAAAAGAAACAGCATCTCAAAGAGCAGTACCAAAAAGCTCTCATTGAGAAAGAAGTCACCATTCAAGTAATGAAGAGGGAACTTGAGGTTAAAGAGCAAAGAATCCGACAACTTGGACAGCAGAATCGAGTATTGTATAGACAAGGTAAGTCGTTGTTTCTTCTCTGTTGTATAGCTTCTCTGATGGGTTCTGCAGGTATGCGCTTTCGAGATATGGCGCTCGTAAGGGCGAGGGCGGGGATGCCGGCGGCTTTGAGAATTGCGGAGGCTCGGAAATGAAGACTGCTACGAGGATCGTTTTCTACGATGGTTGGTGGAGGCTACTATGGATGATCTTTGCCGTGATCGTTTTGGTAGCATATCTTTGAGTAGCAGTGCAATTTCACTTGGTTCCATACAATCGACTGCGCTGTCTGACACATGAATTGGAGGTATGAGGACTCACACAGAGTGTGGAAAGTTCTAAATTGATACGTTCGACCTGTGATACGCTAGAAATCCAACACGGTCTATGATAAAGAAACAAGTAATAAGAAACAAGAAACACACAACGCCAGAACTCAACCGTCTAAGCAGACACGAAGTTCCAAAGAACCCACTTGCAAGTTCCAGGCCAAGTATCACCAGTGATAAGTTGAATACTGCTGTAGTTGTCGGAGGAACAAACAGTACCAGCGATACCCCTTCCGCTCACACCGCAAGCAACCCCACCATTACCATCCACAGTGCAAGTAAAGTAAGATTGGGAAGCACTGCCCTGTTGAGCAAAGTACAGAGGCGAGGTAACAGTGGTAGGAGCCAAAGCAAAAGCGAATCCAGCAGCACTGCCGCTTTGCACAACCATATGCTGGTTTGCCTCGTCGACGACAAATTTTGTAGCATCGGCAGGGTTGGAGACTAGTTTGCTCTGACCACCGTCTCCTGAGATGAAGATGTATTTGCCATCAGCGCTGGTGCCGGAGCTGGTGATCAAGATGTTGAATTGCTTCGAGACGGGATTGGTGGTGGTGTAGGTCGTAGTCACCTTACCATTTCTTGCTCCAGATACGACGTTGGTGCCTGCTTTGGAAGGTGATCCGGGCTGCTTCTTCAACCAGCATGTTCCAGCGCCTATTCCATTGCTGCCGCCCACATAGGTAAACGCCTGGCAATTCGAGTCGGCGTCACAAGAGGTCATACAATCTTTGTACGAGCTGGGAGCAGCGGTATTGGTGTAGGCGCCTTGTGTCAAGTCAGAAGCGGCGTAGACCTTATAGACATTGTCTGCAGCATCGGCGACTGAGGAGGGCGGGGTAGTATCAGGTTGAGCTGCGAGTGCTGCAGCATAGGAAGTAGTCATATAGCCATTACTGCCAGCGATGACAACCTGGAAGTTTGCACGCATCTGACCAAAGCCATTGACATTGGCAGCGACCACTGCACCTCCCCAGTACACGCACTTTACATTGATAGTGCTGGGTGGATCAAGGCATGAGGGACCATCGGTGGAAGAGCTTGGATCTCTCTCATAGTAGATGTTGACTGAGTTACAGCCCTTGATAGCTGAGCACTTGTTTGTACAACCTTGCACATCGTATGACGACAACAAAGTGAATCCAAGGTACTGATCAGCAGAGTTGGAAGCGTTCAGACTCGAGAATGATTGGACCCATCCTGAGGGAGTGCTTGCCTGTCCAGCTTGGGTAGAGTAGTACGTATCGGCGACGAATCCAGCGGCGGTATCAGGAACTGAGTTGTAGGAGATACCAGATGGCTGTGGGACGCAGCTAGCAGCACGTTTCGAGAGATCGGTGGCACTTGCAGTGGCCAGTACAGAAGCCGACGACAAGGCTACCGAGACATCACCTGCGGAGTCGAAGACCTGTGTGGCCAGAGGGTCGGAGGATGCGGTTGCAGTCACGGCAAGTGTGGTTGCTGTGATAGCGGGAGCGTCCTCTGCTGTAACGTACACAATCGGAAGATTGAAGACTGTTGTAGGAATGGCGACAGAGATGGCGTCGATATCGATAGAAGTGGTGCTCTGAGCGCTGGCAAGAGCTGCACAGACCAGAGTTGCTGTAATAGCTTGACGCATGTTAATGGTTGTATGGCTTGCTGTGATGGTAAAGGATAGTCGGTCTATTTCTGAACTGGTCAATGGCTATGAGGGATCGTGCCTCTACTTATACCTCCATCTCATGAGCATTGAGCATGACTGTGCAACGTAATATGCTCTGTTAGATGGCATGATCGGGCAGAATTGTAAGCCACAGTCTACCGTGCTCAGGTAGTAGATTCACGGGTTTCACCTTTCAGCTCTGGTCGGTCCACCCATAGAGTTGTGAACGAATACGAAGGGGTGACCTTCCACCAGGGATACCAAGCCACGTGAGTCCAAGGTATCTCGAGCGTTGCCAAAGAGGGCTGGTATGGCTGATCGATGTTTTCTAGAAGACTTCCACAAACCGTTTTGGCTTGACATCGGCAGCGGAGTGACCGACAGTCTGAGACAACATCTAGACTGGCGCACGATTGTTGTGATACACGGACTCATCGACTGCCATCAGCTGCAGCATTTGCTCAAAGTTGCAACGGCAGGGAGTACGTTGATCCGGAAGACTCCTCGGAGAGGGTGAAAAAAGGATGGAAAGAGCTGTGCAGCTCAAGTCCTATACCAACGGTCATCTCCGGGGAGGGTCAGCTCGTGTAAAGTTGCTTGAGACATCTCAGCTCGTTTATACTTACCGTATGTTATTCACAGACGTCCAAACCACTTTTGCATGTAGCTGCGCAATTTCAAACCACAACTCGACGGTAGGACGGATCTCTTTAATCGAGAGTCAGTTGCTGTGTTCCAGAAGTGGGAATCTGAGCTTTGGCATGGAGGAACAGCTGAACACCTACCGAAACCTAACATAGCACATTTGATGGCCAACCACAATCATTCATTGATCTTGCTAAAGATGTCTGAGCTAGGATAGGAAGAGATAAGCCAGTCAGAGATATATCCTGGCTTCGCAAGTTTTGCATATCTGCTCTGATCACCGGTCGAGCGCGCTCAATCTGATGAGCACTCTTTTCTTATCCAAGTCTACTCATGACTTGGGTAATGTCTCTCGATATCAGAAGCACAAAGCAAGAAGGAGCAGTCGGCTGTCGAGGTTTTCCCTTCCTCGATTGTATCAAGCGTCGTTCTTTCCTTGTGAGGTTTTCTGAAGGAACCATCGAAGCATGTGACTCCCCCCTTCCCACACGATGCAACACTGTCTCCTCTTGACTTTGCTGCGATACACCACACAAACAACCTCCTCCAGCGCTAGCCTCGTATGATGGTGAAAATTTCTATCCTCGTCGGCATCTTCGTCCCCATCATCATTTACTTGTGCATCGCCGCGATCATTCTCTTCGTCCTGAGCTGCGCGATGTACGTCTACATCATCAAATTTCGCCAGCTCGTTCACAGAACTTATCGCAAGGTCTGAGAGACAATTTCCATGCTACCATTCACCCACTGACCAGGTTCCACCAACAGCTCAAACTCCGCTACTGGCCTGAACAGACTTTCGACTTCCTCGGCCTGCCACCCGAAATCCGCCTGATGATCTATCGCTATATGCTCCCCGAGGACCAAATCTACTACATGACCGCTCGCAAGCAGAGATTCTATGGCCATTTCCCGCGCTTCGAGCTCAAGGACGAGATCATCCCACAACCACTATCCCTGCTTCGTGTCTGTCGTCTTGTAACTCAAGAACTTTGGCCGCTGGTCTACGCCGAATGCATCTTCTACATCACCATATACTCCATCGGGGATCTGCTCTACGCCATGGATCTCCTTGAGAAGTATACGACCTCCCGCGCTCTCCGAAACAAGGACATCTTCTGTCACATGATCCATATTCGGATCAGAGTCAACGATCTCATACTGAACACCTACGCCTACCATCGTGCCTGTTTCAGAGAAAGATCATCAACTTGCACCCAGACCACTCAGCTCTGGATAGGCCCTGGTACAGAATACCTTTTACAGGATAGCATAGAAGTTGCGAGGATGGTGAGTATATGTCGACGATTCAATGCCGCCTGGCTACATTTCGACGCTGCCAGTGTGAAGGAAATCATACGTTTCAAGATGTTGAGATCTCCTTCACAACTGGATAGAGCTACCCTGCACAGCATGCTGCCCTGGTATCAAAGAGGTCCACGCTAGCGCCGTCAACAAATCGTCCACATACACTGTCTGAGGAGTGTGAGGGCACAGAGTGCAACAAAAGAAAGAATATCGCTATACAGACTGAACGAAGTGGATCTAGCTCTACGAACAATCTACGAACAATCAACGAACCTACTGACAAGACCGACCATATCCACTATCCAACAGTTTGATAGTCATGATACTAAGAATGGTCCAACAAAGGAGAGAGATCCACCTGAAGAACAGTTGCTAGGTCGGGGCATGTAACAAACAAAGGGGCGCCACGAGTCAAGACGAACAGATGGATTATCGTGGCACAATCACAGACACAGGGATCCATTCAATCAGAATCCCTACCTCACTATCCACCTCCCATCACCCATCACAGAGCAAATGGAAGTATGACCTACCTATATCAGAAGAATCTCGCACCGGTAACAATGACTATAACATAAAGTGGTTTGTTATTGGAGGCTAGACAACTATCTCCTGACCTATCCTGTCTTTGTGTTATCCTAGTACCTATGCTGAGTTGAACCTCTCATCGCGGCTGTACATATAAACCTCCTGCCCCTTTACTGTCCCTGGGGTATATGACTGACTCAAAGACCCCTCCTATCCCGCTGTCCTTGCCGAATATGCTTGCCCTTCCATGAAAAAAATGACAGAACGCCGAAGATGGAGGTATCCCGAACCTATGTATGCGCCGCTGAAAAGAAAACGACACCTATAAACACCAAAAAGAACAGAACAAAGAAAGAATGATAGAGTGTGATGTGATATGCAGAAACAGACTTTTCTTCCGCTGACAATGCAGAATTGAACGAGTCTAGATGTATACCCGATTCGTAGATCAGGTGGTATGAATGTGGTTAAACACATTTTCTGGCCTGGAATAGTCCTAGGCTCAGACTGGTGTCGTTAGCACCCATGATGGGTGTTGGGTCGGGCATCAGCTCCCAACGTCTCAACATGTAAGGTGTTTGTTTCAACTCGACGGGACCTCTGTTGACACCCACGCCCGCGGACAGTCTCTGCTGTTGGACTTGCTGTTGTTGCAAGTGTGCTTGTGAAAGGACGGGGGTGTTGGCGGTGGATGGCGGGCGAGCAGGCATGCCGGGTCGAGCTGGGACTGGCCATGGTCTTTGCATCATCGACGGCGATTGCGTGGCCGATACAGGCGAAGAGGAGATCTGCAGAGGTGTGGATGTTGGGTTTTGCTGAGCTGCAGAAGCCGGTACTACCTTTGATGCGAGCGACAACCAGGCGTCTGGGGATGTGTGAGTGCCAAACAGATAGCGTAGGCGAGGTATGCAACGAGCTTGAGGTGGCAGGTTGCGTAGAATCGTATGCATGTGCTCGTTGGACAAGTCATCAGAGATCATTGAAGCGACATCAAGGATGTGTTCAAGTATCGTCTGCTGGCCTTGTAGCTTGGGATGAATAAGCAGAGCACACATAACACCCATCAGTGGGATCAGGTCTTGTGCGAAAGCATTGGCATCCTGAAGCGTATGGTGATGCATGGTACTAAGCTGTAGCAACACACTGATGCCGAACGCCATGCGGACCTTCTTATCTGATTGTGTAGGGTCGAGGGGGTTGATGCTTTCTGCAAATTGACCTAGTCGCTTGAGATATTCTACAAGCATGGAGAATGCGGTCGACGGCATTGACTGAGTTGAAGCGGCAAGTGCAGATGCTTCGACTGCTTTCAGGTATCGCCGTACGGCAGCTTCCTCAGCCATAGACCCATCGACAGTGATGATAGAGGAGAGCTTCTCCAAGACACACTCGCCTGCCCGAGAGTGGATGTGATAGATCAGATCCTTGTCCAGTGCACTCAGCAGCTGCGGCCAGACGGAAGATGTATGCTCGATCGCGCTTTGGAATGTACGGACCAGACTACTTTTGTCGTCATCTGACAGGCTGTTACCGCCAGAGAGAGTGGCAGAAACCTGTTGCAGAGCGAGTTGGCTGAACGGCAAAGAAAGCTCTGTGGTCGACTTGACAATCTTGTTCACCTTGTCAATGATTGACATGCTGACCTGCTCTTCCCGGGGTGCGAAGTCCAGTAGAGAGTCAAGAAGAGGCTGTACAGTGTTCTGCGCAATGATCGGGTTGTTCTTGCAAACAAGCTCCTGCGAAACCAGTTTGTGATCGGTGACGATGTACTGACGGAGCAACGAGGTGACCTTCTCTTCTAGTGCATTACCGTTCTTCGACAGAATCGACTGAGGATTGAGCTGCAGAAGTGTTCCAATGATACGCAGAATGCTTGCCTTTTGTTCAATGCAAAACAGGTTCTGTGCGACCTTGAATCTGTACGCCTCGGCAGATTGGTTTTGTGTTACGGATGTGGATGGTATCAAGGTCCTGGCACATATGGTAGCAATGCGACTAGCGTTGGCAGGCTCCGTAGCTTTGATGGTGTTGAGCTTCTTCTCCCAGATTTGGTGGAAAGTGTCCAACTTCAAGCAGCCAGAGCCGACTAGGGAGGCAACAACACCTTCTACGGCTTCGAACGGCGCCGCTGCTTCAGCCATGCGTGTCACAAGCTTCTGCACTAACTGCTCAAAGGTGGTCTGGTCGAACAATCTCAGCTGCGTGAACCATGTGCTGGCACGAGACAAGCCTTCAGATCCCATCTTGACACTGCGATCGGCGATGGTAGTAAACATACGAACTAGAAGCTGCTCGTCCATGGTGTTACCGCTAGTAAGCACTCGGTCAATGTCTTCATTAGATTCGAGACTTCCTGATTGCGAGATCGCCATGCTGTCAGATGCTGGTGAACATGCGGCAGTAGAGCTTTGTGTCTCACAGATCGCAAGCTCGCCGTCAAGGGTTTTTCCATACAATGCACCTGTTGGTACACGACGCACGAGTCCAGACAACGAGAGGAGGAAGGCGCGATCCAAAGGTTGTCTTGAACGCAAGCGACGTTGTTGTTGGTAGATCTGCGAAACCAACGCGGGCAAGAAACCCATAGTAGCAAAGATCTCGATATTGAGATTGATGGTGTCAGCTGCAGCAGCCAGAATCTGAGGGTTACTGCAGCTGGATGCAGCAGCAAGTACTTTGGCCAAGCTCGGGTAATCTTCGAACTGCTCCAAGGTATGGCGGACCAAGCAGAAAGCGGCGAGGTTGCCATTGAAGACGGTATCACTGACAGACTCGAAGTTCTGTGATATCACTCTCTCGCAGAGCCATTGAGCTACTGCCATTCTAACAGCACCAACAGGCTTCGAGTTCAGGACAGGCTCGTGGGAAACTACACCGGGGCTAGGCAAAGACATGCCACCGAGGTGCTGAGATAGGACGGCTTTGTAGTTCTCAACCTCACGCAGTTCTGCATCGGCATGATAGCCAACACGGTTCAGGAGTGTACGCCTGAGATTGACAATGTGGGATGACAAATAGGCAGTCGGTAGTTCGAGCAGAAGCTGAGCCTCACTCGCGGCAGCATTGGAGCCAGACAAAACGCCCATGGAGATAAGCCATTGAAGATACCTGCCAACCGAGAAGTGGCCAGATCGTGCCAAGGCGGAGACGAGTTTGTAAATCAGGCGAGGCTCCATGTTGCGGTCGTTTCGAGCCTTCTCGAGCATTGTCAATACCGCGTCGTCTGCACTAAAGCCTGCGAAGCTCCAGTAACGAATCAATTGTGCGGCGAGGTAGACACGAGCGATTCCTGAACGGTGTTTCGAAGCCGCCCACTCAAGTATCGTGACCAGCATTGACCGTGTATCAATGCCCAGCGACTCACACTGAGCAGCAATTCTGTCAATATGAACATCCAAGCCGACAGAGTCCAAGATGTCTAGTAGTCGAAGTTTGTGAGTACGAGAGGTCGCTTGGGGGGACGCCCCTGACAAGCGATTGTTGCGCCTTGTAACGTTGTTCAAGCCTTCAGCCTCGAGATTGACTCGGCCAGTTGGCTTCACAGCAGCAAATGTAGTCTTGTACTCGTTCCAGGACTTCGGTAGCACCAGACATCCTCGATGGTTCACGGCCAGGATAGTTATAAGTTGGTTGATGCGCGTGGTAAGCTGTAGGTTGATACCGTAGGGTGTGGCGGCGAGAGCCTTGGCATGTCCAAGTAGAGCTTCGGCGAGACGGTGACCTCTATTTCGGTGAGAGATAAGATGTTTCCAGTAGATCTGAATAAGTAGAATCCAAACGGGTAGTCTTTCCGGAGAGCTTTGCTTAAGAGAGGTGAGAATCCAATCCATGTAGTGTTCTTCATCGAGCAAGTGATCGACATAGAATTGAGTGCCCAAGCGAACAGCATAATTCATCTTGCGAGACCATCCCGGCTGACCGCAGCTGGCGATGACACCATCAACAAATTGTTCAACAAAGACAGTCCACTCCTTGATCCACTTGAGTTCACCAGCCAAGGCAGCAGGACCAGAGACACCCTTCCTCTTGAAGGCACGAATTTCGTTTGCTCCGACGCACTTGGAAAGCCAAACAGCTCTGGCGATAGGAATATCCTTGGAAATGCAATGATCGAGGAGAACCTTACCTCGGATGCCATGGGGAATGGTTCTACTGAGCTTTCGTAGGGGTACTTCTGGGTTGGCGAGGTCCTTGAGCCAAGCTTCTCTCTTTGTGTCGGTCAGGGTGACTCTCGGTGGCGGCTTGAAGGTTGAAGGGGCGGTGCAGAGACGCATTTGAGATCTCTTGTCCAGCACTTGGACGAAGAGAGCAGACAATACGCTGAGTCCATTCTTATTCTTCAGACTGGGCCAGAGATGAGGGCGAGCCATATTTGATTCCTGCTGAGCGGGGCCGGCGGGCTTGTCGCTGTAGCCGGATTTTATGAGGTGCTCGTTGAGCACATCTTCCGGGTGCTTGCCCTCGATGTTGGTCCATGGGAAGAAATCGGCAGCCTTGTCTCGCGGAAGCTTCGTAGCGACTGAGGGTGGTTGCAGGCCGGTGGCTCTTGTTGATGGATCCAGGACGGGTGTGGGGGTCGGCTTTGGAACGGGCGGACGAGTATGACCTTGTGCGGTCAGAGATTGGGGACGACGAGGTAGCGGTAGTTGTGTTGTGCGTTGGGAGAGAAGGCGTGGTGGAATGTGTTGTGCGGGCTCGTCGGGGGTGTTGACGGGCTGGGCGGCGTATTGGAGCATGCCGTTTGCCGTGTACGCCGAGCGGTTTGCCTCGTCGACGTCGGCAATGTCATCTTGTCGACTGAGGTTGACGGTGCTGAGTTTGGAAGGAAGAGCAGGGCGGTTCAAAGGGCGAGGGTGAGGGCCAGGAACTTGCGTGCCCGCCGATGGTTGGCTTATCATGGCACTGTTGCGGAGTGGATGCACCTCATACTCGAGGCTCAGGCCGAAGGAGCCATGGGCATAGCAATGGCAGCGGTGGCAGGAGTTGTGTGATTAATGCTGGGCCTGTCTTGGATGGTGCAACACGACATGCTTGAGGAGATGTCAGTCACAGGCACACGTCGCACACGAGAGACAAGGTGAGAGCGAGGTTCTAGAGCAGCTGATAGCAACATGTCATATCCGATCTAATACCGTACCCAAATGATAAACTTGGCTGTTCTTAGGCCAACGCTCGATCCACTGCCCGCACCTAATCAATACGCTGCCTCCGTCACTTTTGCCGACACTGACAGCCTTTTGTCAACCAACAACAGCCGCCACCAACTTTCACCAAAATTCCCCCCAATCGACAATAAGCCACCGGCGACATACCTCCTGCTCTTACCCCAGCCCAGCTGCCCAGGGCCAGATTGCCGCTCCAACAAGCCTGCAGCCATCGCTCCTTCCGAATGCAATCAGCAAACATTCTCCGGCCTGCCAAGCCTGACCTGATCGTGACCTGACTCTGTCTCTCCCATTTACCCCAACCTATCTCCTAAACCATCCATTCCTGTCGTCAAATCGGCAATACCTTTGTTATCTCGGCACAGCTCACCTCCGACGGGTGGAGGGCCCCGGCATTTTCTCTTTGTGTGTGCAAAACCTTGACTCCGTCACCGCCATGTTTGCTTCTGTTTTACGAATCCGTTCCATCATCTGGCGTGATCAGCCCTCTTGCTCTCGAGCCTCGTACATAATATCCGCAACAAAGCGGACTTCCATCGGTGCTGGCCTCATGCATGCCGTCTCCGACAAGCAATTGATTTGCAACAGCCGAGATTTGATGAATGCTTTCTTTTGCGAATCTCACCCCGTTCCTGCCTCCTTCTCCGCATTTCGCATCTCTTTTGCCCTTTGAGCGATAGTATTTTCCCAGGTTCCCGTACCGTTGGTCGGAAATGCTCCGCGATGCATCTGCGAGGTGCTTCATCTCCTTGCAGCCCATGCGGCAGCAGATTAGGCCATCACCGCCATGTCGTGCTGCACTCAACACTTTTCAGAACATCCGCCTTGCAATCCAACTGACCGTGACCTTGCGCCAGGCGAGATGCGCACACGCACTTTATTGCTAACCTCATGTCTCCTTTTATCTGCATACCTTGAGACAAAGCGAGGCGTCGCATCTACATATCGCAATCGCCGTCTTATCCGTACCAAGCGTATGTGCTCACTCGCCTCCTGGAAAGGGCAGGTATCTATTGAGTGTATCTTCTCATACGGAATTGCACCTCTTTGTTGATCGCTATCTGGCACGCAAAGATACACAATTTTCTCCGCATATCGCATGACAAACGCTCGCGTATCTTTTGAGACCACGTCGGTCGTATGGAGCGGAGCCTTCTCTTCGAAGCCTCGACTTCTATCGCTCGACGTCGATTCATGGTGCCTTCTTCGGAGTGACGATCCTGTATGCTCCTATCTCGAACGTACTGACACTGTGTTCTTGGACCAGCTTGGACTCTCCGACCTCGCAACAAGCCAGAATTCTTGTGACAAAGAGCATGTTTCCACAACCGGAATCTTCGGACTTCCGCCCGTCTACACTGCCACGCTGGTCTTTGAGCCTCGAGGTTCTTGGACCGATACGCCGATTGGCGGCTTCTATCGAGCCTCGAGAGTTTGACGGCGACCACTTCTCCACATTCCGCGAGCCGACTATAGCCGACCCTGGCCATTCAATTTTATGCTTCCATTTGACATCGATTGACAAAGATACTCCGATACTCGGAATCTTGTCACCGACGAGACAAACCCGAGCATGATCTGAAGAATGGACAATCTCGCGGAATCTGATTAAGTCAGTGTGGATGCGACAATGCGAGGGCTTCGCTCTTCGTCAATGGAGTCATATCATTGACCGTTCGCGTGCTCACTTGCGTGCTTGCTTTTGCATCACGAAACAACAAATTATCTTGATAAGATTATCGCTGCCGTCAGATACAGGTACAGCGGCTATTGATACTGCATTTGGTTATCCCCGCCATTTGGTCACGGTTAAAATCTCCAATGATGTCGCGCGGAACAGTTTCAACGGAGATGCAAAAATTGGTATGATGTCGATGGACAAAGGTTATCTCGCCCAGTATCGATCTCCAAATCTTGGGTTTATCAGCCTCGGTATTTGGTAACTCGGCCGAGATTGATGGTCACCGGTGAGGAGGTCATGATTTCGTACGCTGACAGTGCGTATCCTTAGGCGCAATGAAGGGGTAGGAGGGTCTATTGCTCGGACTGACAACGAGGAATTCCAAGTGCCAGCTCGATTGATGAGTCTGGCTGTGTCGTAAGAAAGTCTGGATATATTGCTACAAAATTGCATATCAAGCACATACGGCCACAGTCAGCTGAAAACTGGGCATCCCGTCCGCTCTGCCATACATAAGCAGTTGAACGGCAGATTAGTACTACGGTGGG